>JBBPDC010000109.1:16694252-16717356 GCA_037974485.1 Hemigrammopetersius urotaenia | reverse complement strand
GTGATTGGTTGTTTGACATGTCGGTCAAACGGCCTTATGGGCGGGCCTTGGCCAAAGAAAGCTGCTATGAATTCCAGGCCTTCAGCCGTCAGTCTGAAGGTCTGGCTACGCGAGACTACTGCATGCCTGACCTGTCCCCAACAGAGAGAACAGAGAAAAAAATGTGACAGCCTCGTACTATGGCACACCTTAAAGTGTGTTTGCAAGGAGAATGGAACAAAACAACACCTGAAACCCTTCCTCAGTTGGCATCCTGTGTGAGAAGGAATGCCAACATTATAAAGTGGTAAATGCTTTACCGTATCAACTTTTTTTGGAATGTGTTGCAGGCCTGAAATGCAGAAATAGACTAAAGGAAGTGACCAGAGATGGGAAAGGCCATTCCAAAACCATAATCTTTTTCATTTTAATGTGGTTTCAGATAATTGTCTTGTAATATTGTATTGGAACCTCAGTACTGATCTTACGTTTTCACTCATGATTGAACTAATGTTGAACTTATATATATTGTGTACTCTAATATGTTATATGGCAATTGCATATCTGTGTAATGGCTAAGGCCTCAGACCATCTTTCTTCTATCTACTATTCTCTGTATACTGAAATCATATAGGATTTTGGGGTTTATCCATCCATCCATCGATCCACCCAGAATCTGAGCCCCTTATACTAACCAGGGTCATGGGAGGAGCTGGAGACTATCCCAGCAGTGAAATGTGGGAAAACACTGTGGACAGGTCATTATGTATTTAATGTAAAATGTTATTAAGTCTAAGCTGAATCAGCAACATTTCCCTCAGAATTCAAAGGCAGATATATTTTGGACACAAACATTATATCATGACCAAGTGCAACTTTTTTAAGGAATTGTTGAAAAATGCTATGGGTTGCATCCATATAAAGTGAAGACAACACACACACACACACACACACACACACACAAACACAATACAAGGTTTGGATGGTAGATTGTTCTTAGAGAACATTGGCCCTGCTCATAAAAGAATAAAATTGCAATGATCATGCAATTTCAGCTCAGGTGCTCTTTATGGGGAGACAGAGGAAGAAGGATAGAGGCAGGTTGGGGGAAAGAGGAGAGAGAGAGAGAGAATAATAATCTCAGTTGAAATTAAAAACATCCAAAAATGAAATAAAGATGAGTGCTGTGTTGAGGCCTGGCTGGTAGAATATAAAAGACAGAGTATTAAATATATATATAGCGCAGGAGACAAACTGAATGCTAAGCCAGGTCTACCTGCTCTAAGGCCTCCACAGTCGCTTCATTACTGAGGGAGATAGCAGAGGATCAAGCTCTTGTTCTTCTCCTCCATGCTCCCTCCTCCATGCTCTCTCTCTCTCTCTCTCTCTCTCTCACTTTCTCTCTCTCCCTTTTTCAGGCAACAACAGAGCGATGGAGTGAAACTGACAGCCATTTTTAATAAGATTCTGTGTTATTTTCCCACTCCTGTAATGCTTTTATTATTGCAGATTCACTCACAGGTGAACTGTATTGATCACAAGGCCAAGGGAGGAGGGAGAGAATGACAAAGAAGAGAAAAATACAAAAGGGAGTCTTACATGCACAGTGTTTCTACTAGAAAGCTTTTTGCTCTTCTGAATTCCTCGACCTAAAATAAGCCAGCCGCCCAAGAACTGTAAATGAAATTTGCTCCTAAGTCTATGATAATCTGTTTAGTGTTTATTGTACAGTAGCTCGCATATCTGAAGTGCTTTCGTCAAAAATTCCTGAGGGTTTCACCAGGATGGTGGTGTTTTTGCCAGGAGCAGATTGCATTTTTATAATAAACTGTCACAAAACTAAGACATTTAACATCATCAACAGCAAGTTCAAGAAGTCATGAAGGGCTGTTTCAGTCATATCATACCTGTTATGAACATCCTTTTCCCTAATTTCCTCCGGGATGTGGTTTTGTGGATCACGTGTAGACGACCACAGTGAACCGACATGAAAACTGGAGCTTAGAGAGGAGAGTTAGTGCAAAGAAACCATTTGTAGAGTAAGAGGGCTATTATTGGGTGTAGAAAGGAGAGAGCGAGCGGAAGAGAGGGAAGTAAGTAATGATGTTTCCTCGTGCCTAGTCCTGAAGGTCAGCAGTATGCCGCGGTGCATTGTGGGAGAGTTGCCCCAGTCAGAATGGATGTCTTGTTTGTCTTTGACTTTGGCCCAGAATTTACTGCCCTCCACTACTGGCTGAGGAACAGCAGGCCTTGGGAACAAGTACTTTGGGCTTACCCCCCTTTATCTATCTCTCTCTCTTTCATTCCCTCACAAACACTCTTTCTCTGTCATTCCATCGTAAGGCCTGAGTCTGACCCTATTCTGTCGTCTTGTCAGTCATATGAGTCACACAAAGTCTATAACTCGAAATCAGACAAAATTAACATTGGCAATGGCAGATAACATTGATTTCCAGTCTGACAAAAGTACTATAAAGCAAATACAAATGTGTTGTACTCCATATTAATAGCTGTCATGTGAATAAGACAAACATTACTGAATATAAGTCATCATCTGTGCGTTAGATATGGAAGCATCTCAGTCCTGCACAATTCATCTTACCTGTAGACTCCTCAATACGTTTTCCATTGGCTTGGATGTACATTCCAGTTAAAAGCTTTAACTGGGATTGTGTCTATTAGAAATCTACAGTTGGCCAGTCTTGTGTCTTTAAGTCTCACATATATAAATCACCCTTCTTCCAATTTGCTGTCCTGTTTTGTTCCTGTTTAACGAAGAGATACATAAAGATGTGGAAATTCATGACATCACAAAACCAGTAAATTTAAAACTGCATGGTTTTGCAGCTACATTTGCATATATGGACCAAAACATCTATCTGGGGAGTAAATATTTTCATTTTTTGCTGTTTTTATTAACCTCAGATATTTAAGGGTTTTTTTTGTTTGTTTTCCATGGTAAACCAAATCATAGGGGAAAAAAAAGTTGGTTTTCAATGGTCTTCCATGGTATAGTGCAAAGAATCTATGGGTATTTACAGCAATGGAAGAGAGACAAGGCATGCAGAATTTATAGACTGAGAGTATGAGAGCGTCTGGTGGCTTTGCATCATTAGGTTGTGATCTAATTAACAGAGGTGTGTGTGTGTGTGTGTGTGTGTGTGCGTGTGTGTCAGAATGAATAGTTAATATGTCCTGTGATGCTGACCTGTCTGCCTCAGCACCTCAGAGCTTGTTAGCAATGACAGATCCACTGCATTTCCCAGGATACGCACACTTACATGCACGCACACACACACACACACACCACCATCATTGATCTAAACTCACAGCCAAGTGGCAGCTGACCAGATTTCCTATTCTGTGCATGAAAGTGTGTTAAATGCAGTTTACACATTCCTTATAATTAACTGTTAATACAAAGTTTATGTGATCCTAATGTTAGATGTTCATATGAATGTGTTATGATCTATTTCCCTTAAATAAATTGGTTTGCTGGTTTTTATTCGCATTAATCAACATGATTTGTGAAAGTCCCTCCTGAGACTGTAGCTCGATTTGCATTGCAAATCACAGCCTCACTACATGTCATCCACACCCAGGTTTATAGGTGACATCAACTAGGAAATCTTCTCAGCAAATCTGTGAAAGCAGATGATTCCTGGAAAACGTGTACCGGCTGTGCAAAGTCAATACTGCTATTAGATCTCATTCCTGTACATGACCTGAGGACAGTAAATCACTGCCATCAGAAAGTGCATTATTAACAAAAATGAAAATTACTGCCTGTAATTATACATTATACTTTAGTGCTTTGTGTTACAGTTTGGTTAGGAACCTCTGGACAGCTCACAATGCAGTTTGTTTTCGATTCAAGGTAGGATTTATTTCTAAAACATTATTCATTTTTCTGAAACGTTGTTATTTATTTTTTTCTGTGACCTGAATTAGGATTTCCATCATTAAAAATGCCATTTGCTTTGTACCTCTGCTCTACACCTGTTCTATAGGGAACGATTCAGAATCTAAAAGGTTTAAAGTAAAAAAGAAAAATGTTTTTTTATTCCAAATATGCATGTAATGCAGCCTTCATTGCAAACTGCATGTTGAGCTAGCTGGCTTAAATAAAACACTAATTTGGTCATCTTTACTTCACCTTGTTCTTACTTGATTTACAGATTACTCACAGTATAACAGTATATCAGTCACATTACTAATCACATATGTGTACAGAGACACTCTTCACTTTCTGTCAGTTCCAATTATATATATATATATATATATATCACCTGTTATATGTCACCTGTTTTGATTGGCTTATTTATACTGAAAAAATCATTGGACCTGGATGTTCTATATATAGGTGTGTGCTGTTCAGGATTCAGAAAACATTGCCCTCCTTCTGTCATTTAATAGATTATTTTTTGGCAGGGACAGGTACTTCTAAAGTCCAGTTTGAGCTGCTTTAGTTTTTCCTGAGGAGGCACTCAAATTCACCATTCCACAGTGAAGTATCTTCTGTGGAACCTCCTCATTCAGTAAAAGCAGACATGTTTAAATTGACCCCATGGTAATGTGGCAACTAATACAGGTGACTGACACTAATGTCTACTGCCCTGACGTTGTTTGTGTGAACCTGTAGAGTTACGCTTCTGTGAATATTCAATACAATACAGTCTGTGGTCATTTGAAAAAAAAAAAATCATACACAAGTCAGGCAGTAAACTGACTTACAGATTACAGTAGCAGCAATTTGATTATTTAAATTAGAAGAGAGCAGGACATGACCTAGTCTAACTGGACCAGGTTATTGCTTAACAGTACTCGTCTGGGGACAACTTTTGAAACTGTGGGTGATGGATTATGATAAACCAGTAGGTAACAAGTATACCCTTCATAAACCCCCCCCCCCCCCCAATCCTCTAGACTGCTAGTATATAATCAATAGCACAAGCAAAACAAGCGAACCAGCTAGAGAAATACTATCATTTATATACAGTATACATCGACATACTATACTCATTTGCATTATATCACTGAGCAACAGGCTTGTTGACCATAAGAAAAGCTGTCAACCACCCATTTTGAGCTCAGTTCTCATAAAGCATGGAAATAGAAATTTCACACCCACATTTAGTCCAAGGTTCTTCACGGTTCTGTTCTTGTTATGAGATAATTTCTAAACAATTAATATATACATATATATATCTGAGCAAGATTTTTATATATGTACATACATATATGTGTGTGTGTATGCATGTGTGTTGAGAGGTTGGATTTCTCTAATTGTTTACATAGAGTGGCTTAATTACACTATTGACATCAAACCCCGCTGTGTGGAAGCTCGGTCTGGCTGTGATTTACTTACATGCTTTAAAACTATGTGGACAAACAGTCACCCAACAGTGTGAAACCGTAACATTCATCTTATTAAGAAACACTTAAGATGAAATAATGTACTCCTGTAATCTCAACCACTGATTACTGCAAAAACCTCTCAGACACTGAAGCCATAGGAATATGTGAGGATGAGCGAAACACGTTCTAATCAATTTAACTACATATAAAACCTGTTACCCTACATTAGTGCCCCTGCGCTCTTCAGCACGTCTCCTGGTCAAACTAATCTGGCTCAGATACGTTATAAGTGTGAATTATTAATGCCAGGTGTTATTGTAAGCACTGTACCCGACTCTGTCTCTAACGGAACATTCAGAAATGCTGCTGTTTCAGCTTGTTCTGTTTTGCAGACAGTGCTTTCTCAAAAGTTCATAGCCAGCCCTACAGCCACAGTCAGTCATTTGTGATTCATCAACTGTTGATCTAATTTCTATGCTGTTTTGATTTTTTTTATTAGATCTGTTAAAAAGTTATCACACTGTGCTGATTGCAAAGTGTCGTGCTCTTTAATCTCAGTGTGTTCATAACAATAAAACATGAACTGTGAACATTCTGTAAGCTGTGAATTGTTAATGGGTGTTTAATAGGGATGTGGGTGTGTAATGGGGCCATGGTTCAGGATTTGTCTCGGGTTCTTGGTCCATGAAAGCAGAGCAGTTTTGGTATCTTGACGAAAGAAATCAAAACAGATAACCCTTTAAACAATGACCTCTTTATTCTACTTACAGACAAATAAAACTTTTCATTCTGAAAAACAGCAGCATGACTGACTAGGCCTAGTTTCTGTACCTACTGTATGCAATCAAGGGGAGAAAAACTAAATTAAGTGTTTCTTAGTTTTGACAACCTGTAGGAGCTTTGCTTTCTCCATTATAAATAAACAGGGTAGCTGCTTGTCTGTGTCAATTTGTTTTCAATTTCTCTCTGTGATGTTTCACAGGGTTCGGGAATTACTTTGCTGCTGAAATGTGTGTAGGAAGGGACAATGTTTTTCATCAGGAAGCGAAATCCAGAGTCAGGCTTGCAGAACAGGGCCACAGATCTTTGGCTATGAAATCTCCCACTGTTTTCTTTTTTGGGGGGTTTGAATTTGTTGCAAATTGTTGGTGGAGGCAGCAGCGAGAGATTGTTGCATTTTCTTTAACTGCTGGACTCTGCTTGCTCCAGCCCCACCTGCAAGAGGCTCGGCCGAGTGATGGCGACGTAAATGAGACATCATGTTAGAAGTGTTTCTGCTCGAGTAGCCGACGGTGGCAAAGCAATGTTAGCAGCCTGTACTGTTTGTTTACAGCCTTCTTACCCTCGTCATCGTATTGAACACTGAATCCCAAACGCTTACTCACGGCGAATCTGAAAGACGCCTGTGCCTCTTCAGATTTGCTTCTCGCTGTCATGCTGGAGTTGAGAGAATATTTGTTTTTAGTTTCCCCTCTTCTGCAGATCGAATTGGCCCACAGAACGCTGATAGGCTCGGGGGAAATTCTAATAGGCTCCAGAGATGTTCTGAACGTACAGCGTGTGTGTGAAGTTCAGTGCAATACACAGGTTTTGGAAAGGTTGTGGTTCATGTGTGTTTACTGAACCTTATGGGGCTACAGAATGGTGTGACAATGTGCTGCGTATCGTTGCATAGTGTTTAAATAAAACACATGAATGTTTTCTCTTTCCTTAGCTTCTGGTTCTTGCACTCAGCGCTAAAAGTGTGAATAAAAAAAGGCGCTCAGCTCTTATGTATTTCTGTAAACACCTATGCCAACTGCCTCTTTGCTACTCTAAATGATTTCTTATTGAAAAGAATAATTATGTTTTTAGTGATTTGCTTGAAGTAAGTGATAATATTCTTTAACTTTCACACTGTATATTCCTTTTTTCCTGTGTTTGTTCTTTCTTCTCATTATGACTGATTTCTGAACAGTGCAAACCGGTGATAGCGGTAAAAGTGAAAGTGAAAATCTGGTCATACGTGAACACACCACAGCACACAGTGTGAACAGCACAAAATACTTCCTCTGCATTTAACCCATCCACCAAGTGAAGCAGGGGGCAGCTACGAACATAGCGCACGGGGAGCAGTGTGTGGGGACGGTACCGTGCTCAGGGTACCTCAGCGGTGCCTAGCGGTCTTGGAAATCGAACCCAGACTTTCTGATCACAGGGCGAAGGCCGTAACCACTAGGCCACCAGCTGCCCCTGAGCTACTTATACACTTATACAGGTGAGGAGAGAAAAGGCAAGAGAAGCAACAGAGCAGGCAGAAGAGAGGTCATTATTATGGAATGGCTATTCGGGCCAACATCCGGCCTCCTGAACTTACATGACAAGCTGCAAATCAGTGCTGTCACTCTTATCAGCAGGGGTGCTCAGCTCTTAACTTTTATGGCTGCTTTCAATCCAGATGTATGTACAGTCAAATCAGATTTTTAATAATCAATACTCAATCAATGTTTTTTATAGTGAAAAAGTATTAGGCTAATTTGTTCACCCAAGCCTACTTCAGAGTCATATTGTGCTATTGGCAGGTGTAACAATCACATTATCTCTAATGTTGTAACTTTTGGCTTCAAAAGTATGCAACTTGTTTCTTATTAGGATAGTTTTATTTATCATGCTCACAATGATCATTAATTTCAACAGTAAAAAGCAAAGTAAAAATTGCTGCAGAAATACTGATAAAGACAAAAATCAGTGGGAAAAAAAAAACTGCGAGGACCTGACTGGACCGAGCATGTGTGAGGAGTGAATATTGGTTGATTCTGATTGTGCTCTTGTACTTGCCAGACAAAGAGTAGAGACGCCTTCCAATAAGCAGGAGATCCAGGCTTCCAAATCATTGTGTTGTGTTTCAGAGAGAGAGAAGACAGACACCCTCATTTCTCATCCTTAATTTGCCGTATTTGTACACAAGGAGGTCAACTCGGAAAACCCTCATCCTTCTCTTGAGAGAGAGATAGTGAGCGTGTGTGTGTGTTTGTGTGTGTGTGTGTGTGTGTGTGTGTGTGTGTGTGTGTGTATGCACGCCCAAGGCCAGTAAACATTCATTTAGCTAGATGCCAGCCTGGTATCACAATGTTGTTTTTGATAAAAATTGAAATGTAGCTACATATGTGACTTCTTGACTTTGTAATCATTGAATCTTGCCACGCTGTAGAAGAGAATATATTATAAAGTCACTCAGCGGAACTTGCCGTGGCCCTGGGGTCTGCGGAGACTCTGCTCAGTAATAGAGTCATGGATGCTCCTGGTCACGTGTCTGCCTCTCAGAACATTAAATAATCTCTGTCCTGCCTTCACATGGAGGGAACAATATGTCTTCTTGTGCATATAGTATATGAGGAAAGGTTAAAGTGTGTATCTGAGGTAGTGTGTGTGTGTGTTTGTGTGTGTATGTATATGTGTTTAGGTAAATGTGAGTGTGTTTACTGAGCTGCCAGCTGTCATAGCCTCTAGGCAGCCTCCTGCAGATAGAATGACCTGAGCCGAGCCAGAGCAACTGCTCCATCTGGCACACACCCTCACACACACAATCGGCCATGTGTCTGTGGCTTCTTTACACCGATGGTCCTCAGGTAGGTAGTACTTTCAGAGTCCCTCACACAAAAAAAAAAATATCTGAGGATCTTTCTCTTTCAAACATTCCCCATCCGTCCCTTGTGCTTTCCCTCAGATTTTAATTGAAGCCTTTAACCTTGTCAAACCTAATGTCTCATCGACAATACAGTCTTCGGCTTTGTCACCTTTGAGTCATAAAAATCTACCTTAGTTAGTCAGCATGCATCTCATGTTAGTCCTAATAAATTGGATAATTATGTGGAATTGGAGCTTTCTGTGTGCATTTGAAGTACCTTTGTCTTATCAAGGTATATAGTCAATAAGACCTCCAGAGGAATTCCTTGTCAGGCTCCTTAAACTTTTTTTTCTCTGTGCAGCCCGCGGACCGGTACCACATGACCCATGGCCCGGTACCGGTCCGCAGGCTGCACAGAGAAAAAAACTGGATGTTACCCGTGTTATGTTGTTGGCTCGTTGTTATGAAAATAGAAAAATTTGATCGATTATCGGTTCTGAATGTCGATTTCAATTACTTTTCGATTAATCATTCAGCCCTAGCAGGTACTAATCACTGCATGCTAGGAATACAAGATCTCTCGTTTTGGAAGTGCTGCACCCATCACAGTTTGGCCTTTGTCAAAGTCACTCAGATCCTTATGTTCACACCCTTTTACTTTTTCCTGCACATTTTCAAGATTGTGTAAGTAAGTGACTCCTTACTTGATGCCTAATATATATCACTTTGACAGATGCTGTAAGGAGATAGTAAATGTTATTTATTAAAGCTTCGTTCAGTAGTTTTAATGTTTGAGAAAGAAGCTCCAGTGGTGCCACATTTGAAAAAAAAGTACATTTTATGCTGTCTTTGTAATTAAGCATGCAGTTGGTCTGAGTTCTTTAGGTACTGAGTGGCACTTCTTGGGTCAGGTTTTACCAAACCAGCTCAGTAGCATGGTAAGTCCTAGCTATCTGGTTGGAATTGGACATGGATAAATAAGTGAGAAAGCTGTGTAAAATGTATATTCTAAATGGACCAAAAGTATTCAAAATAAAACCTTACATTATGTGCTTCATTATGTGCTTTCCTATAAATCTTTCAGACGTATACGTTTTCTAAAGGCGGTGATGATTTGCATGCATGTGTGCGCGTAGTATGTGGGTGTGGCCTGTGCTTTATCTGTGCCGCGGAATAGAGTGACGGTCAGCACTGTGGCCGCTGCTAGCAGATGGTGTGTGTGTGTTCTGCGCTCAGTGAGGGGTCTGCAGGCTTCGTCCTTGAAGGCGTTTCACATCTATTCAGCAACTTGGGATGCAGCAAGGAGTAAGAAAAGTTCTAGAAAATGAAAGCTTGAACACAAGTATTCTTTTAGTGTGGTAGAAAAGCGTGGGGTGTTTGATTAATGGTTTTCAAATGTGTATTGATTTTTTAGAGTTTGTGCATTTTTGTAACTTTACAAGCTGTAGGAGGAGTTATGGGCTTGTAACTCTTGGCCTCTGTATTTTGGTCTTGAAATCTAACACATAAACACACACACACACACACACACACACACACTGTGTAGCAGAGAGCACTCATTTATGAATGCCACCCCTCACTCTGGCTGCAATTAGTTAGTGATTCAGCATTTTTTTCCACACACAAATTGGATCTGGATACTCTTTAATAGTCATTTCAGAAAGAATATCTAAAAACAAAATCTTATTAATCTCATATTGCATCAGTTGAGAGTGAGTGATGCCGTATACAAAGTACACATGAAGTAATTTTACTGTAGTGTTATAAAACTGGCAGCCTGGCATACGTCACCTAAAGCTAGTTTGGCTTTGCTAACTTTAAAGTCAATGCAAATGGGAAATCAAAACACATTTTCCTTCCACGTCGTGACTTATTTTTGGGGAAAACACAGTATCAGGGAGGTCTCTGGGCTGTTTTTGCTTGAAGGTAAGGCATTGTGGGAGTGAAACATGGTAAACATGGTAATATTGGTTAATGTTGCTTTTCCCCTCCCATCAGTGCACAGTTACATAATCAAAAGATGTTGTAGAGGTGGGCAAAAGTCAATAATGCCAGATGAAAGATTACAACAAAACAATTATTTGGTCTTTTAAAGTATTTGATCTGATTAGTTGTGCTTAATATAACCAGGGACATGAATTGGTAAAATAGTAAAAAAAAATTTAAAAGTTCACTTTAATCTTCTTGCACAGGGCCTGCGTGACTGTATTGTAGATGGAAATACAAATAATAGATCAAACTGGGTATTAAATGACAATGATTGAGATCAGACTGATCTTGACAGGGACATCATTACAGCCTACATTAAATAATAAGAGATAACAGGAAGACAAGAAGAAACAGGGAGAGAGAAAGAAGAGGGGGAGGGTGTAATAGCGGAGGATGTATAGCGAGGGAGAGGAGCTAGCGCGGAGTTGCTTGGCTACGTTAGCGTAGCGCCCAGTGCCAGTCCATCAGTCATAGTGCTCTCCTGCAGATGAGCTACCTTTATTTTAGCGCCTCACTGAGCCACACACACACACACAAACACACACAGACACACACACATCCACAACGCCTACCCCGCCATGCCTGCCACTGCTAACGCCTTCCCTTCAGCACGCCTTTTTTCCTGTCACCCCCATCCTTCCAAATTTCTCCCTAACTCCCCCCGTTCTCCCACTTTCTGACATCCCTATAGCAGTTTATCCATCTCTCTTTCTCTCTGTCGGGCCTTTATCCCTCTCTCTGTCATACTGCTTTCTCCCTGTCTGCCATCTCTCTCTCTCTCTCTCTCTCTCTCTCTCTCTGCCATCCTCTCTCTCTCTTTCTCTCTCTCTCTTTTCTCCATCTTGCTTTCAGTTGCTCTTTATTGTTCCCTTGGGAAAATTTTTCTGCGCCCCCCCAGTCCCCACATCTTTTCATTATGCAGATAGGCCTCTCTCACTCTCTCTCCCTCCCTATATCATTTCTTGCTCTCTCGCCTCTCTTTTTCAGACACAGACTCTCTCTTCTCTCTTTCTCCCTTTCTCTCTCTCTCATCTCGTCTCTCTTCTCATTCTCTCTCTCTTGTCTCTCTTCTCCCTCTCTCGTCTCTCTTCTCTTTCTCTCCCCCCCCCTGCCCCCCCGCCTTCTACCATCTCTGTTTACTTTATTCTTTATTTATTGCTGATATTTTTCTGTTGATTCCTCTTACCAGGGGAGTGGAGAGGGCATCAATCACTGTCACTTAGTGTCACTCATCTTAAAGGATAGCTCCCCTCCCTCTCTTTGTCTCTCCCTCTCCCCGTCTTTCTTTCTCTCTCTCGCTCTACCTCCAGCCCTCCCCATCTCTCTGGAACTTGAACACTCCGCATTTTAAACTCCCTCAATACATAAATCTGTGAAGGGGTCTTTGGTCACGCGTCTGCAATCTGACTCAAATATATGTTTACAAGTTTCCAAATGAGAATAGCGCCCGAGCGCCGTCACTTCTTATTCCCGCGGCTGTGGTGCTTTGCTGGGCTCGCACAGGCCCAGTCAGGGAAGTGCAGCGCTTATTTAGATGAATGATTAAAGTTAAGGCCCAGCCATGAGTCCCAGCCCAGCACTCTTGTTTAAAGAAGAATGGGGAAGCTGTCATCTTTTGATGCATTGCCTGCCATCCCGCATGCAAAGAGGATACCGTGCCACACATGCGCACACACAAACACACCCTGCCACCCACCCAACTGCTACAAACAGGCTCTTTTTCTCTCCCTGTCTCTGCTCTCTCTCTCTCTCTCTCTCTCTCTCTCTTTCTTTCTAAAATGATGGATCTATATAGGTTGTATCAGTGGAGATGAGTGGCTCTTCTTGTCGTAAGGCCCCAGAGGGATCGGAGTGTGAGCAAGTGATCTATAGCCATCGGAGTTCAGTACAAAGTCCTGGCGGTCGAGTGCATCCTCTGGGGACTGAGGAGGGTGGGCAGGGAGAACGTGCGACAACTGCTCAATGTTCCACCATGGCTGAAACCCTGATCTTCTTAGCAAGAGAGCAACTCAGATCTTAAAATCACCTGCTTAAATTCATAGCTCACCCATAGCTTATCCATGATCCATCGACAAATGCATCCTTTCGTAGGTGTTATTGAAAGGTTGGACAGCCTTTACAAAACGCAGGCAACATTTTTTAAGACTGATTCAAATAATTTGAAAACCTTTAGTATTTGTTCGTTGATATTTGAATCTGATCTTAATATTTGAAAGCTTTTTTTTTTTATGCCACACAATTGGTAGCCTAAAGTACAAAGCATTTGATCAGCATTGGCCTTCAAAGAGGACAGTTACTGAGACACTATGGTCAAATTAAAAATATGTATACAGTTTAGGTAAGTGTATCACCTGCCTTCAGAATACTCACTCATGTGGAAATGCTTGAAATTATTGGACAAGAAAGATACTCAATGCAAAATTGATGTTATAGATCCATGAAAGCATGGATGAATCATCTTAAATGTATAGTAGTAGTATAGGGAACCAAATAATGCTAGTCTCTGGCAATGCTAAAACCCAGTCTTAAAACTGGTTCTCGGGTAAGTCCTGAGGATGAGGGGGTCCCACTGCTGTTAGGTGATAAATTTAATTTATTAACCCTTATGTCACGCATGAACATACCACAGCACAATGTGAACAACATGAAATTCTTTTTTTGCATTTTAACCCATTCACCAACTGAAGCAAGGGGTTGTCGCCACTGAGGGGCCCCCAGGGAGCAGTGTGTGAGGATGGTACCTTGCTCAAAGGTACCTCTGTAGCAGTTGGGATTTGAACCCCCAACAATCTGATTGCAGGGCCAATGACCACTAGGCTAGCCAGCTGCCCCCACTAAGCCATCCAGCTGCCCCCACAACTCATAAATGCTGTAATCAAAAGTGCTGTAACAAAAAATATGGTTAATTATACAACGTAAATCCATCCATCCTTCTACTCCTTTGTCCCGCACTCGGGTCAGTGGGGTGGGTCTGGACAGTCTAAAACATAAATATTGTTTCATATTGGGAGAAAGCCACAAAAGACATTTTTCACAGTTGAAATTTGGCTTTGGAAAGGGAAAGAATTTAAGTCCCTTTACTAAACAACATGGATCATACCTCAAATCTTTCTGCTGTACCTTTTCACCATCAGCTATGTATGACAAAATAAAACTTTTTAACCCAAACCAAATTTTTTCCAAAGAGTATGGATGTCAATTGAATTCCAAAACACCAAAGAGCAGATTATGAGACCAAGATGACAAAAAGTGTGTAGTGGCCTACTCTAATACTAACCCTACAGTGTATGTGCTAATTTCTGGATATGTACAACAAAGAATCCAGTGTGTATCAAGTAGATGTATGAAAAAGGGCAATACAATAGTAAGAGTAGTGAAGTAAATAATACCTTTGTTTCTGCCGATTGCTGGTTTTGTAGCATTGCTTTTTGCAAGCCTGGTCCCACCAACTAAAAAGTTTATGAAGAAAAATGAGATTTCACTTTGTTGTCCTCCACTTTTAGTCTGGCTCTGGCCAGACTGCCCTTTAAACCATCTCAATGGATGCTGCCAGTGAATGATTCTTTCTCAATGATTAGATCAGCGGTAATTGTTGTTTTTCATTCTCTGCCATTGGCACTCCTCATTGTTGTTATCATCCAAAAGTGGGAAAATTTGAATGTTCTCTTTTTCTGTGTAGCAGATGGTTCAGTATAATTTGACTTTTTTTGCAATGTGATTGTAACGCCCTAATCTGGCTAAAATCTGAATAACTGTCCATATAGTGAATAATTAATACAAATTGTCCTATGGTTTAAAGTAAAGTGTCCCCTTAGTATAATAAAATAAAAATAGGGTTAATCCTTAAGGCATGCTTAGCTCCTAGTCTTAGAATCTCTGATTATAATGGTCTTAGACACCTCTTGACTTTACAAAGACAGTTTTGTTGCTCAAAAGGGATCAGATTGCAGTAGATCTCTTTATAGACTATCTAAGCAGGAGACAGGAAATGGAATGATCCTGGATTACATTAATCCAGACTCGATTATCTTATTCCACCACTTTACTGATTAGATTTAAGCACCTGTTCAATGGCCTAATTGCAGTTTAGCTGAGAAAGCTAAGCTGCAAAGCTACTTACAGAAGAACTACACTGTGCGTAGATGGTGTTACAACTCCTCCTGGTAATGAAATACGTACATGAACTTCAAGCGTTTTAAGACCTAGATGTACTGGTGATGGAGGAAAATATAAGTGTGACTTAATTCCATAGATTTGATGCAAAATATGACCATTTGAATTAGATTAAGGGCTAAACTTGACATGGGCACTGCCAGATGCTTTTTTGTTTTCTTGATCTGTTATTCTGACCATTTTGGCGAAGTGTGCTTTGAATGATGTCACTCTGGTTCCATAGCAGTAAAACCGTGATTCTACCACCACCATGTTTCACAGTTTGGATGTTCAGCAAACTTAACATTTAAGAAATTTAAGTTTAATTATCAGATAGTAGTCTTTGTCCCTTCCGTGTGGTTTTAAGGAAACAAGCAGGAAATGTTTCTCTGGGAGAGCAGTTTCTTTCTCCCTGTTATAGACACTGGTCTTGTTCAGTGTTTGTATGGACTCATGAACCCTGACATTAGCCAGAGCAAGTTAGGCATGCAGGTCCTTCGATGTTACTCTAGAGTTCTTTGTTTTGTCCTGGAATATATACATACCTTTCTGTTGGAGTGATTTTTGTTGAACAACTGTTCCTGGGGAGGATAATAATGCTTTCTGTCCAGACTCTTCAGAAACCTTGTAACCTTTTCCAACCTGATGAGCATGAACAACAGTTTTTCTGAGCTCCCCTGACTGAGGAATGACCTGCACCCACAAACGTATTTGGTAAAGGCCAGACTTCAATAATGAAGAATCAGGTTTATGTTTTATAAGTTGGATACGGTTATCCATACTGATATATTTTATATTTTCATTTAAATGATTGAACCTCCTGATCTTAATCATAATTTCCTTAAATATCACATTATATATCTTAATAATCATTATAGAGGTTAATGTATTATCAATATAGACATTTAATAATGGATTCATTTAACAAATGAGTTGTTGCACTGGGCTCTTTATCAGTTATCACATATTGAGATATGATATGATTATGAGATTTATTTTAGTGTTTCTAAATGGCTATTTAGCAACACTTTATAATGCATAAATAGCCAATGATTGATACCTTAAGCTGAAATAAACTAGTAACCTAAACAAATCAGTTTTCTAATTTTTTTTTATTTTATAGGTTTACAAATAGTGACACATTATTCATATTTAGTGAAATCTCCTCTGGGAAGAATTACTTTTTGTAAAGATTAACATCCACTTGTTTGACCACTACTCCAAGAAGAACATTTTCATTATTTTGATATCTTTGCTTATAGAATGCTCTCTTTAGTTCACACCACAGGTTTCTAGCTGGGCTTCTGATTATGTGTGGGGTTGGGGTCATGATTTTGTAGAAAAGTCTACTCATATTCACCAATAGTCAGGCTGTGGCCATTATAAACTCCTTTTAAAATTGTTCTTTACAGTCAAATGCATGAAGTACACACATGATCATTCTAATTAATACATATAAATTCCAGTTCATGTGTATACATCATGCATTTCAGTACACACATAAAAGAAGAAAAACAAATCAAAGGGAAAACAAATAACTGCAGTTTTGATTGATAGCTCCGCGCAACAGAAGAGCAACGGCACTCCACACGACTGATATATGGGAATGTATCAGTCTCTAATGTGCTGAAAGAGTCTAATGTCTAATAACTGATCATGCAAGGAACATTGTTCGTGCAGTACATATGGCTGGATTTTCAACCTCACACTGGCAACTAGTTTGTAAAAAAGGGATTCATTCCCTTTTAAAATTCCACCACGTTTGCATTTAATGTGCATTTTACATTAAATGTATGTCTCATAAAACAGTCTGTAGATTAAATCTGGGATGAATGTTAATAGCTGAAGGGTAAAGTCATATGAAATTATCTCTTCCATTTGCTTGTTTTATTCCCAGACGAGCAGCATTTAGTATGTTGAAATGCTTCAAGCATGCATGTCTACAAGGGCTGTAATAGTCAGAGATTGTGGTGTGTTATATTAACTCATATCAGTCCTGCTCTTGTTCGAATGCATGTCCTGGAAAAGATAGCGGGCTTCTACGCAGCCTCTAATGATTTCTCTTTTCACAGTGACCTCTTGGTGATGTGTGTGTCATGTTTCTCTGTTTAGCATTTGGACAATCTCTCTTGATTGCTCTAGAGGTCGAGGTATCTCTGCTCTTCCTAAAACCTTTACAGTTATTGGCCGTGAGTCGATACGCCTTGATATTTCCATTGTACATTACAGCGGTGTGCTTTAATGAGGAGCTATTGGATTTTCACTATGTACTCTTCCTCCTAAAAAAATTGCCATTCAGAATATTGATAGAGTTGAACACACAACACTGTGCGGAGTGAAGTTTTTTCCACCCTTTTGGTCAAGTTCGCCGCTTTAAATGAAAATACTTCTCCTTCAGAGCGTGAAACAAATGACAAACCCAGCACATGGTAAGACTGTTCCTGCAGCAGGAGAACCACTTTCGTTTACAGTGTTTTCATCATTTGCTATGAGAGATTAAAGAAGGTCATGTTTTTCCAGCTCAGGAAGACTTTAAAGGACAATGCTGACATTTCAGTGAATAATCTCATGTTCCTGCATGTTTGTTGTGATAAAAACATAAAATGCACAGAGGTCACGTTGGTATTTCTATGAGAAATTTCCAAAAGGAGATCATCGTTAACCAAGCAGGGTAGCTCTGGGAAGCAGCCAACAAAAGTGTATGCTTATAAGAAACTGTTAATATTAAGAAGAATAAGAACTGCATCTGTCTTGTCTCTCTGATGTTCAGTGAATAATCTTATGTTCCTGCATGTTGTGAAATAAAATGCACAGAATTCAATTGGGTTTCTCTAAATATACCATCATTAACCAAACAAGGTAGCTCTGGGAAACAGTTATTATTATTATTATTATTATTATTATTATTATTATTATTATTATTATTATTATAATAAGTAGTAGTAGTAGTAGTAGTAGTAGTAAAGTCAAGTCTCAAGTACATAAATGTGTGTTTATACTGCTTTTACTTTAGTGTTTTGAGAATTACTTGACATTAATGGCTAAAATTAGCTCTGCCTTTCTCTATGATGTTCCTAGGCTTACTGTTAGATGCTGCCTTTTATCCATCCACATAACCAGCTCCCTCATCTCAGCCCTCATCTCAGCTATTACATGGAGCTGATCTATCGTTAAAAACATGATGTATTAGCAATGCCACACTTTTGAGGTAACAGCTTTCGATAACCTTTGCCAGCATCTTCATTCTGCATAATTCTGTACACGTTTGAAACAGGCATTCGCTGTCCTTTGTCTGCCACATTGATCCAGAGACATTCTGCTTTGCAGTGTTTGTCACAGTAAAAGCGATTTGCTTCAAAAGTGTTTTAGCAATCAGAGCATTTATAAAAATGAATAGCCAGAATCCAAAACATGCCTTTGATTATCCAGGGATTTTGCAAGTGATTAGATTTAGTGGGATGAATGTCTGTTGTGCCAGACTGAGCAGAAAAAATTTATCTGTGCTTAAAAGGGCGTTCTGGCCTAAAACTAAACCTTAAAGTGGAAGTCCAACTATTTTTAAAAATTTTCAGAGTGATTTTGTGTGAAATGCTTTCATCTAGAGAAACAGTCAGAGATTTTCACAGCAGTGATGATAGGAACCAGACATCTGAAATGCTTTTAAAAGCTTATTCACATTAATCTAACTTACATTAAACCTAATTAACATTAAATAATTATGAATACATTCTCTTATTAGTGACATTGTTTAATGGTTTTTGATATTGTACTAAAAAATTTTATTTGACTTGGAAATAGGTAACAGCGTTGGAAGCCTTTTCAACTATTTCTAAAATGGTTTAAATTTACATAAATTCTTTAATGGATCATTTAGAACAGAACCATTTAACCAGCAAAGCACCATTTATGTTTTCTAGCACTGTCTTTATCTTAACTGAACCATTTTACGGTGTTTCTATAAGCTTTTAGCCAAGAACTTGTATATTTTTTGTAAAATTACAATATATGTGGGTCCGCTTCCCACGTTTGTAAATAAATATGTAAGTTTATCCTCTATGGAGTATTTAACTCCAAATCTCTCTGAATATCTTTGTCTCTCAAGATAGAATTATGCAGAAATTGTGAAAAATCAGTGGAATATCCTTTTAAGATGTTGTCATTTGATAGAATTCACTGTTTTATATTGTTTTGTTCATGTCATTACTGCTACACCACTGTAGGTAGTGATTGTTGCATTATTCATGTAGTGTCCCTTTTATGGCTTATAAGTAGTCATTCCACTTTGTGACAGTGGGTCATCTTACTGGAGGTTGTGTGTATCTGTGATGGCCTGGTCAGCGGCCGCTGCTTTTCAGTTTTTGTTCTGTTTCTGTTCATGTTTTTGGGACTTTTATTTTGATTCCCTGTTCCGTTCTTGTGTCACATGGTTTTTGGTTGTCACCTGTTTTGTGTTTTGCCCACTGATTTCTGTTTGTATTTAAGTCCTATTTGTGTTAATCCTCACTATCGGTCCATCGTCTTATTTCACCTCATTTTTGACGCCTCACTTTATTCACCTCATGTCTCCTAGTCTGTATCCTATTCCTGTTTCTGACGGCCCCTGTGCCAGATTTCGTTTATGTTCAGTTCTGTTTGACTTAAATAAAGAAACCACATTCATGGATGCCTGCCTGCCTTGTGCCTGTCTTCCAAGAGGTAGCTCAGCTCTGCACAGATCAATCCATCAAATAAGGCTGAGCTCTAAACATCACACTTTTCTCTGTTAAAGTAGGATGTTTCTCCAAATTTCACATTGAGGTTTATATTTTGAAGTAGCTTTTATTCACAGCTGAACTGAATCAACATGAATGCTGTTGATGAAAAGCATTCACAAACTTTGTAAGGCCAATGCAGATGTAGTTTGATTAATCCTAAAGACAAAACAACAAATATCAACTTATTGGCCTCTTTTTCTGGTGAATGTTCTTTGACAAGTAATAATTCTATTGGGATCTCAGAAGAACGGTTCAACTTTTATATACTGCACACAGATATTATCCAGGAAGCAGCATAAAAGACAGTGGGATCCCTTCATTCATTTCTGTAACCACTTAATCCTTACTACGGTCACTGTGGGATCCATATATTTGTAAAATCTAAGATTCCTTAGGTTCTACTATTCCAATTTCTACATTAAAAACCCAGTGAGAACACTCAGCCATGAATATGCACCCTGAAACTTCTGTGTACATGAGGTTTATGTATTGCTTATGTATTGTTGGGTGAGGTGTTGGCTAATTATTATTTGACAGTTGTTGTATAGATGCTCTGACTGCATCTATCTGCATCTATCTCGGTTAAATAGTTGACATGGATTTAAGATGGTTTTCAGGTACGAAACAGTTGTGGACTTCTTAAGCACTGATGTACGTCGCTCTTTATAAGCGTCAGCTAAATGCCGTAAATGTGAATGTTTCGCTTTAAATCATTATCAATTTCAGACTTTTTAGGCAAAAACAGAGGTCCTGGATCAATATTAAATACATTTATCATCCCAATTAAGCAAATGTGTAGCTAATAAACTCTGAATCAGTCACAATCTGAATCTGTATCTTTTTGGCCAAGAACAAGATGTGGAGGAAATTTCTCTTGGTGCAAGTATCAAAATAGATTCCATCATATAAATGAATACAGCTTGCACAAACATAATACTAATCTAGTCACTAAATCCCAATTGACTGTAACACATTTGGCCCAATGTCCCATCACTGGCTTGACCTAATAACACTCATATAAGACCTTTTTTTGTGGTTCCATGGTAACAGTGAGGTAGTTGTGCAGGGTTCTTTCCTCACTGTGCCATGTCTGTAAATAGTGGACCTTGGCCAAAGGGGTGAAAGTCACAGCGTGTAGAGATACTAAACTCTCTCTCTCTCTCTCTGGCCGTCTGCGATGCCTTCAAACACACGCATACACACACACACACACACACACACACATGCCCTCGCACAGCAAGATGCGGTCTCTGACATCCTGTGTGGTGTGATGGAGTGAGCAGGGTCGTCTCTGGACAGGTGGGACAGGTGTAGGTCAGACAGACTGGTGGGCTGGAGGGAGAATTGGTGGTCTTTCAGAAAAGAACTTTGTCTCTGCAGCAGCTGTCACAGCTCCAACACTCACAAGCTCACACGTATTGTAGCCATAATTTAGTTTAGGCCTGTTCTAGCCCATGTGTGTGTGGTTGTGAATGTATTTGTTCTTGTAGGGAGTATTGATGATTGCAGTATTCTCCAAATACTGTTTCCTTGTTTCATTTCCTTCACTTATTTACTTCTCGTTTCCAGCAGCCTAAAGATCCCAGCAAATGTTGGCGAAAAGGCCAAAAGTATCCAGACAGCTTTGCTAACTAGTGACTTTAAGGTGCACCCATTGCTGATACACAGGTTCAGTTGTGCACACACAGCTTTTTTAGAATGCCAGCTTAAATAGAGTATTCCTGGTGATACAATGGGACACTCGTGCATGAGCCTGAAGCCACAGTCACAGTCGACCCTGGTGCAATATGCCTGGCAAAGAGGACAATTCACTTAAATAGAAAACAAGCATTGAAATGCAGAAAAAGCAATATGCTTCTGGTAGGGGATAATTCTAATTCTAGACAATCTTCAACTATTCAAATCTGTGGCGCAAGCCAAAGGAAAGCAAAAGACCATACAGTCAATACATTCATTCCGAAACCATATTACATCAGAATGTTGTCTAATGTTTGCCCCACTCAAGAAAATATCCGGTTGACAGTCCAATGTGTTTCCTTAAGCAGGGATGTCCGGTCTTAGGGGCAGTATTACTGCAGGTTTTCATTTAAATTAAGCAAAATCTTCACATTCAATTATGTTGTCTCATCGTCAAACTCTTGCTTTGTTGTACTGAAAACCTACAGCCACACCAGATTGGACCCTCATGGTCTAAGATTGGCAGTGACCAACTAAACAGCCCATTCCCCCCACACCAAACACCTTGATCCAGTGGAAACATTTGGACTGGCAGCATGCATAGCTGATGTAAGTGACATAGCGAGGTAGTCTAATTAGTTAAATGTTTTCAGATTCCTTTTGATTGAATGGAATGTCTGCAAACAGAATTGTAAGGTGTTTTTGTTTTTTTATGCTGTTTGATTCTTCTACAATGTCTTTATTACAAGTCTTTATTATTGTTATATGTCTGTTTATTAGAAATAATTGTCATTAAAAGAATATTGTAGGCTTTTTTAGTCAGGTATGAGGGCCATGAACTCCTGATAGGACTTGTGTGTTGGAACACTGATCTATTCTAAAACCCCTGTGTATCAATGTGCAGTAATGAATTGCCTAATTACAGTATACTTGGATTTCAGTAACGCCGTGCAGAAGCTGTGCTTTATGGGATTTTAAGGCATAGCTGAATGAATGTGTTCGTTTGTAAAAAGCAGCGTTGAGAATGCGTGGATTTTTGTCATAAATCCTGTGAGTGCGCTGCCGTTTGACTGCTGGCATCATTAGAGCGTTCAGGGTTGTTTGTCTCTTTAGCCTCATGTTATGACAAGATCCACAACAACAGGCTCATTTTAATGAGACTCTTTCTTTTCAGAACCAATAATGAGAAATGGCAGCACACATTTTTCTCATTCAGCGCACCCCCTCATTTACCAAATGCCCTTTTCCTCTCCCCCTTATTTTTGCATTGAAAAAAGGATGAAGATGGCATGACAGCAACAATTAAGGAGCTACACTTCATCTGGTGCAGCAATTGAGTCAGTCTTTCACTCGCCTGCCTTTTTTCATTCAACTGTTTTTTTCAGTCCTTTTTTTCTTTTACAGTAAATCCGTCTTTCCTGTATATCGACCCTATAAAACTCTCTCTCTCTCTCTCTCTGTCTCTGTCTCTGTCTCTCTTTCTGTCTCTCTCTCTCTCTCTCCCTGTCTATCTCTCTCTCTCTCTCTCTCTGTCTCTGTCTCTGTCTCTCTTTCTGTCTCTCTCTCTCTCTCTCCCTGTCTATCTCTC
>JBBPDC010000109.1:16654160-16672896 GCA_037974485.1 Hemigrammopetersius urotaenia | reverse complement strand
TGTGTGTGTGTGTGTGTGTGTGTGTGTGTGTGTGTGTGTGTGTGTGTGTGTGTGTGTGTGTGTGTGTGTGTGCGCAATTGTAATTCCTCCACTAACCCCTGATTTAATTTAATGAAGGACAGCTTGAGTCAAACCAGGTTTTCTGATGGAAATTCTAAGTAATGGACTTCCACAAGACTCACATTGATAACCTGTACATATCTCATTTTGGATCCTGCCTTTCATTTACTCAGAACACATATCAGAGAATATCAGCCAAGTAAAAATATCATCTAAGTTTATTACACTTAATTGAAATTCTTCCATTGTAAGACTTAGTAGTGACAGTAAAGTTGTAGTATTAGGCTGTACCGATTCGAAACTACATTTCCCAAGACCTCCCGCACGCACGTTGCTCCAGACTACCGCTGGAGTGTTGGAGAAACGCGTGCGGGCACTCAGAGATCCTCCAGACTCCACACAGAGGAACAGACATGCTTACTCTGGCAATTAGACAGCTTGCTCGGGTGAGTAAACATGCCTTTTTTAAAATAAATACTATTAATGACACAATTATTATGTATTTTATGTTAGCTCGTATTAGTAAGTTAGCTCGCTAGCTTACGTCGTCACGTTACAAGTCGCGAGGCTGCAGGACAGCTTAACTGTATTAGCTTGTTTGCTAACTCTGGAGATGTTTTAGTGAAAAATAAAAAAGGCCTTTGTGATGTAATTTAACTGACAGGTTAATGGGGTTTTAAAGTGACTTTAAAGCCCACTTAAATGAGGAGGTAAACAGAGGTGCCTGTGTACGTGGCAGCAGGTTTAGCTCGCTAGCAGCTTGGACAGTGTTTGCTAGCAGAGCTACTGCTGTATTCATATAAACTACATTCTTAAACACCTAAATTAAATGTACTGCCAAACTGTGTAAAAAAATTGTGCAAAAGCATGCATTATAGGCTGCGAGATGGCACAAATAAACGTTAATTAAGGAGCAGTGACACTTTCAAACCTTGCAACCTTTGTACCTAATAATAGTAATAATAATAAGTAAAATATGAACTCCTCAATTAACTGTCTTTCAGCTAGACCTTATCCAATACCTGGGAGAGTTATAAAGCAGCCCAGTGTGTTTGTGTGTCTTGTTCAGAATGCAGAGCATAGAGTTAGAGCTCTCCTGTGCTGCAGAGTTGGAGTAGAGGAGTGTAATGATGATGCAACCGTGCTGTCAGTGTTTCATCAGAACCTGGGGGGCTGCTGTTACCCTACAGGCTTTCCAGACCACCCCACCCGCTGAACCCCGCGCCCCCGGCCTCGGTTCACCTGAGGGGAAAGAGCAGACTGTAATGCATTGCCCTGAGTTGGACTTGTGCTGTTAGAATGCAAGAAAGTTAAATATTTACAATGAGACTGTGGCTTTACTGGCCAAGTGTATCTGCACTGATAGGATCAGCCTGGAGCTGACTACTCAGCCCTGAGCAGGAACAGTATCTGATCCAGTGACTTCTTTTGCAAATTGCAAGGGATAAAAAAAAAAAATGCATTTAAAAAGATATATTTTTACTGTCCAGCATGATGTCTCGTTCAGGATCACTTTTATCGTTAACATGCTTTATGCAATTACGTCATGCAATAAAAAAAGAAACTTGTCAGGTTTTGGTTTAGTAGTTATAGAGGTTTGACATGGTTTTTCTATAAATTTTAACTGTAACATGACTTCCTTTGCAAATTTCAAGCGATAGAAACAAAAGTGCATACTTTTTAAAATACTGCACAGACAGGATCAGCCTGCAGTTACACTTGAACTGATGATTCAGCCCTGAGTGAAAACACAAGCTGTGTTTCCATTACCAAAAAAAATCGAAAGGTTTGGTTTAGTAATTAAAAATGGTTGTTTGACGAAACATAGCTACTCACTTTTCCTCTGGGTTTTGTTGTGTGTAATCACACACATACACACTTGCTTTTGAAAATGGATATCGTATGTGCTTTAATGTTCTTAAGCCTGATAGACAGCAAGCCTATTAGCTGTACATGAAGTGACATACTTGAGGGTCTGACATTTTATTAATTTTTTCCCCCAACATGTTTCAGCGCCTGTTGGGCCAAGTGCAGAGCAAAATACATCATCAGCAAATGTTTGCCAACACAGGTTTACTTTTTATAGCCAGACATCAGAGCCATTTGGTTAATAAATAAATATCTAGTGCCATTAAGTACTGAACAGTAACATTCAGAAGAATTTGAATGCAAACTCATTACTGGCGGTTTAATTTTCTACCCAGTGTTCTGACCCCTGGTGTCATTTTGATTCTTCATCACACGAAGCAGTGTTCTAGATAATGTGCTCACTTGCTTCTTTTTAGGGTCAGCCATGGCTTTTATTAGATGGCTCACATGTTTGCATGCTTTTTCAATTGTGCAAATAAGTTACTTGTGTCTCTTAATGTAATATAGAAGCGCATGCATCTTTTTTGCATTTTGCCAGTTAAATGCTTTTATGGAAATTAGGGCATTAGTTAGTGTCCTGTTGAGATGACAGGACACTGGTCTGGCCTCAGCTGGAAAGCACACACGCACACACTAGATTAGATCTGCAGATTTGCTAGATCAGCAGACCTTTACTAAAGCTCCTGTTTTGGTCACCCCTTATATTCACCATTGAGTGACTTCTGAAACAGTCATTATTAGGAAATGAGGTCACTTAGCTGAATTTAGGGTGGCTGTAGCTGTTCAGTGGATCTTTTTGCCAAATTAAGACTGTGTTCCTCCGCCAGAACAAACAGATCTAGAGCCAGATTGACTCCAGTTGAGTGGATGAGAACACCCTGACTCCTACCAGGCTGTTTTTATTCAGCTCTGAGACTGGGGGATAGTGAAACAGGTTTATTCAGGATGTGCAGCAGACAGTGTTTTCTACGCTTCCCTTGTTGGCCTCTCCACCTGTCGGTCCACTGCCTCTTATCTCCTTTCTTTCATAAGTGGTGCTGTTAACCAGAGCACTCAATAATGAACTACTTCTTGTTGTGTTTGCATAATATGGTGTTCAGAAGAGGCAAAGCTCACCTCTGTCTCTGACCAATGAGATGAGTCCTTTGTCGGCACACCCCCAACCCTCAATGCATGGACTGGAACTACGAAGCTAATGCAGCTAAAAAGTAAAAAGTAGAAGTAACTGCTTGCCTAAATCATCACATTGCAGCGGTAAAAGGGACATTTCTCAGATTTTGTCAGCATAAAAGTGTTGTTAACTTCATACATACATCATTTTTAATTACTAAAACCTAATATGATCAGAGCATTAAAATGTGAGTTTAATATGTAGTAATGATGGTAAAATAGTGGTCAGTCTACTTTCCTTTAGGAACAATTTTACCAAAACTTTCTCAAAACTAGTGAAAAACATCATTATGCAACATTTTCATGTTCATTTCATGTAATACCATTCTGTAAGGGAGATTTTAGAGGCTGTTCATCTTGTTGGACATCTGGTTCCTTTGAACCGCCACTGTGAACAATTCTTGTTTCTTTAGATACTTCCAAAAATTGTTAATTTCTTTTTTGGCAATCTCTCTTACTTGCTTTTGTGGTTTCTGTGATGGTTTGACTCACTTTTTTCTGTAGAATTGTTCTTACTGATTTCATTCTATGCCATGTACTTTGGACAAATGCACAAAAGTACTTATTGATGACTTTTTATTGACAACAGCAACTGTTACCCTGCCCTAATTATCCTATTAAACTGGAAATACTGGAAACTACAAGCTATGATAGTTGTGTGTGTCCAGGTCAGGTGTGTAATAAATGTGTTGGAAGCCTTCAGGAAGAAACCGCAGCCTCCTGCCATAATATTGGTCTATTTATTCCCTATAATTCCTTTAAGATGTCCTTATTATCTGTAGCCTAAATTATGCTGAATAGTTTTTAACTTTGTGAATAGAGATAAGCCATATTTGTCGCTTGTAGATGTGAGGATACTTAATAATTGATCAGATCATATATTTTAATGATTTCATCTCTATTTTTAGCCCCGCTGTGCCTCAGTCCCACTTTTGCAAAAGTGGGTGGAGGGATGGGGTCAGGGTGGGGGGTGAGTTGCATCTGCCTGAGACGGCATTGGCAGGACGCTGCTGTTAAATCCAGTAGCCAAACGGATTGAGCAGGCACTTAGAAATGCAGAGTTAGTCTAGATGCATATTAAAAAGATTACTCCAGCACCCTCCATGTTCCTCTGCTTCTGAAGCGGCTTCAGTTCGAGCTCCCTCACTTTTTCTTTCACTTCATCGGGCCCAGATGTGTCCCATCATGCACCAGTGAACGCAGGCTGACAGGGACGGATGCGTTCCAGGATCACTCCTTGTGGCCGACTCCATCTCCAGGATTACGGCGATAATGTTCCAGTCTCTGCGGGAAATTGGCTTTCCACACTCCTGATTGTTCCGTGTCACTCGCCTTCAGGCTGGAAAGAGCCAAGTGCTAGAGAGTGAGGGCTTAGGCCTCCATCTCTCTGTCTCTCTTTGCCTCCTGAACCTGCCCCATGTGTCATCCTTGGCCAAATCGGTGGTAATTTGTAACAGCCGCTCACCTATTAGTCACTGACAAGAAAGAAAAGAATGTGTGTCATTCTGACTGATCTCTGCGGCCTGTTGACACTCTTCTGCTCGCCCCTTCCTTCGTTCCGCACTCTCTCTCCGTCACCTGTGTTACAAGGCTGATTGTCATAGGCGAGACCTTGATGGACAGCAGTCATCTGTAAAATTGACTCCTTCCCTTGGACACCAGAAAATAACAAAAAATAATAAGTAAAATGAAATGATTTTTCTCCTTCCCCCCTTCTCTCCATCTCTCTCTCTCCATCTCTCTCTCTCATATGCTCTTTCTCTGTTTCGGGGTTACTTTCTTATGTGAATCGGGGTTGGTGTAGAATTGGGAAATGTTGAAGTATGTTTGTGTGGATGTGTGTGCCTGGTTGTGTGTTTGAGCTATTCTCGTGCTCTGTGCCGCTACAAAGTTCCCACTTCAAAGTTCGCCTTCAGAGCCTGTTATATCTCTCGTTCCAAATATAGTTCCATGACAGATCCGGTCCTTGTGTCTTATCAGTTCTAATTTTCATCTTTCTTTTTTTTTCCGTGCTCAGAATATTTTAATAATTATCATCTAAGTGTTGATAATGCTCCAGAATAATTTGTGTGCATGCTCTGGAGTTGTTGCTAAGCCTACAGTCTTCCTTGTGAAACATGAGGGGCTGCACAATAAATGATTTATTTTCATTATCATGACCAAGTTACAAGCACCCAGCGATAGTTAAAAACTCATAACTGATTTAAATTTGTGCAGATCAGAGGATGGGTGTTGAATTGATATTTGATGTTGTTTATAGTGTTCTACAAGGGCCGATCAACAACCCAGTCCCTGTCTCATACTGTACATCTCCTTCCCCACCACCTTCCAGCTCTAGTTCCATTAGTAAACTGTGTCACAACTGAATAGTCATTATTTTTCCTTGATTACTGTTTTGTTTTAAACATTGTGTGATGAATCAAATCATGGATGGAGTGTATTGTTACACTCCCTATGTGGAGCATAGCAAGACACTGAGATGTGTACGAAGACTAACACATTACAGATGTAGTAGAAGTGGGCTGCCTGCTGGGCAGCAGTATTTTCCATCCCATTACACCAACTGCTAAACAACTGCTAGGGTTAGCCCCTGTGATCATAAGGTCGTGGGCTCGAATCTCAGGGCTGCCATTGGCCACATACTTCAGGTTTCTTATAGTCAGGCTGAACTAGGTCGCTTCAGAGACCATCAGGCAGTAAAATTGAGTAATTCAAAATTATTTTCTTTATTACCAGATTAAATACACTTTCATAGTCAAATTAAAGGAGACGATATACACCATCTACAAATTGCACTGAATAGCATTTTAAAATTTTTTTATTTATTTATTTATTTATTTTTTACAAATGTCAACTGTCCACTCCAGAGTTTGAATCTGTGGAATAATTCTATTCAATAGTGTATGATTTACTTATGCTGATGAGTAATAATAATGAAAATGATCAAGTAGATTTTACATGGTTTTTCATTGCAGTAAATACAGGGGCAGCAAGTGAATTTGGGACTTTGTTTCTGTCAAATGAAAAGAACTACAAAAAATGTATTGTGGCTTAACTGTTTGCCATGGTTATCTCAATGTGTTTCAAGTATATTGGAAGGTATAATGACACTGTGTAGCAATGCATTTTCAGTGTAATGTATAACCAAACTAAAATATTAAACTGTTTAGTTTTTCACTCCTAGTTTAGTTTTAAAAAATATAACAGTATTCATTGCAAATACGTACAATATTGTAGTGCATCTTCAATCCTATGGAATGCAATTATCAGTATATTTATGACTGGATTTGACAGATACAGCCAGCTGCTGGACGGCTCAGTCTGTGCACACTCTCACAACTCTGGAGTTGTTCATATCACACACATTTTTACACTTCTTTCCACATCACTCGTCTTCCTTCTGTATTGCAATGTTCTCTGTGTCCCCAGTGGAGGAGTAGACAGCAAAGGACAGGTCCCGTCAGAGACTAATGACCCATGTGATATGTGTGTGTGCCTGTATGTGTGTGTGTGGTCATGATTTGGCCCCTGAGAGACAGCCGGGCGCTCCCTGTCCCACGGCTGGCGCGGAGGGCGCTGGCGCTGACAGAAGGCCAGAGGAGCTGTGCCACTCTACTGCCCATTACCGCGGCAACACCACTTCCTCAGGCACCCCTCGTCCTGACCCTGCATTCTTACTCGAGAGGGAGAGGAGAGCAGATTGAGCATATGTGCATGTGATTGTTCAGTTAGGAGGAAACTGAATCAGAAAAGTAGCATCGGTCTGTATACTGATCAGCCATAACATTTAAAATCACTGACAGGTAAAGTGAATTGCATTATCTTATTACAATGACTCCTGTCAAGGAGTGGTACATGCCAGACAGCAAGTGAACACTCATTTCATGAAGATCACAAATCGGGAAGATGGTCAACTGTAAGGATCTGGGTCACTTTGACAAAAGCCAAACTGTGATTACTGGTCTGAACTGCTACTGTAGTAGAAACTGCTGAAAAACTGTGACTATAATAGAAAGGTGTCAAAACACACAGTGCATCATAGCTTGCTGCTGATGGGGCTACTTGCAATAGGCTTGTGAGCATCAGAACTGGACCTTATTTAATCAAAATATGAGCTGTGTGTTTATGAAAAAGTTTACATTTACGGCATTTATCAGACGCTTTTATCCAAAGCGACTTTCAATCTCTAACTACAGGGTACAGTTTCCCTGGAGCAACTTGGGGTTAAGGGTCTTGCTCAAGGACCCAGTGGTGGTCTGTTGAAGGTAGGATTCGAACCCATGACCTCTTGGTCTGGAGGCAAGTATCCTACTCACTGAGCTACCTCCACCCCTAAAGTTGTTTAATATTGAGTATCTACTGACATTAGGGATGTTAGATCCATTAAATAATAAAATCATAATTAGAAATTCTGAATGATGGGTCAGAGTGCAGGCTCCTCGTGCATTTAAAGTGGTCACAAAATCATGAATACTGCTTATTGATTTCAACATTCTTATTGATCATTGCCAATAAATTGTTAAGCAGTTCAAGTCCTAGAAGTAATAGCTAATACTTATCCATTTTCTGAATTGCTTATATTTAACCTGTCCCAGCAGTCTTGGGGTGAAAGACAAGGGAAGAACATGCAAACCCCACATAGAAGGGATCCTTGGCCCCATGGCCAAAAATCCAGCCTAGGACCTTCTGTGCCGCTGTGTCACCCAGTATAGCCAATAGCCCAGTATAGTTGATCCATTAAAATATCCCTTGATTGGCTCTGATATTGACATTCATATCTTAAATGGAAATTTATATAAGATTATACAAGATACTTTAGCTTCTTCACAGAGTAGTTTAATACATATGTGTCATCTTTCAGTCACTAAAGAGTTTTCACTAATGGCTGTAACCTGTGGCATCTTCTTAACCTTCTTCAAACTCAGCCATTTGCCCTTGTGCCTGAGCTGAAGTAATGAACATCTTATTCATTTTGTCACACCCTGAGAACTATTATAACACTCATTAGGGTTATTTATTTACTCATAAGAGTTACAGTATTTACCCATTATATCACCAAGACACTGTAGGCACCCACCTCACCCTGCAGCATTATGGCCTCTGATGAAGTGGCAGAGTCGGTTCCAACCATTGGTGCTCTCATGCTAGGCTAAGCCCGTTTCTCATACATCGTCTTCTAATGCTCCCACATCATTGAGCTAATTGTTTTTTAATAACGTTTTTTAAATGAAGTAGTCCATCACACTCCTAGCCTCCCGTGGAGCAAGGAGCATCGGTGGCTTGGAAAAAGGGTCGAGCAGGGGGTCCATTATCTTTATTACTGTTATTTATGAAGTACTTGGCTTGCTTCATTTATTAAGTACAAACATCTTCTAGGCAATTTTATCGTAAAACACAAATTTCCAAGAAAATAGTCGTTAGTAAGCCCTTTTTGTCCATAGGTGGAGCATAGCTCCTGAAAGAGGAACAAATGGAGACAAAACAGCTGAGAAATGTCAAAGAAGCAATTGGTTGTTGGTGTAAAATTGTACAGGAGAGCACAGCAAGAAATGAAAGGGAAAAAGCGTGATGGAGAGGATGACCTGAAAATGAGGCCTGAACTGACAAACGAATGAAAAGAACAGAACAGAACAGATGAAGCTGAGCGTTTTGTAGAGCGAGAGAGAACTGATAAAGGCCTCATGCAAAGTGAAGTGTGTGAGTGTGTGATTAGATAAGAGTTGTGCTGAATTTTTGCCCTGCTTAGTGGAGTCCTGCAATAAAGTCTGATCAGTACTGCTGACTCTGGCATAATTAACCCTCCACACTGATTATTATATCTCCCAGCCAGCAACAACTCCCCCCACCCCCACCCTCATGTCTGTGGATGAGGCTATTCCACCACCAGTCTCAACTGTTCTAGTGTTGGTTCTGCACATCGATGAGCTCACGCAAGATTCATTTCAAACAATTTAAAATATATGTAAACTTGGTTCCAGATTTAAAAGATTCAAAGTCTAAAATGAGTAGGACTAGACCCACTCATTAATTTGCAGCAACATGATGCATCTAACAGTTTGTACGTTTGTTTTTTTTTCTTTTCTTTTCAAACAGCTGTTCGGAGCTAAGTCTAGCACAGTTCCTACATTTTCTTGTGTTTATTAGTCTCTTCAAAAATAATCATTCTGAGCACTACTTCATGGACCTAGCCCATATGCTCCTTTACTTATCTCTTCCTGCTGTGCTGCTGCATTTAAAATGATTTTGGAAAGTATCTCCAATCTACCACAAAGAAATGTAATGTTGCTTCACCGTTCACGCTTTAAAATTCATTTGAAAACATTCATGAATTGTATTGGTTTAAGGAATTAATAAAATAAATATTCAAAATAAATATTAGACCAAAACTAATATATATTTTATTGCAGTGTTGCCAGATTGGCCAGAATCCTGCATTAGCAAGGTTGAAAATAATTGTTTACAAATGATTATTTGTTTTGCTTTGCATTCATTCTATCAAAAAACACAAGAGCAAAGTATATGGTGGTTATTTGATCAAATGAAAAGTAAAATATTCTCAATACAACATATGTTTTTTGTGATTTGTAATAAGGACACTTTGTCTACTATAGAATAACGTCCTCAGTGAGTCTGTTCATACATTCAGCTTAAAGCTTTTTACAAGCTGTTTTAAATGATAGGATTTTTGACTTACTCCAAACATGTTAAATATGCTACGTTGATTCTTTGAGCAGCAGTCATAATAATGCAGATGTTGTATTTCTTTACCTAAAGGCGTCTCAGAGTCACAAACGGCATGAGGAGCGAACCTTTCCTCCTGAAGGTATTTTCAGATGGCAGAGTGAATAAACTACAGGAGCAACTGTGACGTCTTGACCCTGATTGGTCAGCCTGTTCATAAACATATTCTGCAGCTTAGAAAGTCCCTCTAGCTCCATTTATAATTTTACACAGTGTCGCAGTCTGTCGGTTTCAACCTTGCTATAAAAGAAGGTATTAAACTCACTCGACTTAAAGTGACCTCACAATTCAAACCCTGGCAAACTCACTGATTGGCGTTGTGTGGCGACCCAGCACATGCACGTCCCTGACCCAGACCGAGTCAAGAATCATATTTAATACTGTGGATTTTAATCCTAGTCCCTGGGCCACCCTGCCCAGCAGTGTTTCAGGTATTCATTACCTTCAGCACACTTGATCCAGCTCATGAAGAGCTTGATAATTAGCCAGTGGGCTGGGAGAAAGCAACACAATTCTGTGGCATCGGCCAAAGAAAAAACAAAAAGCCTTTGGAACCTAGTGTCTGAGCTAAATGGAATAGTAGCATCTTGTGCTTTCCTGTTCTAGCTGTCGTCTGAATTGCCTTGGAATGGTATAGGCTATTCCCACCCTGACAGACTAAGTAGCCCTTGTCTTCACAAATGCAGCATAACATCTTAATTTGCATTATTCTGCCTCTACCTTGGAAAAAAATCTGCATCGTGTTTACCTTGGAGCTCTTGGCTATGAAGCTGATGATTCTTTCTGTACTCTTCACCGTGAGCTCTGCTTGAAAGTGGGCTGCCTCTCCTTGGCTCTAAGATGAAAGCAGTGGTTTAATATTCTTTTACATGACCCTACAGTTAGCTCAAATTTATTTGACATGCCCAGCCTGCTGAAAGTAATGTTTCATCAGACTGTGTTGTATGTCTGTTGAATATTATAATTTTTCTACCTTTTTTTTTTTTTTTTAATTACATTAAAGTTTTGTTTTACGCTTTCGTCTCAGTTGGGTTTCGCTGCATAAATAATTGAATTGATTTTCAGGTGTTGGTTTCAAGCAATAATGCAAAATAACAAATATGAAAGGTTTGAATTATTTGAATGAATAAACATTAAAACAAGTTACTTTAAAAATATATTTACTCATAAGCCTTATCAGCTGCATTTGGATGGTAAAAATTCAAATTTCTTTTTCTGTGTGTCCATGTATGACCTCAGCCCCTGTGCCAGCGTGGCCCTGCAGCCATAAGCGCAGGCCTGAGGGGCCAGCACTCTGCAGCCGCTCGGGCAGCTGAACACGACCGGTCCTGGACTGGGCAGGAGAGCCTGGCCCAAGATGACCCCGAGATGTGGGACCTGTTGCTGAAAGAGAAGGATAGACAGTGTCGAGGACTGGAACTCATCGCTTCAGAGGTGAGCACAAAACACACATACTCTTCACAACTTCACTACTGACGTTTTCAAAGTCTGCTTTTGCTTTTAGATTGAGCTATTCCCGGAGTGGTAATCTTATTGTTAAGCGTGAGGAAATGTGTATTGCAGTGACACTTGATAGAAAAGATAGATCTGGAAAATCTGTAAGTTCTTGATTTGAATTACTACATTGTGTCGTTAGTTTTTAGGTGCCTCCACTGGCACCCTCATTATTGACCAATTTTTTCAGCTCCAGTTATCATACAGCTAGGCTACATAGTGCACCCAGCAGTGCCACTGCGCCTGACATACTCATAAAAGTGTGACCCATACTAACATGTCGCTGTACGTCAGTGTAACTTTTCTGAAACGATTCTGTTTTTATGCATTATTGTAAATGTTTGAAATTCGTCCTGGTTTGAGGTAGATTGTTTTCATTCTTTATATGAACAAAAATGAGTTAGTAGTAGTCCCTGTAATCAAATAACCCATGTGATTTAAGAGTTTTGACATATTTGGCAATGACTTGTTGTTAATAGGCCATCTTGTCTCTTACTACAGTGCTGCTGTAGTCTGTAGAGCAAGATTTTCTTGCTTTAGTGATAAGAACGCCCCATCTGATGTCATATTTTGAATGTGGGAACAAATTTTGAAAGGCTGGAATGAAGACACACAGTAAAAATGTATTTGTCCAGTTGAATTTACCTAATACTCAAGAAAGGCCACATTAATCTCAATTGAATAATCTCACAACTTGAAGGTTCTGAGGCCAAATAGGAAAAAGGGGTTATAGTCAGATAAGACCCGAATCTAAATCACAGTCCAATACAGCTCACCATCCAAAGAACCCCATACCTATAATAGAGAATGGAGGTTGTACATCCATGTAGGGGTGTTTCTCTGGACTGGTGCACTTGTCAGGAGAGAAGAGAAAATGGAAGTGGCAAATACTGCAGCTCTGTGCCAAAAGTCAATGGGACAGTGACCTAAAACCTGCAGCTAAATTGACCACCCAGTGGCTGACGGAGGAAAAAGTGAATGTCCTTACATGGGCTACTCAAAGCCCAAAGCTAAACCCTGTTATAAAATTATGGATGGTTCTGTAAAGAAGAGTGGGCAGATTTTGCATGTTCTAGATGTGCAAAGTTGGTAGAGAAGTGTCCCAACAGGCTCACGGCAGTAATTAAAGCAAAAGGTGGTTCCTCAGAGTACTGACATAGGTGGTGATTTTTTTTTATCTATCACAGTGACTTTAGATGTTAGTTACATATAGTAAATACAACTTGTGTTTTTTTGTGCAAAGCAACAAAATGTGAATATGTTGAAGGGGTGATTCATTTCCACTGTATTTGGAGATGGCCTGTTTAATCTTTTGGCTTTGTAAACTGGGCTAGCTAGGCAGTATATAGTCAGTGAGCTTGCATAACTGCTTGGTTTGCTAACTGTCTTTTTCCTAAATTGGGCAGCTGGTGGCCTAGGGGTTTGGTAGTTGCCACTGCGTTCAGAAGGTTGTGTGTTTGAATCCCAGGACTGCAAGTGGCACCTCTGAGGTACCCATGAGCAAGGTGCAGCCCCCCCCCCCACAGGCACTGTGTTCCTGACTGTCCGCTGCTCTTCACTTGGTGCTTTACACTTTATGCTTTTAATTTGTCATTACAATGGAGAGTATAGTTTAGGGTTCATCGTTGATGGCAGCCCACTGCTTCAGTTGTTGAATGGGTTAAATGCAGAGAAAGAATTTCACATTGTTCACACTGTGTGCTGTGCTGTAGTGTGTTCATGCGTGACTATAAGGGGGCACTTTGCTTTACTTTATTTCAGCTTTCAGATCTCTTTAGTAGTCCTTTGAAAAGCTGACTGGTCTGAAAGGAAACCCTTACCTCCCTCATTACATGGCCTTGAATGGGTGTACAAAAAGTACAGCTTAGAGAAGGACAAGCAGGAACAAAAGCCAAGGATGAAGTTGAAGCATGCAGGCATAAGCATGCAATGATTTTTTTTTTTTATTGACACAAGCACCCGTCTGGGTCACAAAGCAGCAGTCATGATTCCAGTGGCACCTGTTGAGTCTGAGTTTGTCCTGGAAAGCCTGGAGAAATCTTCAGACTCCCTGCAGTCTGGAAGCAGCAGGAACAGATCAGTTGATGATTTTGCTTAAGTAGCATCACTCTTGCTGGATAGTACATAATAGGGCTGCACACTATAATGCAAATTTACGGTCATCACGATATCAACATGCTCAAAATACATATCGCGAAAGACTGACTGAATGGCAATAAATGGTGTTTTTCCAAAGCTCTTCATCCAGTGCCACAGAGAAGAGGGCAAAAAAAATCACTGGGCAGTTTCTTCATCTTCTGTGCTACTGTTATAGATTTGCTATTTGCTATTTTTTGCTATTTTTTTCTATCTAAGTACTTTAAATTATGTTTATATTTATTTAAGATTTAAAATTATTTAGAAAATATTTTCAAATCCAAAGCAGAAAAACATTAACACTATAAAGGCTTTTACTCATTATCGCATATCGCATGTTTTCCCAATATTGTGCAGCCCTAGTAGATAATAAGCTGGTACGCAAATCCAGAGGCTAAATGGTGCCTGGATAATTTGAGGACAACATGCTAGGAGCTTGACAATTTTGTGGCCATCATTTCTGGATGTCTCCAGTGAGGGCATTTGCGCATCTGCTGTTTGAGTGTCATTTCGGGCATCTGTGAGGTTCTCCTGATGTCCCCGACACACACTGTTCTGGAGATGAGTTCCAGGTCACTTATGTACTTTCTTCTAATTCATACTCCCGGTTCTGTACTTTCAAACACTGCTGTTTACTGATGAGATATGCCCTGATGGATCCATGACATTGTTCACACAAGAGCTGTGCTGCAAAGCAGTTGATTGAGAGAATGAACAGGTTTGTTATGAAACCAAGGAACTCTGAGGGAACAAAGCATAGTAAAGCTTTAAGAGCCTGTTGTGTTATTTCATTCTAAAACAAATTACTTTTATGAGTCTGCAGCACATGGTCCAAAGGTTTTGTGAGGGAGAGCTGGAGAAGTGAAAAGGGACGTATTAGGCCCTGGCGAGTATGTGGAAAAATCATTTCTAGGTGGCTAAAATTGACATTTAAAATGTAGGTTTTATTTCTAATAGTTTTCTAATAATTCTAATAATTTCTAATAATTCCTAATTCTGAAATATAGTGTTTTTTGTATTTATATTTACCAGCTGTATAGATTGTGGTAAATACTCATGTAATTGTAAAGGGGATGACTCATTGTCACCACTGTCATCAAGAAAGTGCAAATTCAAATGCCTGTGAAATCGCAGGGAAACAAGTTGGCATGTTATGTGGTAATGGTGTAATGAATTGTGGTTGATCCTTGATCCTCATGGATACTCCACTTTGGTTTGCATACAGGTGATCCACAGGTTTACCCATTACAGGGTGAAATACAGTTTTACTGTTGCTGTTATTCCTGTATAATAACTGCTTACATTTTAATGTAGAGGTGCAGTAATGAAATAAAGTTGTGTTTTAATATGAGCAGCAATTAAGAGCAGTTTAGAGTGCGATGGTGGTAGTGACTTAGTGGGTAGGATACTTGCCTTTGGACCAAGAGGTCATGTGTTCGAATCTTGCCTTAAGCACACCACCTCTGCAAAAGACCCTTAGCTCCAAGTTGCTCCAGGGAAACTGTCCCCTGTAGTTGGGGAATGGAAGTTGCTTTGGATAGAAGCATCTTCTAAATGTAAATGAAATTAATGAAATTGATTTTTTGTTTTCCCTATAAAATATACTGATGAGAGAAGAAGGGTGGTAACATCATTGTTATGATAACATTTATATGGAAATAGCCATAAATTGCCATTATGGCCACAGATGTAAAGCACCCTGATGTGTCAAGAAGCCAAGGCACAACAGGAGCTTCTTATTGAGGAAATCAGTGTTTTGCTACAGATTCAGACCAGGCTAAAGCCATTACAAAAATTGGGAATTGATTGTCCAAGGCATCTTCTGTTGCCTTCATCACAGATGTGGGCAACCTTAGGGCAACGGAAAGCATCACAGTGGAGTGTGAGATGCGAAGTCCGGTGTTATATTTGAAGTCCTTTTTTAAAGACAGTCATATTAGCTTCTCCTGCTTTTCTTCTGAAGTCTTCTGATGTTCAATGCTTGAATATAAATCTTTTTTTGTAAGAACAAGTAACCAAAATTATGGAGTTGTATTGGTTTGTTTTTTGTTTAGAGGAGGTCAAAACCCAGTTTAGCAGCATCAGATCTCTTAATGAGGACGTCTGGGTACTGCCATGAGAAATTTTGGGCTAATTGTGAATGGGAAGGTAGTGTTATTAGTGTAGGAAGAAACAAAGTGTAATTTGTAAACCAATCCATTGCCTCATGAAAGTGGAGCTCAAGGGAGGGGAAGATGGTGTGTTCATCGACGTGGTCCAACAGGCAATAACCCAGGCATTAGCACATGAATGTCATTTAGCAAGCCTGAAAATCTTCCAAATCATCAGTTAAGCAGGTAGATGTACATCACATGAGCAGTGAACATATTTTAAAAATAAATCTATCTTATTATAAGGAAAAACTTTTGAAAAAACAAAAGATGATTTGAGAGTTGAAATGAAATGAAAAGAACATGCACTACTGGAAATTTTGCTTGTATTCTAGAAGATCACATCTGGCTCTTCACAGTTGCTCAAATCTTTTGGAACTAGTGGTGGGCATAGATTAATTTTTTAAATCTAGATTAATCTCACTGTAATCTTTGAATTAATCTAGATTAATCTAGATTAAAATGGCTCATTTGAATTCTGCCGAAGGTCTGAAGCCCCCCCCCCCCCAAAATGATCCCAAGCCACCCTAAATATATAGTCATTATTCTACTATTTTTAAATTATATATCCAAACATTTCATAAAAGATATCACTGAGTGCAGATACGCACTTTACAAATAGAAACAAGACTATGGATTGAAATGAAAAATACTAAGTCTAGCTATCATTATTGAATTAAAATGATGTACTGGCTGTTGGAGCTGCTGTAGGTAGCAGGTGGGCATTAGGACCCAGGTGAAGCCACACGGTGCTGCTTGTTAGCGAGTAGCAACCGGAGCCCGTTTAGTAACATTTCTCTGGTAGCGACATTTGTACTCAGAACAATACTATGAATGTCCATAACTGTTCACTGCTTAACTTTACTTGTTTCCTTAAGTAAAAGGAAAGGTTTGGTGAAAACCTTTCATCCCTCTATACACGCGAATTCCTTCCTACAACCCTGGGGGCTAAGCCCCCCTTGTCTTTCTGTCCTAGTGACGTCCCTGTTTCACAGTATGCATACACACAGGTTCGAAGACTCGTGCCCACCCCCTACAGTGCAATTCGGCTAGGTATACATCCATGCTAAAATATGGTGAAAGTCATCATAACTTGCGTAGTATAGACCCAGCTCCCAACCCAAATTTGTGAATAGATTAACGTTGATATTTTTTTATCATCCAATAAGAGGGTCACGTTAATGCAGCACTTTAACGCTGATAACAGCCCACCACTAATTGGAACACTGTGCGCCCTCTTTCTAGAGGGTTTTAGCCTAGACATTGACCACTTCTGTGATTTTTTTGAATCAGTGAAGTTGATGTAAAATGTTGTTTGATGAATAAAACAGTCTGTTTTTACTCATGTGTAGAAAAGTCATGTCACATTTTAGATTTTGGTGCAAAAATTTTTATAATTTCAGAGTAATTGTTCATCAGCCTTTCTTAACTTTCTTATCCATTTTCTGTGCTTTTGAGCATTTTTTTATTAAATGTTTTGGTCTTTTTAAGTCATCATAGTTAGACACACTTAAAATTTATTCATTCTTCTTTTATTCTACTTACTGTACAGAGTGTTCTAATTTTAACTTAAACTTCTCCTCTTACTATACTTTTATTTTGGGTATAATTTTTTAGTTGTACTATTTCCTTACTTAATATATTTTCTAGTCTGAGTATATTTTATTATATATTCAGGTATTTTTATTCTGTATTGTTCTGTCTTGTCTGAGTGTGCAGTCGTGATGTGAACAATTTCCTCCGGGATAAATAAAGTTTTCTGATTCTGCATAACCAATTTTTGATCCTCTAAAACTTTACTAACTAGGTATTAATCGACTCACTGTAAAGAAACAGTTTGTAATGTCTGTCAGAGCTTGCATAAGCAGAGAAACTTTGAGACAGCAGGTGATTTTCAAAACAGTAGGCATTCTGCCAGCATTTCTTCAACAGCAGCTAAGACTAATGTTGAGAAAGGAAATTAATGGCACCGCAGCAAGACGGAAACAGCTGCTTGAGAAAGAACACCTTTGTAACTCATTGTAGTTTTTGCTGAAAAAGCACCTGAACAGTCACTAAGATCATGTGGAAATGATCGGTGGGCAAATGCAAAGTGGAGCTTTTTGAATCAAGGTAGGTGTCCTGATACTTGGTCCAACCCAAGCGCTAAATTCAGCAGCCATTGTTGAGTTTTTTTTTAAAGTCAAAAATGCTTTTTGTATGTGATTCAGAAAAGGACTGAATGAAGACATTAACTCATTTTTACCAGGATTTTTGTGGCTTGTGTTAACGTGTGTCCCCTGAAAATTACATTTAAGGGCGTACATGAATGACGCACAGCCTGAATGGCACTGAGGGAAAAAAATCCTAATTACTTCAAGCCAAAGCATGTACTGGGTGATACTTTAGTATATGGGCTATACAATAAAAATTTCACATTTTGCAGACAGCATAATTGGTTGCAAGAGTCATTGAATAATGAGCATTTAGCGGTGGTTTCCCACATCTGTAGTGAATGTTACATGAATGGCAGTATGAGTAGTCAACAGTTTTAACGAAAAATGTCTTAATGTATTTTAACAAAATGTTTGTTTAGATTTTGAGTGGTCCTGTTTAAGTGTTTTCAAATTACTGACCCAGACCTGAACCAGCACCAGAGATTGCCACAAAACAACAGCTCACTGTGGAAGTTCAGTCTGACTGTAACCTTATGTTTGTGCCGTTTACTTCACTCTCTCTCTCTCTCGCTTTCGTGCTCTCTCTCGCTCTCTCTCTTCTCTCTTCCCTCTCTCTCCCCTCCCCGCTTCCCTCCCTGAGTACCTGTGGATCCCCTATAGTGCCAGTGTGTTTGTGCCGCAAGACCACAAAAGTCCTCAGATTGCGTTTCCAATTTGTTTGCTTTCACAGCATGACTGTGGTGTGTGTTTGAGAGATGTTGCCTGCACTGTGGTGTTTGAGGCCAAACATTAATGTGGGGGTGTGCTGTGATCTTATGGGTTGGGTATTGTCAGGATACCACCCTGCAGGGAAAGTGTTTCTTTATGTCCTCAGGGGTGAGAGACTAGAGTTTATGATAAACACTACAAACAAATATTTACCCTACAGTGTGTGTGTGTGTGGGTGTGTGTGTGTGTGTG
>JBBPDC010000109.1:16630927-16654060 GCA_037974485.1 Hemigrammopetersius urotaenia | reverse complement strand
GTGTGTGTGTGTGTGTGTGTGTGTGTGTGTGTGTGTGTGTGTGTGTGTGTGTGTGTGTGTGTGTGTATTTGTGTTTTTCGCCCCACAGAATTTTTGCAGCAGAGCAGCTCTTGAGGCCCAGGGCTCCTGTCTAAATAACAAGTACTCAGAAGGCTACCCAGGAAAAAGGTACAGTGTGTGTGTCCATAATAGATTGTGAATACATATCATTTTGGCGTGCAAACATGCCAAGGCTTGTTTCAAGTGGAACATTATTATAAAATGCAATTTCTGTGCTGGGACCTTCAGAAATAGGGGCACACTTGGTAAAGATAAACAAAGCAAAGCAAAGAATATGGAAAAATAATTTAGTTTTGTCAGCACTGTTATGTGGGTAAATATACGTGCATCTACACTTTTCAGTGAGTTTAAATCATTTATTCCTCACAGCCCTTAGCCACAATTACCACTACATTTTTTCTTGTCTTGCAACACTCCGAGAACTGCTCTTCTTCCATGCCAAGAAAGATTCTCACCTGTGGACTCTTCTCTTTAGCTCAGGTGACAGGTTTTCTATTAGTTTTTGTTTAGTTTGTGGTCAAGGGACTGGGGTGGTCTAGAGAAATTATTGATTCTGTGTTCAGACCAGTTCTTTGTTTTGGATCATAGTAATGATGGACGTTTCCCCTATCAGAAACAAATTTCCATGTAGAATCTCTTGATGTTTAATCCATACGATCATGATGCCATCATTCTACCATGGTTCCTTTGGTCTCTATGAAAAAAAAAAACTCAATCACACATCCCAGACCTACAACCATACTTCATTGGAGGATTAAGTTTATTTTCCCTCCATGATCCTGACTCTTTTTGACTCCCCTCTTGAGTTGGTTGCCAAAAACTAATAGAACAAAGATCCAGATTAAAATGAAAGTTTCAGTGACATTTTACAAGCTCTAGGAGCTCATATTTGTTGTTTGGAGACTTAACTTCAGGATTCAACCAACTGAAATGAAAGAAAAGTTTGGAGTTTTTTTTGGAGACAGAGTTGCTTTCAAACAGTCTTCATTGTGCATTATGTCCTGGTTTAGGCAGGTTTGTCGCCACTTGAGTTGTTAAAAGTTTCTTTATTTGTAGTATTCTATTTAAGGAAATTAATATTTTTAGGCAAAGACATATTTTCTAACAGCAATTGCTTTAGTTATGAAGGTCAAAAACCTTTGGTTTCATTTGTATATTCTTTAATCTTTCCTGTGTCAGTGAAGGACAGGATGTGTGGCCTGCTTGCTGCCTTATAAATATAGACCTGCCAAACAAAAGCTGAAGTGTTCATAAAAAGCTTAGGTGTGTTTGAAAGTAAAATATAAATGGGAAAGTTGGATTTTGTTTGCCATACTTGTCATACATGTGTTTTTGATGTTTTTTTGTTTTGTTTATACGTCTTTGTGGAACAAACACTGAAAGTGCTTTGTAATGAATACACTATGCTATATACACAGTATCTAAAAAATGATTTCGTTTGAAGATTATTTGTCTCATATTTTTGTAAGAAAAAGCTGATCTTGGAGAAAAAGGCTGTCACACAATTATCTTTTTCCACCTTTAACAAGTAGGAACTGTAAATAATGAGTGTGTGTTTGTGTGGTGGTGGGTGTTTTATATAGATATTATGGTGGTGCAGAGGTGGTGGATCAGATTGAGCTGCTGTGTCAGAAACGGGCTCTGGAGGCATTTGATTTGGACCCGGTGCGCTGGGGTGTCAATGTGCAGCCCTACTCGGGCTCCCCCGCCAACTTTGCTGCTTACACGGCTGTATTGAACCCCCACGACCGCCTCATGGGCCTGGACCTGCCTGATGGAGGACAGTGAGTGACCTAAAAGTATCCATTCCCTCACACTCTTCTCTCCTCTACTCCTATTCACATTAACCTCTGTCTAGGGGGGTACCTCAGAATTTCACATTTTAAGAAACATTTTAAGTGGCCAAAAATAAATCGGATACATAAATATCCAGAGCGACGTACATAAATACGTTCATCATATCTGTGCACTATTTTATGATGCATATTTTAATTGTGACTGACTGACGTATTGTACAGGAAGTTCTAGGGGGTTGATTTTATTGAGAATCCACTTGTTGCTGTGATAGAAATTTGAAAATGGTATATGATATTTTGATTTAGAACTCCAGAAGGACAGAATGTGTAGGTGACTGTCGGCTAAAAAAAACTAATTTTACTGCATTCATAACCCCATATAGTTAAATTGTATTCCTTCATAATTTTGATTATGGTAGATTTCGCTATTTCTGTGTGCATGTAAAATCATGTTTCAGTTCTTTTGTTCATGTTTTTCCCTTGTTTATGTTTTCCCTTCATATCCAATGGTTCATATTTGTTTCTGTTCCTCATTTGTCCAGTTTTGTAGTGAGACATTCACTCAAACTAAACTCATTCAACCATAGCTTCAATCAGTGGCTTCAGTGTAGGCAGTTCTCTCCTGTGCTCATTCTTTCACTGACTCACACACTCTCACTTACTCTCTCACTCTCTTGCCTAATGGAGAAGTGTACATCTTTCTTGTTCATTTTGCTGTCCTGTCAGACCTTGGACAGTATGTTTGTGCTCAGTACTCACACACTGAGTATTGACTCACTCTCTGCGGATGTGAGCTAGTGAAGTAATGTCTGAGTGGACCACTCTCATCTGTACTCTTTTCATCCTGATTCTCCCATATATTCACTCACACACACATCTCTATCTCTCTCCCTCTCTCTCACTAGCCTTACCCATGGCTACATGTCTGATGTGAAAAGAATCTCTGCCACCTCCATCTACTTTGAGTCCATGCCCTACAAACTCAACGTAAGTTTGCCCTGTCTGCCACTTAAATTCCACGCCTATTTTTGTTTCTCTATTCTTAAGATTTCTTTTCATTTGAACCGTCAGCATGTATTCAGTATTGTGCATGATGTTCTGTTGTCGCATTTTGTTTTAGTCCATGTATTAAAGATTAGCACTGGGCAGGACTGATGTAAATCAGTATCACAAAATTTACCCAAATTACTTCTGTTCTGCTTCTCTTCAGATTACACCACAGGGAAGTAAAATATTATAAAAATGAACCAAAAAGAAACTGCTTTCAGCGAAGGGAAATTAGTTTGATGTTCAGTTTTACTGCGGTTTTAACAGTTGATTTCTGTTTGTTGCCTAAATTCAGCTTAAACTGCTGTCTGTTTAATTTGTGTCCACTTAGCAAGAGTCATTATCATGAAAACAGTGACTTGAAAACTTGAAAACTGTGTTGTCACCATGATCTATTTCAGTGTGTTAAAAATCATAGAACTGTGATGCTCTGTTTGTGTTGCATGCTAGGATGGGCAGCACTGGGTAACACTAGCTAGCTAAGCAGCTTGTCAACTAATCTGTTTGTTGTTTGTTAACAAATAACTTTTGTGCTTAGTATGATTATGCATGTCTCATGGGTTTAGTAATATTGAAAGGGTAATTGAAAAAAGTTTGTTTACTTATTAATACCAGCATATGCTACTTAAATACTACATTTTGTGAAGAATGTATACTGATTTGTTTGTCTTCTTGAGACTTGTCTGTATTGACCCAAGACCCTTTTTGAGACTTGGGCATTAAATGTCGAGACATAGTTGTTATTTGCAGCTCCAAAATGGGCTGCTGTGGGCAGCTGCACATCATGCCCAGTGTCAGCTAGAGGTGTATTATCTTATTGTATTCTAATTTTAATAAATCCACTGTAGTTTAACTGGTGTGTGTATGTACATGCGTGTATGCACAGACTAGCCAGTGTCTGCTGGCCATTCTCCTGGTTGCAGAGTTTTTGGGTGATCAATGTGTTGGGGTGTGTCCTGTCTCCATGGTCTGCTTTCTGATGGATGAGAGGGCAGTCCCCTCTCTACGGGAGAGATAATAGGAAATCGACAGGCGGGCCGCGACCTCTCGCACACGCACGTGCACACGTGTGTACACACACACACACACACACACACACACACACACACACACACACACACACAGAGACCCTCAGAGCCAACGTCAGTGAAGGAGTGAGGAGATGGGCTAAGAATGAGAGATAGTTGGAGATTGGACATTACCTCCGGTGCAGAGTGATGGAGAGAGGGAGGGAGGAGTAGAGATGAGTTCAGAACGGGATGTTAAGCATTGTGTAATGGTGTCTTCTACAGCGGGATTGTTTTGGCTTAAAAGGCCATTTCATGGACAAATGGGTCTGATGTAAAGTGTTAAAATTGACATTTCAGATCATTCAGATTATTGAGTCTTAGCTGAACAAAAAAATTGTAAATTGGTGGTTTTTATGGTGCCACATTTGCATATGTCCTCCTAATTGCCCATAGTGGTTTTTGTTTGTTTGGGGGTTTTTTTTCTTTCTTTTTTTCAATAATGTATAATTCTGGATATAGGTCTTGGACAAATGAACTGGAAATATGAGAACACATTTTTTTTTTTCGATTACTAATAATTTTTGCTTCAGTATCACTTTTTTCCCCTGCTGTTCTCACACTGGTCCTCAGGGGACCCCCATGGGGTCTGTATTGTTGCTCTATCCATATATTTTCGAATGGGGTTGGAGCAAAATTATGGATGATCCGAGGATCCCTGAGGAACCACTGCAGTAAGCTTTTATATCAGCAGTTTTAGAGAAAAAACTTTAATGTCTTAGCTGCAGGAATCAAAGTCACTAAACAGCAGCTCTAACATGATGGTGGAACGAAACGTATGACAGTTTTTGCTGGCTAGGAAAAAATAAATCACTTTTGTACAGAACTGGAGACATGCTGTAATGCAGCAATGTTAGCAGTTGTCCATGAATTCAGATCTGAGACCTACATTCTATCTTTGGTCATTGTGACCCACTCTGTGGGTTTACAGTGCACAGGAAAGGTCTCTTTTGTAAGTTTTCTTTTAATGTCTAGTCCATGCCAAATCTCGCTTCAGAGCAGCTCTATAGGATTTCTATAGCATTCCATAGCAATTTTACAGCTGTTGTCATTGCCATTGTCAATTCCAATAACAAGTATAATGCAGCTCAGTGACAAATAAAATAAATAAATACATTTTGCACCCATCTGAGCATCATTTCGCAGCTGTTACCAAAACCATCCCGTCTGATTGCTCCGCACCTACATCGCTAGGGATTTTAGGTAACAGGCCAACACTAGTAAGCACCACTTTGAACACCAAATTGAAAAATAGAACACCTTGCAGCCTTAGTTGGGATGCCCTCAGTTACATTATTTGTCACATGAACGCTGCATGGCTTGTCATTAGTTGATTGTTTAGCACCAGTTTTGCAGCAAAGAGCAGGGAAATCTATTTGCTACAACTTCACTCCCATGCATGTTGTAAACCTCTTCTGCAATTCTTCTTCCAGTGCAAATGAATTTTAGTCCTGACACCATGTGAACACTTACATAAGATTTTATTAAGACACTCATTTACTTGGTTGTTTGCCTATTGAAAGGTATATGGGTTTATCTTACATGTCATATTATATGGGTTTTAGTGTAGGGCAAGTGTAGGGTACAGCAATTAAAATTAGTGTATATAATTAGTATTGATGTAAAAAAAAAGAAATCTCTCTCCCTCTTGTTTCTTTATTCTTTATAGCCTCAAACAGGTCTGATCGACTATGACCAGTTGGAGAAGACTGCAAAGCTCTTCCGACCCAAGCTGGTCATTGCTGGCACCAGTGCCTACGCCCGCCTCATCGACTATGCCCGCATAAGGAAGGTGCTACACACTTCTATCTCACAAGTTTTATCTCTACTTTGTCCTTCTATCCCTTTCTATCTTTTTTCTTTGCTGGATCTGCTCTCTCTAACACACGCATGTTCTCACTTTTTCACACACATTTGTTAAACTGTCTGTCCTTGACTTGCAAAATTTGTAATATTTTTCTGTCATCACATAGTTTATCACACAGATGCTCTCTACCACTTTTTCTCAAGCACACACATGCACACGCTCACACTCGCACATTCCTCTCTTTTCCTCTTGCTCTCTTTCTCTCATTCTGTCTCTCACACACTCAGGCACACAGACGGTGTGGTGGTGTTGGTCTTATTCTGTCTGCATCACTAAGATGTTTTTAGCAATGTGTCATGTGTTGTTTGCTAATTAGAATAGCCCCGTCTGAGCCAAGCTCCTCAAGCCCTCTCAACTTCTTCCAGGTTCATATACGGTAAATTCCCGACAATCGCAGAGGTTACGTTCCAAGATCACCCATGTATAGTGAAAATTTGTGATGTGTACACTAAACTGCTTGTAAAATACAGATGTTACCGCTGTATATACTGTATACTATACTATATATACTGTACTGTAATTCATGCACACATGTTTGCTTTGCAAAGTAATTTTTTTGTATAAACAGGGTAAATACAGTGATGAATTTAATTTACAGTAATAAAAATACAGTGCTTTAAGAAGAACAAAATGAAAAACACGAGAACACTCCACACGAGATGCATCACAGGGCAGCAGCCAATCAGCAACAAGTAGAAATAAAAAGCGTTCTCGAATTGGCTTCCGCCTACAGCGGTATTTGTTACAAAAGTAATAAATTCTATTTTTCTTAATAATGTATCTCTAAAATGCATGAAAAATTGTGTATATTGCCACGAGAAAAGCTGTGCCCCCTCATCCTCACGCTGAGCTATAAAGTTCCTCTATGTTTGCTGATGCTATCTTCTTTTTTTTTTTCTTTTCCCCCCCAAGGGCTTGTTTTATTACGCTTTCCCTACCCTGTACAATTGTTAGTGACAATGAAAGGACTGTGTTCAACAGTGGTGTTCTATTAAAAGCTCCACCATTTAATTCTGGTCAAGGTTTCTTAATAGCAGCAGCTCTAATACAGTGTGTCTTGTTCTGCTACAGTCACTTATTTTATTGAATACACCACTAGACTTATCGCTGTTTTTAAGAATAAATCATTTGCTTGGATGGACACGGTTTGTGGGATCGGACTGAGTGGTGGTGTAAGATCGGAGTTCTGCAGATCTTACATCGCCTGTAATTTTGCACAACATTTTGCTACTTCCTCTGAAAGAGTTTGGTGAGCTTTTCTTAACTGGGACCTTCTCCAGCTTTCCTGGGGCTACTCTTCACTTCCCCCTCCCTCCTTCTCTTTATCACGCTCTTTCTCTCATTCATTCTCACTCTCTTTTCCTCTCTTGTACTCTCTTATCCATCTCTCTCTGTGGTTTCCTTTTTTCCTCTATTCCTTTCATCCTCCCCTCTCTTCCCCTCTCTCCTTTTTGGATCTTTATCCTCTGTCTTCCTGGAGGGCCAGATTGTGTGTTTTCTGTTTGTTGCTGGGACTCACAGTGGCCTGATTTCACTGCTCGATAAACACTAGATCAGCAACACACACACAGAGATTATGCATATTAAGCAATCTTGCATGAAATTATCAGTTGATAATCAGTTGGAAAGGAACTTCCAGTGATTTGCATTAGAGAGTCACTTTCTACAGTGTTTGTGTGGACTATTTTTCCCTAGAAAGCAGTTTTGTAATATCTATGTTGAGTGTTTTTATGGAATATTTTTTCTGTCCATCAGGTACCTTTCACACACACACACACACACACACACACACACACACACACACTCTCTTTCCTCTTCTCTTTCCTCTCTTTCTCTCATCTTTTTTGGTTAATTTTAAAGTGCTGTAATATCATGCTCAGATGTCTTTAAAAACATGTTAATTCATATTCTCTCTCTCTTTCTCCCCTCTAGCTGTGTACCGAGTTAAATGCATATCTGCTGGCAGACATGGCCCACATTAGTGGCCTTGTGGCTGCTAAAGCTATTCCCTCTCCATTTGAGCACGCTGACCTTGTCACTACAACCACACACAAATCCCTCAGAGGAGCCAGGTAGTTAGTGTGTGTGCGTGTGCGTGTGCGTGTGAGTGTGAGAGAGTGAGTAAGAGCACAGCTGTGTAAAGTCTGAATGAGTACACCGTGTGAGCACAGGGTCGATAAACGAGATTTAATTCCCTCTAGTTAATGAAGTAATTCATTAGTAAAATATCCTCAACACAGTAAGTGTTAATTGGCTTTCAATTCAGGTGAAGTTCAATTTATGAACAAGTACATCCAAGGAAAATAAAGTGTTGTTTGGTAAATGTTTTACATTTTTATTTCTTCTCCTCGCAGAGCTGGGCTGATATTCTATCGTAAAGGATTTCGCTGTCTGGATAAAAAAGGTGCTGAGGTCATGTATGACCTTGAGGACAAGGTCAACTTTTCCGTCTTCCCGTCTCTCCAGGGTGGACCCCACAATCATGCCATTGCTGGTGTCGCTGTAGCTCTTAAACAGGTACACTCCAAACTCCAGCCCAGCCAAGCCACTCCCTACTCTCAACTCCAGAAAATTGATTGATTTAACAAACAATATGTTCTTTTTTACTTGACTATCTACTTGCTTTTTAGTAGGGATGGGTATCGTTAAGGTTTTAACGGTATTACTACTTCTATTGATACCTTTTATCGATTTGGTACTTTAACTGTACTTTTTGTTGTGTTTTTTAATTAAAAAAATGAAACAAATTGAGAACAGAAATAACACTATTTTTTAAATGTAAAATAATTTATAGTTTAGCAAACACCCATGTTTGAGCAAATATCTATTACACAAACAAAACCAATGATTGTAAAACAAATAAACAAATTTTCTTATAATTGAATATACAATGATTTAAAGGAACATAGTTGGAGCGTGCAGGTAGGCCGCAAAAGAACTAGCAGCTTTTTACTAGAGGTGGTGTGTGAGTGAGTGTGAGAGTAATCATTAGGTGTCAGGGGCCGTATTACAGAAACTTCTTAAGCATCAAGTTAAGATCGGACGATTTAAGATGACATTTTTTTCAATTTGGTACTACAGAAGCAAATCCTTACTGGATTTAGGAATTCTATCGTATCTCGAGTTAGGAATCCTAAATAAGCGATCTAACGTTGATGATCGACTTTTATGCCTGTTACCTAGCAACTAATGCAACGCATCATCTTGCAAAGTCACTGTTACCTGTTGCCACTGTAACTTTACGAGGCTCCAGTCGGTAACACTGTATCGTCAGAGTATCTTCGTTACTATCTTCAAAAAAATGGATATTAAACACCGTCATGCTCTAAACTTTAACCCAGACAAACTGGCCAGTATGGACAAATGTACTGGGACAGAACTGTGGACAAAAGTATAGGGACACACGCGCTCTCTCTTTTTCTCTCGCGCGCGTGCGTGCGCACAAACATAGTCACCCACACAGTCACACACTTCGCTTTGAAAATCATCTTAAGCGAAAAAACGAAAACGAAGCCCATTTGTTGATTGTACCACAAACGCGCGAGCCCTGCGCCGACAGTTCGCCTCTCCAAAGCTGGGCGGAGTTGATCGGCTAACGGCATTATCATACGGTCGGGCGAGGCATCTAATGATTGTGTCCACCTGGGTGTAGTGAATGTTCGTTACTGTCCGTGTCGTGTGATTGGATGGGTGGTTAAAACCTGGCTGAGCCAGAAAGTCGGTGCCCAGTTTCTACTGTGAATCTGTTTTCGAGAGTTGGGGGGAATGTGTGAAACTCCAGAGAAAAGTGTGGTCTGTTTTCTCCTTTCTGTTTAGTGGATAGAAGGACTATCCATCCCACGTGAAAGAAAAGTGTGAAAGTGAAAGTTTGTGTAGCAGTTTGTATACACTTTTGAAAATGTATTACTGGGCAGAGCTGAAAGTCAGTAACCATACTTTGGATCATTTGGCTCTCTCCACCATCATCACTCCATAAGTGCAAGCTCTCTCCTGTTGTGTGTGCACGAGCTCTGCGGACAGACTACATTTTGTGCATGGGATTGTAAATAACGGCAGTGCAGGCGAATAACGAATATTATAAAAAGTTACAAAAGGCTGGTCAGGTAAAATATGCTAGGTAATGTTTATTTAACAATAATAAATAGAACATTTTTCTTTTCTTTTTTTTTTATTTCTCCAGTACCAACAGCAGAACCGTTAACGTCAAAGCGTATCGATACCTCTGTCTTTTATAATTAGGCACGGGGCCGGTGCCCATCCCTACTTTTTAGTACCTGGTGCTTTAACAAATAGACAAATAGAGTAGCATTTCTGAATACTGCAGGTACATGTTTCTCTTTGATCAATCTTTTGTCTGTATTGTTTTCATATTTTGTTTTGGTACCTCCTCAGCTTGACAGAAATGTAGGTACAAAAAACTATTACAGCGTACTAGATACTAGGTTTGTCTGAATGAAAAACGGTTGGAACATAATAGAAAACCAAAGGCAAGTGCAGTTGAGTCAAGCTGGTACCGTGCAGCTGTAATGGAGCACTCCATACAGCATCATTATATGATGCCACACGTTACATATTATTCCAGATGGATAAAGGGGGGCTGTAGTCCTTCTGACTGAGATTTGACTGAACTGTGTGAATATGCAAGTGTGGTTAAAAAAAAATTCTGAGTAAATAAATAACTGTCCCATAGTCATTCTGCAGCAGCACACTTATTTTAAAGCCTTTGAAACTTAGACCAAGGTACTAATCACCTACTGTGTTTTGGGAAATCTCTAATCATCTGGTAATCAGGTAATTGATTCAGTGAGTCAAGATCTTAATACTTGTATAATTAATTTGTATTAGACTGATTTTCCCTGTGACAGTGCAAGGCACACACTGCAGTTAATACAGATACTCTACACACACAACCTGTGACCATTTTTTTTAATTTGCTTTATTTGTTTCCTCAGGCCAGCTCCCCTATGTTCAGAGATTATATTGCACAGGTGATTAAGAATGCTAAGGCCATGGCCAATGCATTGCTGACGAAAGGATACACGCTTGTATCAGGTAAGAAAAATAAAACCGCTCACAACACATGCACACACTTCTCTCAGGTTTGCTAGTGCAAATAGATGAGAACCTAAAGATTCTCTTAAGCTATTGGCAAAAGTAAGAAGCAGTGATGATAACTAGATAGTAAGATACATGATTACAAGACATAAGTTTAAGAATACAATTCATATTTTACAAAGAAATCGCTCTTTGTTTGATGATGATGAGGGACTTGGCTGTGAAGCCTTTTTCTGAATGACTTAAAGGAAGCAAAATCAGCGGTCTGAATTAAAGTCACGAACCTTCCATGAATCCCATTGCCAGGCTGTGGTGCAACTTTAAACAGGCAGTTCATGCTTGAAAGCCCTTAAGTGTGGCTGAATTTAAGCAATTCTCCAGCTGTAATTCTGTGATGCCAAAGACACAGCAGAGTGTGTAATTATTTCTAGTTGTAGGATTATCTACAAGTTAATGCTAAAGGTGGTATAACCAGTTGAATTGCTTGGGCCCAGTTACTTTTTCACATGGGTGGTAGAGGTATTGCAATTTTTTTTGTACTTCAATAAATGAAATCATAAAATAAAAACCATCTCTGTGTGTCTTATGTTACATTTCAAATGAGCATCCAGTTAGTGAAAGATGTGCAAAAACAGAGGCTCGCTCTTTCTCATTCTCTCGCTTTCTCTCTCACTCTCTGGATCTTTGTCTTTCTCTCAGGTGGAACTGATAATCACCTGGTGCTTGTGGATTTGAGGCCACAAGGAATGGATGGAGCTCGGGCAGAGAGGGTTTTGGAGCTCGTCTCCATCACTGCCAACAAAAACACTTGCCCAGGGGATAAGAGTGCACTTACACCAGGAGGCCTCAGACTGGGTCAGTAGCATGCACACAGACACAAGCTCACTAACCTTGCCCTTAACACTTTTTGCTGTACAGTAAACCCACCACTTTAATGTTAATCAGCAGTCACGGGTTCAGTCCATTGCTGATTTTTTTTTTTTTCTTTCTGAGAACCGAACTAATAATTGTTTTTGCGGAACCCCCTGCAGCAACGTGCACTAACAGACTTGGGCGTCACAGCTTTTTTCATGGCAATATATAATTTTTTCATGCAACAAATCATTAAGAAAAATATAATTTACTAATTTTTTAACATAAATATTAATGTAATTTACCGCTGTACACCGAGACAAGAGGTTTGAAAGTAGCGAATCTGAGAACATTATTTATTTCTCCTTGCTGCTGATTGCCTGCTGCCCTTTGACAGTCCAGAATTTACCCCATGGAGTGTCCCGAGGGTTCTTGTGTTTTTCGTTTTGTTTTTCTTAAAACTCTGTATTTTTATTACTGTAGATTAATTTATTACTGTAGTTATCCTGCTTATACCAAAGAAAACAGTACAGTCTATACAGGTGTAACGTTGGTATTTTACAATCTAGCACTGCGGTTGCTTAGTGTAAAGTGTAAACTGTGCGGTACGAATACCTTTAAGTTTTCTTTAAAGGTAATGTATTAATCTGAGTTTAAAATGAAATTAAAGTGGCATTTGGAGGCATATTTAGGTTTATACAATAAAAACAGCCTCTTTTTTTTTCTTCTCCACACCATCAGTTTTTTCTATACGTGGGTGCTCTTAGAATGGCGTTTACTGCGTTCCTAACAGTTACCCTCTTGAATACCTTTCACTCTGACCTTATTCTCTTGTGTTCCAGGTACCCCAGCTCTTACGTCTCGCCAGTTCAAGGAATCAGATTTTGAGCAGGTTGTGGAATTCATGGATGAAGGTTTCAAAATTGCTCTTGATGTCAAGAAAAAGACCAGTGAGTTATGCAACCTGATTTAACCTGATTTAGTTTGTATATTTTGTATTTTTCCCATAATACTTTGTTCGCATAGTAGTTTGGTGCCATAATTGTGGTGGCAGTGATCTCATATACACTTATACTGCATTTTAATTATTATTTAGATTTGATAACTGCCTTCTCAGAGTAGAGATAAGGGTTTTTGAGTGCGGAAATAAATCCAAAGACCTCAAACTCCACAGATTATAGTATAAAGTCACTTGGCTAGAACCAGTGCCATAGAAGAACTGTTTTAGTTCCCTAAAAGATCATTTAGTAGTGTGTGCATACCCTTAGGTATAAACCATTTTGCAAGGCTCTTTACCAATTTGAAGGGCTTTTTTTTAATAAACCAGTACATTAAAACAAGCAGAATGGATAGAATAGATGCAAAAAAGAACCATTAAACCAGGGAAAGAACCATAAATACATTCTTATAGTTCTTTGAGTGTGTATGGTCTTATAAAAAGCCACTACCTTTACTATAGAAACCTTAAATAAACCTTAAATAATCCTCCTAATGTCATTTTTCTTTTGATCTTCCCCCTCTTTTTTGTACCATACAGAAAAGCTGGCAGAGTTTAAGAGTTTCCTGTTGGAGGACCCGGAGACAGTGGAACGCATCGCAGACTTGCGTTACCGTGTGGAGGCTTTCGCCCGGCCTTTTCCTATGCCAGGCTTCCTTGACCACTAACCCGACTCAGAGACAGACAGAAAGAAGGGGCTGAATCCACACACCCACATTGGAGACCTATGGCTTTCCTCGGCCAAGTGGACAGTAATAGGAAGGTGATCAGTATTCAGATAGAACATTAACGTCTTTAGTTTTTTCCCTTTTTGAGCCATTGTTCATCAGACACCTTGTTGGTAAACACAGAGTGAAATGTTGCTAAATGCTATGGAATGGTCATGGAATCAATGAACAAATAGTTAAGTCTTTAAAAGACCTGTACAAGAAATTGACCGTTATGCATGCTGCAGGTTTTCGGAATGTTTTTGGAGTGCCACTCCTGGAATCTGCTCAAGTGCCAGCAGGCTCATTTTCAGAGTGGCTCCATCTACACAAATTGATTTGTGTGATGGTTTAGATCAGGATGTCCAAATGTTGTACTTCAGTGAGCTAGATTGCTTTTGGAGTGGTTTTGTCACTGGCCTGGAAATTTTGGCACTTTCTAAGTAAAAGCTCGCATTTGTTCATATGAATGGAGCCAAAACTAAAAATTGCACAAAAGTACTTCAGTGGCAAAATCTATCCTCTGAAACATGACTTGGGAAGCTATTTCTGATCGTATTAATCCTAGTTGAGACTGCAGCTAGACTAATGTCTTTCCATTCTTTTGAATTAACGTGAATGAACATTACATTTGGACCAGGCAGCAAAGAACAAAAAAAATACAGACCGCACTGACATTTAATGTTTACATCATTTTTCACCTCTCATGTCTTAATAATGAATTGTGGAACAAATATCTGCCATGAATCTCTTTATGCCTCAGCATGAATTATTTTCTTTTCAACTTCAGCTACTGCTGCTTTCCAATGAGAGAAACACAAATGGCTATTTATATTGAAAGACGAAAAGCACACGTGTCTAACTTGTAGAGTCTAATATATGTAAGAGCTCATGATGGAGGTTTTTGTTTTAATACATAGGGAAATGGGATTGGGTGCGCAAGTAGTGCTATATTTTGTAACAGTAATGATTCACTCACAATAACAGGCCATTTTTGGTTGAATAGCTTATTAATCACCCTCACCTTCTTAACAGAAATGGTTATAGAGGACAAAAGTGTGATGTGGTGATGATGACCAAACTTTTACACAACTTTATATTGAGAATAACAGACATTTCAGTGTACGTCTTGTCTTTTTCCTGTTCAAAAAATCCACCAGCAAAGCCTACAGTAGCCTCTGGAATTCCCCTTTACTCCTATCCCAGGTCCTGGACGCCCACAGGCGTGCACATTTTAGTGATTTCCCTGCTGTGGTTAGTTGAATGGGGTGTTGGGAGCTGGGAAAACGCTAGTGTGTAGGACAAGAGTTCCTGCAGGACCATGATCGGAAAACATCGTTCTCCAGAATGCTGCCTTTTTATCTGTAAAGTTTTTTTTAAATAAACCTTTACAAAGTGATTTTATAAGAAAGTCTAATCTAATCCCAATAAACGTGCAGTAAATAAAACATTCTTGTTTTTATTTCTGGAAAAAGCAGTTGTTTTGCTTTGCATGTCCCGGTTTATTTAGATATGTATGTATTTGGGTTTTCTGTTTGTTTTTTTGAAGACTATTTGAGTTTGGGAGATTATTTTAGCGGAGTGAAATCTACTCATAGGTGCGATTTGCTCCTGATATGGTGATTAAAAGCAAGCTGATGCTTTATAGAACAAAAAAAAAATGCTTTAACAGGTAAGTGTAAGTATCATCCTGTGTGTGTGTGTGTGTGTGTGTGTGTGTGTGTACTTGTGCGAGACAGCAGCAGCAGAATGCGTGCTGTTCCACAGCTGTGCTTTAATGACAGGCCAGCAGTGGAAATTGTCTCACTCAGAAAACCTGTGTGTGAGGGACACACACACACACACACCAGCCTACCTGTTCTGTGTCAAGGAGCAGTAGCTCTCCCGTCAGCCTTGCTCTTTGCCTCACCGTTACCCTGTCACTGTTAGCATTGCAGCTCTGCAGCTGTCACACTCTCTCTCTCTCTCTCTCATTCTCTCACCCTCTCTATCTCTCTCACTTTCTCTATCTGTTAAGACAGGCAGGCACTAATTTGACAATAAATCACCAATGTTCAACGAGGGATGGATAAGCGACAGCACCCGCAATTAATTGGACTCGTTTATTTGGAGTGGCACACCGTTGTCGTGGTGCTTGTCATAATTAAAAACGCATAGCAACATGACGAGTCATTACAGGCAGACGGCTGCTCAGGCTTAAGTGCTGTTTTAGAGTTAAGCTCCAAACTGTCCTAATGCACCATAATTATCTCATAATAAAGTGTAAGTGTCTCTTATAGTGCAATAATGCCCCCCACTGAGAGAGAGAGAGAGTGAAGGAGGGATGGATCGTGAGATCGCGAGGGAGGAGAGGACGCATTCTACTCATCAATTAATGGTCTGACAGCCCTGCAGAAAGACACTGAGGGGAAGCATTCTCAGCTTGCTCACACTTGGATGTATCTCTCTCTCACTCTCTTTCTCGCTATATATCTTCATCTCTCCTCTTCCCTGTCTGTCTGTCTCTCTTTCTTTCTGTCTCTCCTCTCACCCCCCTCTATCCCCTCACCCTCATGGTAATGTTTTTTTTGTTTGTTTTATTTTTTAGCAGACCATATCAAAATATTTCTGGCAGGATCATCCTGATTTAGGATGTAATTGAACACAATCTTTATTGAAAAAGAAACGTAATTAGCACAGAATTAAGTTACCAATTTATCAATACAATCATCCCTTTGTTATCAATAGATAACCCATGAAACCCCTGTCAGTTTTGTGTGATAAGCTATAATTCAAAATCAGTTAGAAATCAGCCAGAAATCTGATGATGTGGGTCGGTTCGTTTTTTTTTTTTTCTTACCACAGTAACGAGGGGAAAACTGGTGATACTATACTGTGTATATGTGCATCTGCTTTACCATAAATTACAATGTTCCTTGAATTGCACTCATTATTACACACACACCTCACACGTACAGCTCAGACTTATCATTCACACACACCACAGCTGGGAGAGATCACAGGCTGTAGAGCTGAACAGACACACACTTGCCTATTCTTAATTTTACACTAAACAAGTCTGTAGCTTTTACCTTGTGGTGTCTGCTTTAAAACGATGGAGAGGCTTTCAGTTTAATGCCACACACTGACCGACACCTGTCTTATTCTGGGGTTAAATCGTTTTTATTCTCTGAATATGGTTTATGTGTAAATATATATTAGAATATAGCAATCTGCATGTGTTGGAGAAAGGATTTGCACTTTTATGAGTAATTATATTATTTTAACCAGAAATTTGTTGTTCTAGATACTAATGAAATAGTTGCGTTGATAAATGCTCATCATTATGGAAATTATTTGTTAACACATTTGCTGCTGAACAGTAGTGAGGTCACTACATCAGCAGTACTTGTACACACTGGCTATCATGCAAACACCTGAGGCCATTCTATTAAATCTGCAGGCCTGAGACAGTTTCAGGTCTTCAGGTCCTGCACATGACTTGCTGTGATTTTAGTGATTGAACTGTGAAGTTGTAAGATCCCTATTATTCATCACTAAATTAAAACCAGGAACATGTTAGAAACAAAAAGGATGAAAAACTAATTTCTTTCCATAACTTTTTTTCTGTGAAATCTCTGTTCCAGAATCCTCTCCCACCCCCTCGAAAATCCACCCATTACTAAGTTTTCCCTGTGGCATTTTGCTACCAACCGTCTTTGCATCTGTTTAAACTGCCACCAACACATCACCACCTGTCATCCACAGATAAGTGTTTTTTATTTTTTGATGTTAGTGGCCCATATCTTCTCCAGCGACTGATTACCCCTCATCATCAGTTGCTACCACTTAAGTATTTAAACCCACCCCACCCCACAAAAAATAGATAAAGAATGGATAATAATCGGAACAGCCGTATGATGGCGTCAAAGCTACAAAGCATGCAAAGACTGTGAGGATGAGTAACACGCCCAGGTTCTGAGACATGTCATCAAAATGGGGAAATACAGGTGAATATTTGCAGCTACTTTAAAACAGTTGACCTTGCATCACTATGCAGTACTGTGCAGATGTCCTGAGCCACCCCTCATTTCTTCATATTTTGCTTTCAGAAGGCTGGATCACAACAGTTCACAAGGCTTCCTTTCTGAAGAACTTTCAAGGTCTCTGTCCAGTTTTAGTATAATGTTTTTTGGTGGTATGAATCAATTAAGCAGAACAAAGACCATCTAACTTGGTCTTTCTGGCCTGAACCAGTGAAGAAACAGTTGGAAATGATTCTAGATGGTCAGGCCGGTGATCAGTATACTGGTGGTGCCGAATGCTGAGTGGTTGGAATACATTTATCTAGGCATCTTGTATCTTCAGGCACTTTAGCCTGTCACAGTTAAACATGTTCCCAATTCACTCCAAAGCTAAGACAGTTTGACATGCATTGAATAGTATTTTTGGGCCCACAGACTGATTCCAAGTAAAATATAAAGAAATGGGGGGCTGCTCATGGCTTTTACACAGTGCTGTATAATCATTAAAATACTTGTAGGCTAATAATATGGATTTAAAGAGATCGCAACCAATCTCAACATTTCAGTTCAACATTCATATATAACCGATCAGCACTGTTTAAAAACAGGTCAAATAATAATACACTGAATACTAAACAAAAAATAAAACATATGAATTGAAAAGAGAAAAGAAATATGCACTTAACATTTAGTGCTGCAACAATATTTTTTTCAAATTGCATCACGTCATGAGCCTTGGAACAAAGAGAATGTGTGAGGGAGGCAAGGAAACTTTGGCCATACAGAAATGTATGTCATTTTAATGCAAAAAAGGATGGAACAAAATTTAAAGCTGGAGGATTAGAAGTCCACTGAAGTGGATCAGTGTCCTGAGGGTGAATTCCCCAGTGAGCTGAGAGAGAGCGAGAGATTGTCTATGCAGGCTGCAAGCGAATAGTGATTAGGCCAGTATCCACAATAATATAACTAGATATCATGCTTACCTATGTAAATGTGAGGGGTGCGTCTGCAAAGTTGGGCACAATTTAGACAGTTTAAGCCTCAGGGCTTTCTCAACAGCCTCCAGTATTTGATGATATTTAGTCCTACTTGCACAAGTAAGTTGTTGCGAAAGGCAGGACAACTCTCAAGGCTGGCTTTGCAAGGGCTGGTTTGCTGTCATGACATCAGCCCAAAGATCAATGACTGGCCTTCGTTAAACTGCAGGCGCAGTGCAGCTTTATTGGACTACAGTACATTGAAATATTTACAATTTTATGAAATGCATAGTCACCAAAAACACTTAACACTTAAAAATGATAATTGTTCATTTCCACCATTACAGTTTTTTGTCTTTCATGCCCCCTAGAGCCAGTTCCTGTTTCATACTGTGGGAAACCCAGCTCAAAAATCAGCCCCCCCAACACAGTTACTGTAACCACCTACATTTGTTCCATTAAAAGTCAAGGAGGCGCTCTCCCTGGTCAGCTAAACGGAAGAGGGCAGTAGCTGTCTTATCTTGATGTCAGAGTGGAGCTTGCACTGTCATTGCCTGTCTGCTGAATGCCCATCCCTGCACTCATCTCTCTTTGCATTAGCCTCTGTGTCACGAGCTCAGTGCAGTGGGTGCAGCTGAGCTAAAAGTGTTTGTGTTTGTCTCCGTCTCATCAGCATTATAAAAGAGAGAGCCTATGAGCCACATCGGCGGACCTGCTGCCTCTAGTGCTGAGCTCCTTCACCGCCCCTTGTGTTTACTTATTTACTTGTGTGTCCTTATCTCAACCAAGTCTGCCTTATCTGAGAATATCAGCTACATCCCCTGTGGCCCCTTAGCAGGACATGAGCAATATCCGTCGTGAGCACTTTGGATTTAAGAAAGGGGGGGGAATGTGAGCCTTGCAGATGGGTGGAGAGAGGAATCCAGCATGCATCTTGAAAATATCCTTTGCTAGATGATGATTAAAGAAGTGTTTGTCTCTGGTTCTTGGATTTCATGGGCGTACCCAGCAAGATTATCACTAAGAGTTTTGCAGTGTGCATTGTCACGTTCTCTTGAAAAGGTATTTTGTAGTTCAATGAGGTGCTAAGCCACAAAAACGCCCCCATCTCAAGTGCACAAATTGCAGTTCTCACATTGTGAAAAAAAGACAAACCATTGACTAATACCTACTGTGTGTTTTTGGTTTGATGTTTCCACACCATGCTGGTGCATGTGTGGGTTGAAATTTCACATACACATACTGTATGTATGTAGTGTGGGTGTGGGTGTGTATATGTGTATGTTGCCTGAGGCCTGCAGTGCAAACAGCAATACAAAGAGTAACAAATGGTGGCAATACAATCGTAATAGGCCACCCAGCCTTCCGCTTTGGCAGGGTGTGTGTGTGTGTGTGTGTATGATTATGCATGGTGCGTTGCCTCAAATGCCTGATTACTTGTCAGCATGTGCTTGGACCCTGACAGGAGCTCTGCAACTCTCTCGCTTACACACACACACATACACACACCAGGTGGAGCTATTGGAAATTCATGTGTTTGTGTGTGGGCTCCGTGCCCCTACCAGGCTGACGAGTGTGTGGCTTCACCAAAGGAATGGAGACAGGGAAGTGGGTTAGAATATATCCTTTATTGAGGAGCTGAATGGTTCATCATGACTGTAAATCTGTTTCTCTCTCTGTGCGTGCGTGTGTGCGTCTGTGTGTGCATGAACACTTCTCTATGGTTACTCATCTGTACGGAGGACAGGGGAGATTGCTGCTTGATAGCATGTATTATTCTCACTACAGTGACTCTAGCCACCAATTCTCAAACATAATGCCTCTCAAATGAGCCAACCACAAACTTAGGGATATTTCTGAAGACTCATCTATCGCTTCATAGGCCCATGTATTGCTGTCCTGTTGCCAAATGGATCACAAATCTCAGAATGTGATGTATGTGATACGAATTGCAGTCCAGAAGTAATTGGACGATGACACATGCTCTTTTGGCTCTGTCCTTCAGCACGTTGGATTTGAAATGAAACAGTATCTATAAATAATTTGAAATAGCCTCCCAAATTTCAATGGACTTTAAGTGTATGGACAATCACAACCACCATAGAGTTCATTGTAGATGTTGCACTTGGAGCTGGCATGTGGTACTTTGTCAGTTTGTGCAAAATAGAACAAAATATGGCTGAAAATGTCAAATTAATCAATCAGAGATTACTGGGTGGAGCTCCGTCAATCCAGAGAATGCAGTACCACAGCTTAACAACAAGGGATTCTTTTGGACAAGTGTCCAAACAATGTAATCGACCACATTAGTGGACTACAAACCATAGAAAATGACATGAAGTCTGAAACCCACAGGCCTTGAAAAGCATCATATTTGTGGGTCACTTCATGCAGTTACTGGTTGATAAATTTGCATTCAAGTACTAAATATGTTGCTTTCACTTTATGCAATCTGAAATTATTTGACTATGTAACAAATAATGAGCTTAAATGTATTTTAATGGTTTGCTCTGATGTACACTGATCAGCCATAACATTACAGGTGACAGGTGAAGTGAATAATGTGATCTTGTTACAGTGGCACCTGCCACAGCAAGAGAGATGCAAGTGAACAGTTCTTCAGGTCGATGTGTTGGAAACAGGAAAAAGTTTAAAGTTTAATAGTTTAAAAAGTGTATAAATCTGCTCAACCCTTGACAAGGGCCTAACTGTGATGGCTACATGACTGGATCTTCAGAATGGCAGATCTTGTGCAGTGGTCCACACCTACCAAAACTGGCCTGTCTGATCCTACTCAAGAGCTACTGCAGCAAAACGTTACTGACAACAGTGTTCTCTAATGACTGTGGCCTCTTTCAGCAGGATATAGCATCTGTGGGATATGTGGGGCAAACTAGTCTGATCCATGGAAGCTATACCTCACAATTTACAGGGCTTATAGGATATGCTGCCAATGTAAAGGTCCTAGAGACCACAGGTCATGCCTCAACTGGTCAGAGCTTTTTTGATGGCACAGTGGGGGCCTACATGACATTAGCCTACGTAGTGGTTTTAAAGTTTTGACCGATTACAAGCTACAAATAATAAAATAAGTGCTGGAGTACAAATCCAAAACAAGAGGTTCTCACTGTCCAATTGCTTCCAGACTACAGTGTGGGATTATTTGAATTCCCCTCACCTTTGTCCTGCAGGGTTTTATGATATCCTCAGTCAAATTCATTGTTGTTGGCAGTTCTTGCACACTGTGAGCATGCTTGATGTTGCTTGCTTTTTTTTTTTTAAAAGGTTCTTTGTACCAGTAAACTGCACTTCATCATGGCATGCAGTAATGTTATTTTGTACCTCACTTTTGTGTATTATATATGACCCTGCACAGACTTCTAAGCAAAGAAATTGTCTTTATTTGTTTTTTGAAGCATATCCTCAAGCTATAATTTTACACATGCATTCTCTAAGTGTGTCTGGCATGAAGAACATGTTTCTACTGTCATGGAAATATTACTTTAATATTCCACAGGATTCTAGTATCTGACAGGATATGGATTGGAGGGACTTACGGTTTAAGTCGTCTTATGGAAAAGGTTCAGAAAGACAGGGATCTGAGATGCGAAATGATACCACAGAAGTGTGTGTGTATGTGTGTATTTGTATGTGCCCCCAGAGTCACAGAGAGGACCTTTAAAAGTCAGGTCCTTCCTTCTTCAGCTTCTTGTAGTCTGTAGTGACGGCCACCAACTGTGAAGAGAGGAAGAAGGGGAATACATTTAAATCTGTTTAGCTTAAATTAAGACCAACAGGACGGTGGTGGTGAGAAACAAGAACACACTTTGTACGCATGCACACACATGTACATATCGTCTTCCTGCCCACCCCAGCCATCTACCACCCCCCCCCCTCCCCCCTTCCTTACACCTAGCATTAAAACGCGTTCCCTGTGCTTCCCACTTTCCATATTGAAGCCACGGCTTCCACCATTAACCCCCCCCCACTCACCCAATATACACATTTTTTCTGTCTGAATTGATTATTTTCCTCCTGCATATTTTCATTGATCTCCTGGCTGCCCTAAATCAAATGTGTGCACGCACACAAACACACACACACACACACACGCACGCAGTATTATTCTCTAGTATGGCAGTGGAATGTGGATTTTTGACCTTCGTCTGCAGCTGAGAATTAAACATGCGGTGCCGTGACCTTTTTTATGATTTGTGGCTTATGTGTTGCTTCTCAAACCCATCAAAACACACACATGCATCTCTTCAGAGTATTCCTGTTATTTCCCATTCCATTTGTTCTCGTTTCTCGTTATTTTTTTCCCCTCTTCTGTTCATGATTCCACACTCAACTGGCCCGTTCTGTTATTCCAAATGGGAACAAAACGTTCACCTGCCGCATTCTGAATTATTCCCTCTGAAGAGCCATTAATGAGCCCCTTCCAGTAACACACTTTCAGCTGAGCTCCACAGCCAGGCTCCACAGCCAAGCTCCCAACCGCATTTCAGGATGGTCTCTTTTTTCCCTTTTAGAATTTAGACGTTTAAGTTATTATTATTTAAGACTTTCATCAGACCACACACCCTGTAGTGAGACGTATAAGACCTACATTGCTTTAGTCTTGCGAAGCCAGACCTTCAGACTGACGGCTGAAGGTCTGGAATTCATAGCCACTTTCTTTGGCCAAGGCCCGCCCATAAGGCC
>JBBPDC010000109.1:16579982-16590767 GCA_037974485.1 Hemigrammopetersius urotaenia | reverse complement strand
GATCAGCAGGTTGCAGGATGTGTGGCGCGTTATACACGAGTGTTGCCAACAGGGACGGTGTAGAGTGCCCTCTGGTGAACAAACTATACAACGCCAACACTCATGACATGGTTGAAGGGTGTTTCGTCCGTTTTTAATTTATTTTTGAAATATTCATTTATCAGCCATTATAAATGCCGATACCGATAGTTTGGAAAATGCCTAATATCGGCCGGTTGATAAATCGGTCGGGCTCTACTTTGTGGTGTCATGGCTTTTGTATGCATAGGTTGGTTCATCCCTCACAGAACTGTACATCAAATGCTTTTTATTTAAACACAAAGTTATAACATTTGACTTGAACTGATAAATAACATTGACAAACATGTCATGGTGGATGCCAGTTGTTAGGACAGATTTTGTTACTTGGTTACTGCTACTAATTACCAGTTAATCATCATGATATCCAACATTACAAGAATAACCAGTGATTGTAAACCAACAGTTATATTACTCTGAATAAAATCACTAGTGAAAACTACCATGACATGTTTATGAAATTGTTATAATATAATGTAGCAGTGTCAAGTAAACCTACAAAGTCCATAACTCCAAGATTTAATGTGTAAGGTGTTCATTTATATAACACACCACAGCCACTGTGAACAGCACAAAATTTCTCTCTACACTGAACCCATTCACTCAAGTGATTAAGCAGGCAGCCAAGAACGCAGCGCCTGGTGAACAGCTCGTGGGGGCAGTACCTTCCTCAAGGGCACCTCAGTGGTGCCACTAGCAGCCCTAGGATTTAAAACCACAACCTTGTGATCACAGGGGCAACTCCCTAACAACTAGGCCACCAATTGCCCTTATAACGAAAGGCTGTATAGCAGAGGAATTTTGTTTATTATTAAAATGGACTATTTATCTGAAAATACCACCTTACACTTACATCATGTAAACATTTCCTGACAATAGAAATGATAAAATCTTAACACTGTACAACAATGTAAAAAAAAAACGGATTGTGTTTTTGACTATTGTGACTGTAGCTTCAGCACTACCCAACACAAGCAGAATAGTGCTAGTTTAATATTTTGCTTTGTTCTTATAAAATATAGATTTACAGGCATAACAACAGTACGTTCCCTCAAATCACTCATTTCCAACAATTCCCACACTAAAGCAGATGTTTCATCCCTCACCTTCTTCTCATCTTTAGTCTCTCCTCCTTCCTGCTGTTTGGGTTCACTCTTTGATTCTGTGGTTTTCTCAGGTTGCCGACTGTGCTTGCTCCAGGGCCTGCTTTTGTTGGGGTCTCCTAAATCTGTGCAGAATTCCACCTGGAATGGAACAACCACCTCATATGTGAGTAAATAATGAACTGACAAATGAGACAGGAGAAGATCAGTCAAGAAACTGAGAAACAAGAAAGCACCAGGATCTTGCAGAAACACCTACCGTCACTCTGGCTGTGTCTACGAAGCTCTTGTTGAAGTGTTTCAACGCCTTTTCTGCATCTTCCTCACACTTGAACCCCACAAAGCCAAATTTGCGGAACTTTCCATCTTTAGTGAACTTCAGCCCGCAGTCCGTCAGCGTCCCGAAGGCTGCAAACATCTTCCGGAACCGCTCCTCCTTCATCTATACCAAAACATGAAATATAATTATGGACAAAAAAGCAGTATTATGATTTTACTGCTACATATTGTGATTGCAATCCCTTTCAAGATATTAAAAGGCCCATGAAAATCTGTAAATACTGTTTCAAATAGGATGTTTACTCCCTCCATTCATACAAATCCATATATGGAAACTAAGCTACAAAATCAGGCTGCTTTAACAACTCATTTACATACACTTAATTGACAATAGTACGTGACACCTCTTAATCACTGAATTCAGGTGGGCCCTTACTTCCAGTGAAGGGCAATTTTAATGCCCCAGACATTTTGACAATGCCAAGCTTCCAACTTTGTGGACACAGTTTCACTTGGACCCCTGCTTCACTTGGTGAATGGGTTAAATGCAGAGGGTAAATTTTGTGCTGTTCACACTGTGTGCTGTGGTGTGTTCACGTATGACCGAATGATCACTTTCACTCCAGTTTAGGGAGGAACATTTTCTATTCCAGCATGACTGAGCCCCAGTGCACAAAGCAAGCTCCACAAAGACATGGCTGGATGAGTTCGGTGTTGACCTCAACCGCATCCAACACTTTTGGGATGAACTGGAATGGGGATTGCCAGCCAGAAATTCTTGTCCAACATTGGTCCCTGACCTCACAAATGCTCCACAGAATGAATTGCAAATTCCCGCAGAAACTCTCCAAAATCTTTTCCTTTTTAAACTCTATGTGTTTAACCTTGTTGTCACTGCTGGTAATGGTAACATGTCCCAAAACTTTTATCCATACAGTGTACATCTGCTTATTCAGCCTACAGCAACTGAGCTCCACTCATTTATGCACCAATAAGACTTTAGTTGGATTGCAGGAAGATCTCGATTAATCAGAACACACAGTAAGTGACTGGGTCTGTTACTATGACTGTGAGCTGTGACTTGTCACCTTGTTTTAAACACTGTGATTGGCTAAAGACTAATTTGCCTGTTGCAGGATTTTGCATTAGCAGCACTGCAGAGGAACATATCGCGATAACGAATAACAGACGGTGTATTGTGCAGCCCATAAAATATGACGTTCCCACGCACGTTTAAGCTTAGTGTACTCATTTACGAGACAAATGAACCGTTACTGAAGATGTTTACAAGGAGATTAACACAGGTCCTCTCACACCAGGAGCTCCCGAGGGACCTGTTCAATAAAACCAGCCCCAGCCCCATAACCTGCTCTAAAGTCACCACGAATCACACTCACCCCGTTCGGAAGATTTTTTACAATAAGCCGTGACATTTTTCTTCTTCTTCTTCTTCTTCTTCTTCTTCTTCTTCTTCACAGCGGCATTTACATATGAAACAGTCCAGAACACTTATCAACAATCAAGCATGGGTCCCTCACTGAGTCGCCATCTTTGTGGGACGACCAAGAACACGTCACAGCACCGAGAGTACTGAGAGCGCCACAGTTGCCCCTGCTGGACAGAAACAGTAATGCAGCCTGGCAGGCAGATGGGAAGGACCTCGTGGTGATGGGCAGATTGAAATCTCTCTCTCTCTCGCTCTCTCTGTCTCTCTCGGTCTCTCTGTTAAACGTTTTTTGTGAGTCTTTAGGTTTAGGATCTAGATCCCATACGTTAATTAGTCGTGACCCTGCTTTTCTTTTAGTTTATTTAGAAGGAACGTGAACAGCAGGCCTCAGTGTCAAAATAAACAGAAAGCAGTGCCATATACGCAAGTTGTTTAGTGGAGAAAAATAAATGACTTCATCTGTCACTACAGAGCATAACACTTGTGTCATTCTCGTGTCTGTGTGTGTGTGTAAAATTAGCAATAGTGAATACGACCATCTTTATTTAGATGCACTTAGGGAGAAATTAGTAGATGTGGTACATACATGCGGTAAATATACACTAGAGCAGTGGTCACCAACCTTTTTAAAACCGAGAGCTACTTCATGGGTACTGAGCCACATGAGGGCTGCCAGTATGATACACTAGAACAGTTTACTTATCTAAACTTCATGTATGATAAACATGTTTTAAATGCATTTTTTAAAATATTGTCATTTTCAAAACTATATAGATGCAAATGTGATGAAAGAAGAATAGCAACAGGATAAAATTAAATATTAGATGCTGCTCACTGGTGAGTTGTGCTAATTTTTGAACAGGTCCACAGGCTACTCATGTGGTCTTTGGGGGCATCCTGGTTGGTGACCCCTGCACCAGAGGCTAGAAGTTTGGGTCCACCCAATACCCTGCCCTTTCAAAATTATATTACATGAAAACAATAGATATTAAATTAAATGTGATTGACTGGCTTTGAAGTGTAATGTAACAGTGTAGATTACTATGAGCACTGTATCATGGGCACAAAAGCTTTTGTACAGGTTTCAGCAAAATAACTACCCCATGTCTTTATCACAGCTACACAGATTTGCCTCATCCTTTCAAACAAGCTTTGGAAATAACTCCCAGCACCTTTCAAGCATGCAGTTCTGCCTCATTTCCTGGAGGCTCATTTCAAACTTGTCAGTCCAACTTGTCCCATGCAGGTCAAAGGAAGAAAGCTCTGTAGACTGGGGACGTCAGGACATTTACATTTAGGGCATTTAGTAAAGTTTTGAGACATAATTCTCAAAACTTTGTGGGTTTTTTAGGACCGGATACAATGTTAGCACATTTTTGAAGAATGAATGTGAACATAAGTAAGTAAACTAAGTAATATTTTTTTCTTTATGACCCAACACAAAGTGAATGTCGGTGCAAACCTGATATGTCTCTTCTAAACCTTTGAGCCTTAGTGGCTAAATAATAGAGATAAAGTTGAAAACAGGGACAACTTGCAATAATACAAAATATTTTATTATATCTAAATAGTACGAAATGTGTACAATAGGATTTTTCTTTATAAACACAAACAATAAATAAAAAAACACAATAAATATTAAATAATCTGAAAAAGAGCTAAAATAAGACATGTAAACATTGTCTCTCATCACGGTATACAATGTGTTCTCAAAGTGAAATTCTCCACGTGCTCAAGCGACAGTTCTTAGCTAGCTTTTAAAGATCATAATATGAACAACATGAACAGACTTCAAGCCCTCAAAATTATGAGTTAGTATTGCAACACCCTTATGTCTAATAGTTTACCATGAGGCTGTACTGCAGCGATCTGCTCTTGATGTGCGATTGAGCATCAAGCTGAAATGACAGTCGACTACTGAGGAAAGGCCAGACCATCACAGGAAATCCACTACCGGGTCTTCTGATTTGGCCAAAAAAAAGAAACTGAGGGTCTGTCATGGGAGTGTATACAGTTACACATACCAAGTAACAAAGATTGAAAAAATATCAGTACAAATTTCAGTCCTTTATCAGTCATTATTCAGAGTTCCTTGGTCCTAACTTAAATCTCCAGTTCAGGAAGGAGAAGCATTCTGCCTGGTTTCAACCATCCCTTTTCAAGTCCATTTTAAAGTCTGAGGTGCTCATTCGATTTTAGAGTTTACAACAGTAACTTTGCTGAAGCTGGCTGTCACACTGCAAACACGTCCACAGGACTAGTGGGCTCTTGCAGACCCAGAATGCTGTACGAGATTCTTTTCTGGTGACCTGGCAAGTGTACCCCAATCTTCTTGATATCCCTAAGTGAAAGAACAAAGAAAATGAAGATGGGTGAGCTTGGGATGCACAGAGTAATAAATCATAACTTGTTATGACATCGTATTGTATTTGATTACTTACTCAGTCTTCAAGTGCAACACCTGCTCCATGGTGGTGATACCAGCATGGACAAAAGCCTCTTTATACTGGCCCATCTTCATAGAGTCCAGCCATTCATCCACAGACCTGAAGGGGGCGCCGTCATTTCCACTGGTGCTAGGCAGTCGAATAGACACTCTGAGGGAATGAATACATAAAGGGGTTGATTAACATACATTACAACTGAATACAACTGCCAAAAACCCTGACATCGCATCACATCAACTCTACCAGCTGCATTTTAAAATCACTTTTAATTATCCTAAATATTATTTCTTCTGTGTTAATTATACAGTAATTGAGGTCATTATTCTTACCGTAGGTCTACATTGGCAATGGCTGAAAGAGACTCAGGGTTGCTCAACAGTTTGTCGAGCAGATTGACAATGTCAAGGAAGCGTGGGCGTTTGGCACGATCCTGCATCCAGCACTGCAGCATCAGCTGGTAGATAGCAGACGGGCAGTCCATTGGCGCTGGCAGCCTGAAGCCTTCATTTATTGCCTTCATCACCTGAAACAGAGAGGGGAAGAGAGGTCAACTCCCTGCTCTGTAAACCCACACCCAGTGAGTAATAGCACTTCAATAAACATCTGTACATATCCGCATATGTGAGTATACATATTACATATAAACATATTGTCGCCGCTGGAAGACCTTGTATATTCAAAATGGTACATTTACAGTAAAAGGAAAAAACAAATATTCATGTAAGAAGATTTTGTTCCAAGTATTTATTTGTTTTGGTTTAATCAGCATGGCTTTTTGGAATCATGCAAAGGGCAGCTAGAATTTATGAAAGTTTAAAAAGTAACAGTAAAATAGAGATGAAAGGTTTTGTTTTGATAGTGATTTTTTTTGGGGGGGTGCAGAATATTTTTGCAGGAAGCACATTTCTACTGAAAAAGTACATTAACGGTCCCATATACTATGTTTTCCTTTTCTTGCACTTACGTTTTCACCTGAAGTCCATTTCTAACATGTGTATAGTTTTATATAGCAAAAACAGTCTGTCACCTTTATTGTATTAGTATTAGCTGCACTGTTTTGCTCCTTTTTCAAAACAGTCTAAGCATTCATTATAAGCTCACTGGAGTCTCATTGGCCATGTTTTCAAAACTCTTTCAGAAAAGTGAGGCAAATTTAACTTTCCATAATATGGACCCTTTTTGAACAAATGTTGGAAAAAAGAAAGTGTACCTCATGGTTGCTCATGTCCCAGTAGGGTCTCTCTCCAAAAGCCATCACCTCCCACATGACGATGCCATAACTCCACACATCACTAGCAGAGGTGAACTTCCTGTATGCTATGGCTTCTGGTGCCGTCCAACGAATAGGAATCTTTCCTCCCTAAGATGGAAGAAAAAAGCAATTAACATGTTGTTTTATGTCAAGATTCTGTATTTGTAGCTTTGTAATATAAGTTCATAAATGTCAGCAAGCGAGGCTTACGCTGGTGGTGTAGGTGCCCTCGGGATAGTCCTCCAGAACGCGTGACAGCCCAAAGTCTGACACCTTGCATTCTAGGTTGCCATTGACCAGAATGTTGCGTGCAGCAAGGTCTCGGTGCACGTAGTTCATGTCTGACAGATACTTCATCCCTGCTGCTATGCCACTGAGCATGCTCACCAGCTGGTAAGAAGAAAAGTCCCCGTCGTGGTCCTGTAGATTCAATTAAAATATGGCATTAATTTCTGTGTGTAGAATATCTGTATATAGATATCAATGTATAGAAAATCTCGACTAACTTCTGAATGTGAGACTTACCCTAAGGTACTGATCCAGAGCACCATTCTCCATGTACTCTGTGATAATCATGGCATGTTTGACTGGAAAGAGAAAGCAGAGCAGGAGAGGAACCAGATTAGAACGTGGGAAACAGTCATCTGCCACTGTGGCGTGACTTTCTGAACATGCTAAATGACTCGACTGAGTGGGCGCTCCGAGATGGAGAGCTGCGATGGGTTTGCATTTACATTTGGTGACAACCCCCTCCAGGCGTATGATGTTCTGGTGGGAGAACTGGCCCATGATGCTGGCCTCGCTCAGAAAGTCCTGCCGCTGCTTCTCCGTATAGCCTGGTTTCAGAGTCTTTATCGCCACGGCAGCCTCGCTGCGGCCCGGCAACTTCAGCAGACCACGGAACACCTCGCCAAACTCTCCTACGGGAATCATTTCAAGCAGTTTTAATCAATCAATTCAATGCATGGCTTTCCATGACTGAATATCAATTGTCCCCAAATTCCCCATATGTTAATAGGCTAACATGATCAGAAATATTAATTGCGTTCTCTGAGACAAAGCAAAGAATAAACTGTTCACATGTTTACCTGCTCCAATAACTTTCTGCTTGGTGACATAATTGGGATGAATTTCGCTGGTAAACTTGGCCACAGCTGTGCAGGGGTCCTCATAGGTGTGCGGGTCCACGTAGGTCTTCAGAGGCTGCAGTTTTTCTGTGGTAAATAGAAGAGAATGCATTTACAGGATATACTATTTATAATCATATGCTAAAGTTAGGGCACCCCTGGCCAAATGACATGTTTTGTTAAAGTTAAAATAAGTATAGAGAACCCATTTCTTAAATAAGATACATATGTAAATAAGAAGTTCAGATTTGAATGTTTAAGATTTTTATAAACATAAATAAAGGCTAATAAGTATTTGTGATGATGCATACATATAAAACATTGTAGAAGAAACAGTGCAAACAAGTATTTAAGAAGAGCATGTAAGACAAATGGAGAAATATGTTAAATTAGAAAATTTAGTAGTTAATTTCATACCTGGGCAGGCAAAGTAGTCGCCACCGGATCTCTGTCGGATGCGTGAATTTAGCCTCCTGATAACAGAAAGGGCAGAGTCAAAATTGCATTTGCACATTTGTGCTGTCAAGATGATTTTTTAATGAGAGTAGCTTCAGATCAAAGCAGGAATGTAAACAGCAGGCTACAGGGTGGAGAGGGTGAGGCATGCGAGGCATAGGCCTGGGAAATCCTGTACAGATATTGAGGAGGAGATATGATAAGGACAGAATCTGGAGAAAAAAGGGGAAAATGTGTTCTCTAACCTTTTGTGCAGAAACAAGATGACGCCCACGATAAGCAACATGACTCCACCTCCAGCAATGGCACTCACAACAATCATGGTACTTCCCTGCGTTTGTGACTCGACTGTTGGGCAAAAATAAAACAAGTTATATACAAATGCTGATTTTATTCTTTTTTATTTTCATATTTCTACAGTGATTATTTGAGATAAGAAAGTTGACAACCACACACATACACACTCACTCACTCACTCATACACACTTACACACAGTCTTACCTAAGGGTGCAGTCTCAAACTCGTGCTCTGCACTATGACTGCTGGGATGGCCCTCTGGTGTCAGCGTCTGAACGCGAAACACATACTTAGTACCAGGCAAGAGGTTATTAATCTGGGCAGTGTTTTTCTCCAGCTTCAGAACAGTGTAGGTAGTGAAATCCTTCTCGGCCTGATCCTCCTGAGAAACAGACCACCAAATAGAAACATTAGTAAAGCAAGTGGTAAAGAGCTGTAAAACTAGTGAAGTCTGTAAAAACATGAAGAAAAGAAAATGGGGTGTTTACCTTTGTGCGGTACATAAGCTCATAATTTGGTGAATGATTGGGGAAGGAGCGCTGATCCACAGCCCAAGACAGAGACAAGCTAGTAGGGGTTCGATCCACCACTCTAAGAAACGTCACTCTGGGAGGATCTGTATATAGAAATGTATGGTTAGGACCAAGCATCAAAGCACTCCTACTTCTAATGTCCCAATTGTATAATTGCTTATGCCTTTTATCAGTATGCTTCATTTGATTCAATGCAAAAAGACAGAAAGAATTTGAGGACAGTTCAATTCAATTTTAAATAAAATAAGTCAGTTCAATGTATTTTATATTTCCCTTACCCTAAATATTGTTGATCACCCAAGTATTCAAAGCTTAATAGTTTTGAACTGGAGCTACAATGTTAATGTATCTGCAACCTAAAGACCCCCCACAGCTTGTAGCTTGTATTAGGCCCAGAATATTGGGAACAAAACATGTCTTGGTTGATTGGTGAACATGTCATATAATCACACCTGTGCATCTAGATCATCACTTTCTAATGCCATAGTTACCCTTTGAACTGCTTACCTGTGAAGTGCAGCACGGTTGTGATGCCAGTGGTGGCTCTCTGTCGACGGAACTGGGACACTCCATTTAGGGCTTCCACTGTGAATGTGTAGTTAACATGTGGCTCCAAATCGCTGACTGTAACCTCTGGGTCACGCAGAGATGTGTGTGCAGGCTCGAACCGCACCCTCCCTGCACACGTTACACACACAGCGCCATCGCAGCGCTCACACCCTACACTGTAGGTGATATCACTCCTGCCACCTGTGTTGCTTGGAGGTCTCCAGCTCAGCTGTAAACTACCCACAGTATGGAGAGCAGTGAACATCAGGTCTTGTGGTGGACCAGGTGGACCTGAGGGAGAGGAAGATTGGTTCAGGTTGCAAAGAATCCATATTAAATATGAACCTTTCTTTATATTTACTTCTCAGACTTTCTATTGGCTCACTTGTCATAAAGTATTCACAAAATATAAAGGATAACTGACACTGTGAAATCTCCTGCAGGCATTACTCACCAGAACAGGGGGCAGAGCTGGGGTCAGTTGGTGCTCGGTAGAAGCCCTCCAGGCAAGGACACAGGACCGCCCCAGGCCTTGAGTGTTCTGTGTTTTCCGGGCAGATTTGACACGGCTTATTGGAGTCGGAGCTTTTGTAGTAGCCTGCATCACATGCTAGAACAAGATAGGAAAGAGTATGTGGTAAATATACCATATATAATTTAGCTAAAAAAGCAACAAACAGTTCAGAAACCCACCAGAATTTCATCACTTCATAATGGCCTACAGTTTTGTATTACCTCAATATAAGTGTTTCTGGGCCATGCCCTTGTTTAAGTTTCTATGATTAAGTTTCACACTTTAAGAGCATTTCAAGATCAAGTAATGAAAGGGTAGAGTAAGTGGTAGATGTGCCATGTGGTTAAATGACGTAAAACACTGCCATGACAAATGACAAGCAAACATGAAGCACATACGTAGTTACACTGAAAAAGTCGTTCCTTGGTTTTACATTACTTCAAATGTGAACAATTTCCAAAAATACATTCAGAAATTAAATCAAAAATTATATTCATTTCTTTCCCCCTTTTCCTATACTCACACTAATTTTCCCATTTCCCCCCTGCATTCATTACTGCTTCAATAATTATTCAGACCAAATGTATTTAAATTCCTTTTTGTTAATGCGTGACTTCTTAAAGTCTGTCAGAGTGCGGGCCGCGAAGCCCACACTCTGATTTACCTCGGAGCGACCAGGAACGAGGCAGGCAGGCTTCCATA
>JBBPDC010000109.1:16560362-16578647 GCA_037974485.1 Hemigrammopetersius urotaenia | reverse complement strand
GTGTGTGTGTGTGTGTGTGTGTGTGTGTGTGTGTGTGTGTGTGTGTGTGTGTGTGTGTGTGTGTGTGAGAAAGAGAGCCTGTATGGTGGGGGAGGAAGAGATGTTCGCATATGAAAAGTAGCCACCCTTTTTGTTTAGTTTGAAGTTGGGAGTGAGAGAAAAAACGTCATTCTTGCACCCTGACGTCGGTTTCTGTTCTGAGAGAGGCGCCTGGACCCCCCCAGACTAAACTGTCTAACTAAAGTCAAGGCAACTCACAATATACTCCAGTTTAACACGATTCTCAGACAGAGCAAAGACTTTACATGATCACATCCAATCTGTGATACACTCCACATGCCCACGCACAACTTCACAATTCTGTAGGCAGCTCACTCATAATACTGACATTTTTCTTATGTCATCATTGGCTGATAGAGATAAGCGCTGATTACAGCAGTAGCCCAATTGGTTCAGACCTGATGTGGGCGGTCGCGGCTACAGCAAACATCAGAGTGTAGGAAGAGTGAAGACAAATGACTAAGGCACATTATGCACCCATAAAACATAGTTTGTGTTGCTTCCCAAGTTTTGGAACATGGCACGGATGACTGGCGAATCAGATAAGCCTCAGCAGTACTACGGACTTTGCTCTTTGAAGTCATATTGTCATAAGCAACGCAGTACACAAAGAGACTAGTCAGAGCTGAGTGGGTGGGAGAGTCAGCGGTTAAGAAAACAATGCCTTCCATGTAAAATGACAAAAAGGATGGTTTTGAAAGACTCAGGAATGTGCTTTTTACATACAAGCTAATGTTCTAAAACAAAAAATCGAAAGCAATATTGTTATAGCAGGTTTAGCCAACAGGATCACTTTGATGTTTAAGACACACCTATGGCTAGTACACTAATCTCAGCTAGATGCGATCTCTAGATCACATTGTTCACTGAGCCCTATCAGTGTTATAAGTATTTTACAGTGAACTCGAACAAGAGCAAGACTTTCCATCAAAGGCACCTTGATCAAAAATGTTACCTTGTCCTTAAAATCAGATGTGAAATCTATTCACCACTTTAAACGGAGCCTGTTCTCTGGGAAACGACCACATTACTTCCAAAATCTCCTGCTACTTAATATTGTTCTAAATCTCTATTCAAATCAGCCACAACCCCCACTCCTGCCTGGTAGCCAATCACAAAAGTGCCCCTCCAAGAGTGGCAGGTGGTGATAAGCCTAGAAGAACAGAAGTCATGCATAGAAAGAGACGCTCGTAAAACTCCAATGAACAATGTCACCAGCAACTTTATTGTCTCCCTGTTTGGGGGTTAAGCACCTTCACTTATATTGAATGCTATGAGGCCTTCTGCTCCAGGGCAGTTCACCCAGGTCCCAATTAACTTTAAAGATTACATGTCTTTCAACAGCCCAAATGCTCCAAACCATAAAGTGGAAATGGAGTGGCATAAAAATGAATGTAGTAATAGTTGGTGAGTAAAAAGCACTCAAGCTGACAATGAAAAGTATGGAAATGTTGGGGGAAAACCAACACAAAGGCCGTTTGTGGAGTCTGAGCTTGTGTTTTCATTCCTGACTTGTGCCATCAAAAATAACAAGACATCCCTCTCTTAATCACCTCACTCCCTCGGGCCTCGTCACTCAGTCCTCTTCCAAAAGGTGGCAAAAACATGCAAAGCATCTCCTGGAAACGACAGACTGTTGGAAACGTTTGGAATCTCCCCTTTTCCGTGGAGTTACATACCACTGTAAACCTCCCATTCCCAATGACTCCAGCGTCCGTTTCAGGTGCAGCCTGCTGGATCTTGTTAAAACACCAGAAGCCAAGGTCTCCACAACATTCCTTCCTGAGCTTTCCCTTACTGAGATTTCCATTCACACAGCATGATCATTGTATGGACAAGAATACAAGGACAAAACCTTGCACCTCCATTTTCATTAAAGGTCAGGAATGTTTGGACCATCTGAGGTTTCTCTGAGAACTGGTTTGAGAACCTCTGCTTTAAAGAGTCATTTACTAAAAGGTATTTTATGGAACCAAACGTGTTTTTCCCTCAGCATTGAACAAAGAAAACAACTTTTTCAAATGTTGGCAATGTTTTGCAGGACTTTACTCATTCAGAAGAGTGAGGGATATGCCAAGGGGGAGAAAATTTGTAACACAAATTTGAGGTGATTTTAAACGTAACAAAGATGAAAAGCATAAAACTTAATTCCCCACTTTTCATGAGTGGGTGAGGGCTAAAAGAGGTTGACTCAACAGCCCCACCGCCTCAGTCTTTGATATGGTTTAGCGTTACAGCTGCCCGGCATAAAGAAAACCTACATTTCAACACCACTGACTTAAACCCATATTTCCCACCACTACAAAAGGCGTTCAGAGAACTGCAGCCCTCAATTACATGATAACTGACTCAGTGTAGCAAGGGTGTGCCAATAGCATTCCCTGTAATCTGTGGTGAGGTGTAGTCATAGAAACACACACAGAAACAAGGTAGTATTCAGGTAATGCTAGGCCTGCCCACTGAGTCACTTCACCTGCCAGATGACACAAGGATCCACAAGCCTGAGAAAAAATCTCCCCAAATTCCTAAATCATTCTATAATGTGTGCCTAAAGCAGCTCATTATGATTATTACTTGTCGCATGGTAACACACCATGACCAGATCAGAAAAAGATAGTTTGCGTAGTTTGGTTTCTTTTTTCAAAACAATTCGATCTGCCAGCTCACAAGTCATATCTATCTATCTATCTATCTTATCTATGATCTGTTCTACCATCTCTATCCCCTCTGTCTACTGGCAGTATGTACACACATAGACATATACGCACACACTTCTCCATTGGTAACCTGGTATCTTTAAGCTTCCTTCCTGAAGCACTAAACACACACGCAGATCGGAAATAAAATATGAGCAGGTGAGAGGGTGTGGACTAGGCAGACATTCCTTCACACTGAAGTCATGCTCTCTGTCTTCCACACACTCATAAGCGACTCCTCTGGAAGCTCTGCGGTGAGTGCATTACACACTAAGGCATCTCAGTGCGCACACACTTCCTCAAACCCTCACCAGCGGCCACCCACCAAGGCCTGCAGTTGCTCCCCACCATCCGGCTGCTGAGTGCTGTGACATTACCAAGGTTTTCCTTTGTTTTTTTTTTCCAATTAGTAGGCCCAAAAAGACCAACTCTTCTGTAAGAGGATACAGAAGTTTAAAAAAGTCATACTTTATACAATACCCTCTACAAAATATACATACACACTTTTGATGGACTTTCAATCTAAACATGGTTTTGTAATGGCCTGTGAATATACATACAGATACACACACACACTACTTGAAACTCCTTACCTCTGCAGGCCTCTCCCACAGCCTGATAGCCAGCTCTGCAGTTACACTGCCCCACAGGAACAACCCACTCTCCCTCGGCCGTGCAGTGCATTCGAGGAGCTGCTTGTCCGGCCACCACTGCGTCCTTCACACACGTTCCCTCCACCTCAGCCAGCGCCCCAGCGGTTACTCTTTCAGGGAAGGTGGCCATGCTGCGCTGGATGGCTGGACAGGTGCTGTAAAAAACCCTGACCCCCAGAAGAGCCACACAGGCCCCAACATCCTGGAAGGCCAGGTAGAAGCCTCGTCTGGAAAGTGGCCCGATGGTCTTGGTCTCCACATTCACCTGCACAGAAGCCTTGCCTCCTCGGTTCGCCGTCACTTCATCAGGGGCCACCGTGGCGATCTTGCGGAACTGACCTTTTCGGAAGCTGGTGCCCACATCTGTATCTGTTTCAGACAGGTAGAGGCCGAAGGTCTCTCTGCAGCTGGGAGAGTTGCCACCGAAGGTGTTACAATCACGAACGACGAATCGAAGCTCTACAGAAACACGCAAGGCCTCAAGCGGGCGCTGGATGAAGGTGGTCCGAAGCCAATTGTCCTGTTCCGTGTCACTGGCCACATTACACACGCTGTAAGTGTAAAGGAGGGAGCCATTCACCACTGTCTGGACAATCTCCCACTGGAAGAAAGAGAGATAAAGAGAGAAAAATGTGTGTGAGCAATAGACTGAATGCACTACTATTCTAAAGTAAGTGTGGGCTATATGACAATATTTATCATTGTGTTTTGAAAATCCCTTAATCTCAAACAAAATACTGAGTGTTTAATCAGGTGACTGTTATTCAATGGGAGAATGAGATGTACAGAGCCAAGATCATCATTCAATCCCAAGCAAAACATTCTTGCACACAGGTTTTAAAACAGCCTGCTAGGGCAGAATGTTCTTCCATCAAGACTGTTTTCCTCCTTATCTAGTTTTATTTCTCTCAGGCTTCCTCGCACCCAAACAATCTCACTCTCTCACAAAGAACGTATCGTTGTTTTATTTGTGTAGGTGCTCTTACAAGCAAGACTAATTTCTAACTGTTAGACAGCATGATTAAAGAATACACGCAGTGATTACATGTGGATATACTTGAATATCATGTGAAAATAAACCAATATATTGAAAAAATCTGCATCCTGTTTAACTATAGTCAGTGCAAGGTAGTATTTGACATACAGTATACCCTCTGGTGTATTTTTGTTAACACTGTATGAGTTTTTACTGAATAAGATAACAAGGAAGGAGTCATTCCAAACCTTTGAGCTGTACACTGTAAAAACAGAGGTAATAATAAGCAGTTGTGCTGGTTCATTTAACAATGGCTCATTCAAAGCGCTTTTTTGGTTAACTAAATCTAGTTAATTTGCTTGTTAACACATTAGGTCTTTTTTAAGACTGACATTTTAATGCAGTTTAATACTATTTCTGCAAAGTGACTAATTTCTCACCTATGCTGCATATCAGACATCTATGTGTGGGTGTGGGAATTACATGTCTTGGCATGCTTTTCACCAAAGGTTTTCTTAGGTGTATCAAAGCAAGCAAAGAGAGACATGCCTCCATGAAATAACAGCCCTCCTCTTTCCCACTCTTATCCCCCCTCTTGATATATAAAACTCCCTCTTCCCTTGTCTCTCCCAAAAGTGCTTCAGCAGCAGGTCAGGCCAGGCATGTAGACCTCAAAGGCCTTGTGTGGACAAAGTGGCTCAAGAGCTCAGAGAGACAAGGGGTGGCCTCCAACATCAGAAAGAGAAAATGACAGGACTGGTCTCCAAAAGAGTAATTAACCCCCCTCCATCCCACCCTTCCAGCCTGAGAGTGTGAATGCCTCGAACTTGCCCTTAAACCTGCAAAGCTGTCTCCGTGGGGGAACCAAATTTGGAGTGTAAATCTCTCGTGAGACCTTGGAACGACTGCAGGAATCCACAGAGGATTCTCATAATCCCAACGCCTCACCAGAGGCAAAATGGCTTGCTCACTTCCCAGACCACGTCTCCATTTCCTCCCGTCCCTCAGAAAGGAAACCACATGACTAAAGATAGAGGACAGCGCACTACCTCTTACATAGGGCCTGGTGTCTTTCTCTCTGCATATAAAACTGTTCATAGGATCCATTGAGCCACATAACTATTCATAGGTAAGGTGAACCATGTGTGTACCCCCCAACCACACACAAAAATAAATTAGGCCTCTTTTAAATATAACATACAGGATTAATGTCACAGCAAATGTTATTCCCTATCAGCAGCAGTTTAAGGCAGCCTGAAAAAGTTTACCACAATAAATGAATTTGCAGTATAATTTGGTTTATCTGAGTTAAAGTACAAACTCAGTTATTCATGAACAGCTGGCGTGCTCTGATAAGAGAAAATGTGACTCATGATGAGGTGAGGTTTAAGAGCTGTGGCTCATTGATGTAATGCCTCTGAAATGTGAAAACATTACCAGGAATCTGGACAAAGTGTGAAATACTTCTCTTACCCCTTCTTCATTTGGTGAGGTCAACCAGCCCAGCTCCCCTCCAGATGCCTTCATATCGAGCAGCACATCTGAGGAAAAAAACATGAACAAATTCAGAAGAGCATATCATGGCATGACTCAAATCAGTTCTCAGGTAAATTTACAGTAGAATGACTTTTTACCAGCGACTCACATAAAACATCGCATTTTATTTGACTCACTGTATGGTACTGCATCCCCAAAATCCACAAGTCACTTTTAAAAAGACTGAAATTTCAAACATGACATTAGAACGTCCCGATTTAAAAGTAGGACAAGAAAGAAAGGTAGGTTACTTACGCTCCTTGGAGTGGATTTGAATAAATAGGCTGTGAATAAATAGAAAGATGAAGAGTGAGACAGTCTGTACACGGCTGTAATCCATTTTGTCTTTAGTTTAATCTCTCGGAGCTCATTTGTGTGTCCGAAAAGCCTCTCCAACTTTTCCACACTGAGACCGAGAGACTCATTCATGAGAATACGGCTCCAGTGGTTCCGCCCTGGCCCCGCCTTATTGCCATATAAGAAATAATGGGGGCGGGGTCACTATCCGACTCAATGGTGGAGCTTCCCACACCTGAAAAATGTGGCTCGGATGTTTGCCATCGACCAGTTTTGAACCAAGTGTGTAACTTAACACCGCCCAAGCTGTCAGGAAAAGCCTGCCAAAATATTCATGGTACTCAGGGTTTCCTTCACAGCAATGAAGTTTTTAGGAGTAATGGGTCAACCAAGCCACGTCAAATCCGTCACGCTAAAAGTTACATACACACTGTGTGATGCCTGAGGCATCGTGTTACAGTAGGTTTCAGACACGAATTTGGTCTTATTTTTGGAAAAGAGATACACACAAGAAATATAGCATATTTATAGCATATTTTAGCACATTTACCACTATTTTACCTTTGTTCGCATTATACTAAAACGATAGCTTGTTGACTTTCTGACCACTGGTTCACCATTATTATAAAAATATCTATGTACCTTACATTTCACATCCTACCATACTTAATGAGTTTGCTTCTACGACAATACATAAATTCTACAGAAATTTTGGGAAAAATTGAGACTCCCCATCTAATTAACTGTAGGGCATTGTGTGCTCCTTTATTATGTTCCAAGTAAAGCAACTGCCAAGACAAAACTTTGGAACAGTGTGTCGTGAAAGTGTGAGATTATTTAAACCTCTTTTTCTTTGAAGACGTCTCGCCTACTGAAGCATCAGGGAGTGCCGTAGGTCTAAGGTTGCTTTAAACATGCTTGGCCAACCTAGCCACCCTACGGCGTTCCCACGACAAAAGGCATAGGGTCAAGTAGGAGTGCCTCTATGAATGAATGACTACTAATGACTTCAAGGGGTATGAATATGTAGACACCGAAATTGGTCAGACAAAAGCATCACCCAGCAACACTGTGGAATTCTTGAGTCAAGCCTCCTTTGTGCTGCGGTCTGTCAGAGTCCCTTGACCTGAGAGTCAAACACAAGCTGACTTCTTCTCAAGGGCTTAGGGACTGCTTGCATTGTGCCGAGTGCCTATGAATATTCATTAGGCCGAAACGGCAGAAAGGATCTCTCCCTTAATTTTAGGCAAACTCAGCGAGACGTTGATGTGGATTCAGCCTGAATGGGAACCGCACTCAGTAAAGGAAACTTTCAGAAAAATGCTGAGAAGACTAGATAGGAACAATTAATTCAAGAACTCTGTATTTTCACCATCTTCATCTTACTGTGAGAAAATGTTCAGATCTAGGGATGACTCCTACAACTGTTCATGTAAAATGGATGATTAATGACTTTGGTCTGTTTGGTTTGTCGGCACAAGACTCTCATGTTATGAAGGGCATTTGTCTTCAACAAATGAGGTGCCATGGCCATTGAGATGCACTCACAATGCAAAGGTCCCCTTTTCACTCAAGTGCCATGTGTATAGCAGGAGCCTAGTGTTTTCAGCCTCACTCCCACCATTCTTCACAGGGCGGTGGGCTTCTTTTATTTTTGCCACCCCACCCTCTGCGGCACCTTGTGCCATGCATCAAACCTTACAAAGCCATTCGCGCAAGGGGGCTGGGCTCAAGCTTAAGGGGTCACAAAACTGCAGTAGCACCGACATGGCGAGGTCATTTCACTCTCCCACCCCTCCTCCCTTCCACTTGTCTCCTCTAGCAGTGGCTCTCAGCGTAACAGAAAACCCAGTGGTAGCACTCCATTGTGTGCAGTGCTGAGTGCGACTGCTCCTCAAAGGCTTTGTTAACGGTCACAGCGTACTGCTGAACTCCCGAGTGGTGTGATGGTGCAAGATATGTGTTAGAAACATATGGAGCACTGTTAACACGTTTTCACTCCACAGTTAAGCAAACTAGTATCGAGGTCAGTGCTGAAACTCTTTAGAAGTTCTGTTGGATTTTCACATTAGAGCCAATAAGATTAAACATAATTTACTCCAACACACTGGATTTGAAATGCAATCACAAACATTAATTTAAAATGCTATCAACTATGAAGTGAGTTGTGTCAAAAGTACAGTCTATTTTGTTTAGTTGAATGCAAAATATTGGACACCCAAGGGTTTGAGTAATATTTGAATGATTAGGTTTTAATCCAAGTCAAGTGTAAACAGTTCCAGAGTGAAATATATTATGTGATATACTCAACACCTGTGGACTCGTCTAATCGACTGACTGAGGATCTGAAACAAATTATAACTGACTCTCAAAGACTATAAGTTGCCCTGCTTGTAATATATATCATGTGGTAAAAATATGAACTGGTTGGGTATCCAAAGCAAAACTTCAACATCACGGCCCAGGCCACACAGTGAGGTTTGGCTGGCACGAGCATAATGATGGACTGGGACATCATACAGCGTTGTTGTACAAACATCATCTACATGGAAGGGTCATCAGAGGGCATGTAGATCACATCACGAAAGTCAACGTCTGAAGTATGCAAAACAACACATATATACAGGTATATTCGAAACAAAAAATGGACACTTTGGCTACAATGGTACATTTAGGGAAAAGAATACATATTTAAATAGAAATATGTCTTATCAATGTGAAAGTTGACCTATTAAAAGGTTGGATTTGTGTGACAGCAAGTGGCACAGGAAGTGCTGTGGAGAGAAAGAAAGAATGAATAATTATTCTAAATATAGGATGTATAGGATGTTCCACAATCAGTGAAGAAACAGAAGAAAAAATAGTTTGGATATTACAAGAAGACAATAATATAAAACATGCATTAAAATGGCCTCCACCATCTACAGAACTGAATCAGTAATAAGACTTTAGATATGCTGTGCATGCAAGGCATATCTGTGAATATTTCTGAAGCAGATGCAATCTGCAACCTTACAGAAATGTCATGTTTGGCCTGTTTTATTTTGCCAAAATGTGAAATTCAGCAGATAAATAATGTTGTAGAAATATGTAGTGTTATGTGAAAGTCTTTTCACATTTAACACTATGTAGAATTTGTCCAAACATTCACATACAACTGTACATAGTTTCAAGCATAGTCTCTATAGTGGTCTACGCTCTACAGGTTTATAGATAGTTGCTTAATGCAGGGAAAAATTGTAGTTGTAATTAAGTGGCCTCTTGGCCAGAGGTGTAATTTTAACATTATAAACCCTTTAAACTCTAAGTGACCCATAAAACTTTAGGTCATGTTTGGTAGTGATCATTTAAGTAGTTGATGGGGCAGCTGGTAGCCTAGTGATTAGGGCCCTGCGATCAGAAAGTCGTGGGTTTGATTACCTCTGAGGTGCCCTTGAGCAAGGTACCGTCCCCACACACTGCTCCCCGGGTGCTGTGTTCCTGGCTGCCCTATGCTTCTCTTGGTGAATGGGTTAAATACAGAGGAAGAATTTTGTGCTGTTCACACTGTGTGCTGTTGTGTGGTCACATATGAAAGAATGGTCACTTTCACTTCACTTTCATAAGAGAGACAACAGCAGGCCTAACCAAGAGAATCTACATTTGGCTTTTGAATTTGGAGTGTGGTGTAGTTATCTCTCAACATAAGGAATAAAGGAGTGTCACTGCCACTTATAGTAGGCTATCAAGTGGCTGAAAAAAAATATATAAACATCAGAAGGTCAGACTGAAATCTCTCTCTCTCTATCTCTCTCTCTCTCTCTTGAGCCCTTGAAAGGAATTGAAACTCAGACTGTCTGGCAGAGTATCAGGGAGGCTATCTAGTCGTGAATGGGTCATAGACTCCATGACAGTCAGTGATTGTAAAGGATGTGCAAATCAAGTTTCAGTTGCAATTGGCAAGCCATCAGGGCTTTGGTTGGCTTGATTGCTTTTGATTCACTTAGTAAATTTGTGCATCATGGATCATACACCCCTTTTAATTAGTCAGTTCAGCTACTTAAAGGTGCACCCATAGCTGATATACTTGTTCAACTGTGCGCATTACACTTGTTTAATCTCCATAGATAAGCTTTGCCAACAGAATGGCATACTCTGGGACATGAAGCTAAGGTCACCAGAACAAATGCTAAGCATTAGCTAGATGACTAGCTTTTGGCTGAGGAGCAGTTCAGTACAAGTAGGATAAGCAGTTATTTACAGCCCCAAGACCACAAAGGGAACAGAGGCAGGGTGAAGTATTTTTAATATTATTTTAGTTTTTGCTGTTGCGTTTGTTTCTTAATGCAATTTGTGTTGACCCCTATATTTCCTGAAAACATGTAATGAACGATCCAAGAACTTGGCAATATTTAGAAACACTTTTTATCATCTTTTTATTGGTTTACTTATAAAATATTTAATAAATTGTATATATTTCGACAACCTAGTTTCGTCTGTTTTGGTCTGTATTTAGTTCATTTCGGTTTTATGGTATTTACAGTGGCAACTTATTTTTGTCCAAAAGAATATTAATTAAATCTAAATTATTTTTCTTACTTACATATAAAATTATATAATGTGTGTGTGGGGGGGGGGGGGGTGTTGCATAGGGCTCCCAAATGTTCAGAAAAGGCCCTGTGTGGGACTAATCATCCAACATCAGTACCTGACCTCACTAGTGCTCTTGTTGCTGAATGCAACAAAAACCACTAACAAAGTTCCCCAGAAAAGCAGAGGCTAACTTGAAAGGAAGGGGACAAACAAAGCCTTGATTTCAGAAGGACCGTGTCTGCAAACTATAAAGACATTGTGTATGTTGAGGTTGTCCAGTCGTTTACAGACTGCACTGTAAAAGACACAAAAGATACAAACCCACACATACGACACTTTATAATTTAATTACAAATATAACAGTAATTAAGCTACATTGTTGTTAACAAGGCGTTTTTTACCTATTGCAACATATGATATAAGTAATGATGCAATTATTAGCTTTAAAGGATAGAGTTAGGTTTGTCAGACCACAAAAATACTGGGTGCAGTACATGAAGAGCTTCAAAGACTATTATTCAAAACCGCCAGTTTAGACTCTTTGAACAACCAACTGTACACATACACATTACACTGGTGCTGAATTACACTCCAGGCTTAAAAGACAGGGGGTTCAAACTGTAAAAGTACTGCCGGGTAAAAGTAACGTGTGCTGGTGAATAATTCCAGTAGAGCTGGCAGTACACATTCATATGCGCACGTTTGTGTACTCAGCTTGACTGGAATTCCACTCTGAAGTTGGAACAAAAGAGTGAAGGAAGGAAGGCGAGTGTCAGGGTGGCAGTAGGAAGAGGGGATATTGGAGTGAGGGAAGAAGTGTGGGTGATCTCCAGCACAATAGGCCTCCTGGTGCCATGAATAGCTGTCTTTAACACAGTCTTTCTCTCACACTCACCCACACACACACACACACACACACACGTATACGCACACACGTCGAGACACACACACACTCACACATGTCGAGAGCTATGGCATGACAGTGACAGCTGGGCCATTAGTTCTTATATGTTCTTTTCTCCACCACACACACACACACACACTCAGAGTGAACTAAAGACTTGTCACACGAACAGAAGCCCATGTTTACTGTTTACATCTCACTTTGACCTCAAATAGTGAACAACATGGGAGGCCTTTTTTCTGAAACACACACCAAAACTTGGCCCTCAACATCAAATCCTCAGCATTTGTTGCCAGATTTAAAATAAATTTTAGTTATACTCCATTACTAATGTATGTTCAATATTAGCCCAAAACACAGACAGTGGTGTCTTATTAAGCTTTCTATCTGATCCCATTATAAAGTAAAGCACTACAAAAATCAATAATTACTAAATAATAAAGCAATAGTTACCAAAATGTTTATCACAGTTTACTAGAGATATCCACCAAAACATTGTTTGAAAAAAAGTGTCCTGGGTGTCATTTTTAAGTAGCAGTAGTATGTGTATGTGGTTTTCAGTAGATAGATAGATAGGTGAATCATGTAATCATAATGAACATGCTGCCACATCATTATACAACAGAGCTTATATGGAAATCTCTACTGCATTAGTAGTTTTTGTGCACCAAAACCACAACTGGGAATATGAGATTTTCCATACTGTGTTAGCATCAAGCTATTTGAATTAGAGTTTAGGGTTCTGTTGGGTTCAGTACTTCAGTTTACACAATGATTTTGGACAAGTATAACAGATAATCCTTTTTTACTTCATATATTCCAGTTTACAGAGAATCGTTCAGTATAACTTTAAGTCAGGATATTACTGGTTTAGCCTGTTAGCCCAGTAGAAGTCTGCTGAACTGTCTGTTAAACAAAACCTGTTTTTAAGTAAAGTTACATTGTGTACGCCTTTTAGTAATTTCACAGGAAGTATAAGATGGCAGACAAAATGTATTTGTGGTACTGCACATGTTTTTTTTTTTTCATTTCCATGCTGCTTGTTATTTTATTACAGCAATAAAATGACTTCTAACCGCTGTACTTTACTTTTTTTAAAATTATATTTAAGTTCAATTGAGTTATAGCAATTTCTTTTAGATACAACATAGTTTCTTTAAAGTGTATTCAAATGTTTTTCAAAGTCAACAGCATTATTAATTGTATACAGATTTACAGAACACAGAAACATGTCCATATGATCTATTTCAACATTAATGACTATAAGACTATATGAGCTGTTTTACGCAATTTTCTCCAGGATCAATTTCTGATTCTGATTCTGATTTAATGAAAACACTTCTGTGAGAGGCATGTCTAAGAGGATGCACCGACCAGTCAAACACTCTGCTACCGCAGAGGAACAACACACAATTTGAGTGTGGCCTGTTTAAGCTAGATTTGGTGCAGAACTGGTTGGTGTTCATTCCTTTTCCTCCTCTGATATCTGATACAGTATTTTCTGCTGATATTGCATCAACACCAGTATGCCACAAAACTGCATAAAGCTCATCTGCTGCTAAATGTGAGGAAAGACAAATGGATTTTCTATAGACCTGACCTTGAAAGGTTTGCTGAAAAGTGAGTCTCATTATTAAAACAGTCTGCGTAGAACAGGTCCACTTCTGAGTCATTCTGAAATTCAGCAGTTGATGATGATGACAATGGTGATGATGATTATGATGATTATGATGATGATGGCAGGGTGTGAGAATGTGTGGGGCTTGGACACATGGAGCCAGCTGTCACTGTCATTATCTCTCTCTCTATCTCGCTCTCTCTCTCATACACACACACACACACACACACACACACACACACACACACACACACACACACAAGCCTTTCACACAAGCAGGAAGCCCTGTTTATTGTTTTCATCACACTTGTCCCTCAGTGGTGGTCCAGCTGGGAGGTGTGTTTAGTGTGGCCTGGCGAGGGCTGGGGCTTAATATTTGCTATTCTAATGTAGCACTGTAGTCCCTTCACAAATACTGTGGTTCTAGACAAATCATGGCAAGTGCATTTGCTCCAGTAGTTTCACACACAGTAGATCCTGAATGAATGGACCAGCAAATGCTAAGACGAATAAAAGGTAATGTTTAGAAAATCACAGAGACAAGCAATTTTAGACATGTTAGAGGTATTGTGTTATTTGGATGTGATTAGCAAACTGTACCACAATCATCATTAGGGATGTCACCATTCCTTAATTATGCCTGATCACTAATTTAAAAAATTACAAATAAAAGTGACCTTCTTGATAAAACAGAAATGATATCAGCACTTTAGCACTTTGCCATATACCTGTTTTTGCAGTAAAGGCAGATGCACCCATTCATATGTAATTTTGACTTGTAAGGTACGGTACATCTATCTATGTAAATATGTGTGTGTGTGTGTGTATATATATATATATATATATATGTATATATATTAACTATACTATATATAACTATATATATTATTTTAACTACAGCACACTAATTATTTACAGGTTTTACATTTACAAGCTCACACACTCATGGTTTAGGGAAACAACTTAAAAATCAACCTGGAAGTGGCTGAAGTGGCTCAGACAGAAGATCCTTGTATCTGACCATGGAGAGCATGTTAATGAATGGTCTTTCAGAACAGCACAGAGCCACTAGAGAGCGCTACAGAGGAGCCGGACAGGAAGAGGTCATGCAGGACTCATCTGTCTGGAGTTCCCGGTCTTCTGACCACAGACTTAATGTCACTCTGACTCCATCAGGGCTGTTTTTACTCAATATGATGATAATAAACGTTAAAACAGGCCTAGAAATGTAGACCTATTTCTTAACACGTCCAATAGCATGGTGTAGCATGGTTTTTTTAAATTAATTATTTTATATTAATATATTTACTTGTTTATTTATGTAAGCGTTTAATTATGCTTAATTAAGCACTGATCTGTATAGACAAAACTGACGTCTGATCAGTCAGAGAAGTCTTTAATGTATTGGTTACCATACAACGCCTACACTTTTTTCATCTTTTGTTAACACCTTCAACACAGGTCAGTTTAGTCTAAGAAATGCCAAAAGCGTATCAGTCAAGATCACTGAATAATGTGCTTGCTTAAAGCATCTGGGAAATATTGAGTTTTCTTCTGAAATGTTCAAAAAAATAAATAAATAAATAAATAAATAAATAAATTAAAAAAAAAAAAAAAAAAAAAAACAATATATATATATATATATGTATGTGTGTGTGTGTGTGTGTGTGTGTGTGTAGTAAACATAGTATATATTAAAGATAGATAGATAGATAGATAGATAGATAGATAGATAGATAGATAGATAGATAGATAGATAGATAGATAGATCCAAACATAAGAACATAAAGTATATATTCTTTTAGATTTTGTATGTTCTGTCTGTTCCATTTAAAATTGATTAATTCAAGTTGTTAGTTTGCTGATTCTTCATTCAGGGCTGTGCATGAGTTTCACAAGGACAGCAGTCCAAGAGCAGCTCCCTCCCTCGGTGGAGCGTTCACTGCCTGCAGTCTGGCTTTGTTCGGAATCCCCCCCAACACCCCCACGCCCCCGGCCTGTGTGTCCTACCCCTCCCCCTCCGTAATTCTCAAAGCAAACATTGTGAAACACAAAACAGACCATGCACGGAGTCACGTGACCGCAGCGCGAGGAAGCGCCTGTCCTCAGAACGGCGCTCGCGCGGGTCGACACGCTGCACCTCGCGCGGACAGGTGAGTTATACGAGCGGCTCAGTCCAGCTCTCTTCTTTTGAGTCACCTGCGGGTCTGCACACGCCGTACCTGTACTCTAACTGGAGCGCGAGGCTCGCCCACCTGAGCGCGTGCTTTTTGACTGTAGCGCTGTTCTCAGACCTGCTGAAGGGCCTGGTGACGGTAATGATGATGACATGCTGTTTCTGTCATTTGTTATTATGCACTGGCTAGCGTGCAGCGTGCAGCGTGCACTTGGTATTTTAGACTCCGTAATGTCAGAACACCTTTATAATGTTTATAAAGTAATGATGATGACATGCTGTTCCTGTTATCTCTTATTATACACTGGCTAACATGCATGGACTATTTTAGTCTCCCAGAATACGGCAACTACTACTATTACTATTACTACTGGCTCTAGTACTACTACTATTACTACCACTACAACTACTAATGCTGCTACTAACGCCATCACTACTAATGCTACTACTAACACTACTGCTGCTGCCACTACTACTACTAACACTACTATATCTTCTAATACTGCTACTATTAGTGGCAGTTGTTATAGTAGTAGTAGTATTTGAAGACATAGTATTGTTAGTAGTAGTAATCGTAGTATTACTAACTAATACTAACACTACTACTACTGCTATCCTGCTACAACTACTGATACTACTACTCCTAATAATAATAATAATAGTAATTAGGCCTATAATGTTCACAAGCTTGTCTGTGCAAACAGCTACATTTAAACAGTTTTATTGTCCAGCATTGTTTATACAGTAATGATGATGACATTGGCTAACATGCATGGACATTTTGATCTCCTGTCATCTCAGAAAACCATAATAATAATAACAACAATAATAATAATAACAATAATAAAAATAATTGGGTCTGGAATGTTTGATTTCACTTGTCTGTTGCAGTTTCAGATGGCTGTATCTAAGCAGGTTTATTGTCTTGATTTGTTTTTACAGTCATTCTGGTGTTACACACTCCACTACAGCAAGTGGTGCCACCTGTAAGGCTGGCAGTTAAAGTGTAGCAAAATAAAGGTGCTGAATGTTCTGAGATTGTGTTTTGGAGAGAGAAAGTCAGACAGATGGAAATGACTGTGATTTAGAAAGTGTCTAGTTGTAATTCCATGGTGTCAACAGTGTGAAAGAGCGTCAGCTGACGTGTTTGGCTGGAGATTATGGGCTAATGTTCACTCTCTGAGCCAGTCTGCTCACACAGAGTCCAGCTAAGGAGCTGACTGATGCACTTTACTGTTTTTTTAAATTAGTGTTTACATTTAATGCTTATACGTTTTTTTTCTTGTATTTTTCTTGCATTTTGCACAAAACCAAGTGGTTTTGTGGCCCAACGTTAATGTTTTCTCTGATGTGTTTCAGTGTTTCTAGTCATATATTTGAATAGATGATGTGGTAGTTCCTAAGGAAAGTGACTTTCCTAGTCTTTTTTTTATTCAGTAGTTTGTTGCTCAACAAAAAGTGTCTCAGATGTGTTATTGCAATTTTAGTCACGTATTTGAATAGGTGATGTGGTAGTTACTTTCTTGGATTTTTTTTCCTTTTTTGCACAACATCAGGTGCGTTAAAGTTTTCTAAGATGCATTGGTGTCTTTCTAGTCATATAACTGAATAGTTGATGTGGTAGTTTATGAAGAAAATGGATTTATTCATTATTCTTTTTTCTTGAATTCTTTTATTTTTGTTTTTTTTCTAACAGCATTAAAGCTTTCTCAGATTTCCTGTTGTATTTTTAGTAATATAAATGACTAGTTGACATATTAGAGGAAAAGCTTTTATTAAGAGTCTAAAATAGTAGAGAGTAGCTCGATTACATTAGCAGACAAACACACACACACACACAAACAGTTGTGTGCACATTCACTAGCATTTTCCAAGTCTCAGTAAAGACTTTTCATTACATTGTAAACGTGGCCTGAACTGGATCATTGCTGCTCCAAGAATGAAGCAACAGGCAGTAAAATCTGTTTTTCACTTCTCAGGGGTACATGGTTGATGGCCTGTGTTGAATCTGCACAACCAAGTGAATGTTTGGGGTTTTGCCGCTTGAATCTTTGATTAGTTTCACCCTTTCTTTAAAGTAAAGGTTTCTTTCTTGCCATTGTAACATACAGGCCGTACTTGTACAGCGTTCAGAAAATGTGACTCATGCGCTCTTAGTGCAGCTGCTGAACTTTCTGAACTGCGTTTTATCGCTCAGTTGCGGTTGGTAGTTCTGGTATCTTTCTTCTGTCAGTCATGCCCGACTTATGTGGATATCAATTATACCGCGACCCATTTATCTCGCTGACTGTTGGGCTATTCATGAGCTGAGCGTGTGCATGTTGTCTCCATTTTCTCCCACTAGCATGCTTTATTCTGGTATCTCGGAACATTTGTTGGGCAATTTGGTCTATCTTTATCTCATCCCTTACAGAAATGGAGAAAGCCCCAAAATTCTCAACATTTTTGGGCTGTGTGTTATGTTGCAAGACATTTAGTGCCTGACTCAGGGTTGCACCTAGACTGTAAACATGAAAAAGAACAAGGCTGCTGGCTTGATGAGAAATATTATTTTAAACTTCCATTTAAACCTGTGTATAATTTTAAACAGAAACCCTTATTTTAATAAAGTTGTTAATTATAAGTTGTTAACACATGTATATGTACGCCTATAATAAGCATATTTACAGTTGAGGCCAAAATTATTAGCCCCTAGTGGTGCAACGGATCAAAAAACTCATGGTTCGGATCGGATCACGGTTTTAAGTCACGGATCGGATCAATTTTCGGATCAGCAAAAAAATAAAAAAGACAACAA
>JBBPDC010000109.1:16534624-16560262 GCA_037974485.1 Hemigrammopetersius urotaenia | reverse complement strand
ATGTATGTATGTATATATATATATATATATATATATATAAATAAGCAGAGTAAATGCCTAATAGTCCAGTGAAAACAAATGAGTTTTTAAAAGTGATTTAAAAATAGTCAGACTAGGAGCCGTTCTGATCTCAACTGGCAAGTCATTCCAAAGACAAGGCCCAATTACTGAAAAGGCACGGTCACCTCTATGCTTGAGTCTGGAACATGGAATTAAGAGGAGGTTCTGGTCACAGGATCTCAAACTTCTCAGGGGGGTATACTGATGTAGCAATTCAGATAAGTAGATGGGTGCTTGATGGTGCAGCGATTTAAAAACAAATAATACAATTTTGAAGTTTATTCTAAACTGGACAGGCAACCAGTGAAGGGCCTTCAGGAGCGGAGAGACGTGATCCCTTTTTTTCAAGAATGTCAATTCTCTTTCTTTTTTATTTAAAGGGCTGGAGTTTGATAACAACATGTGGAGGACAACCTGGTGCTTGCTACTACTGGTCACCACTTGCTGGCAGACAGGCCACACCAAAGAGGATGAAAAAACCCAGAGCCCTGGACATGTGTCTGTGATCATTGTGGGTGCCACAGGTGACCTGGCCAAAAAATACCTTTGGCAAGGATTTTTCCATCTTTATGCTACTCAGGTAGGCAAGGGCTACACCTTCTCATTCTACGGAGGAGGGCTTTCTCCAGCTGATAAAGGGACTCCCCTGCTCTTTGACATCCTCAAGACGGTGAAGTGCCCATCAGAGCTCACTGCGGAGCGCTGTGCTCTGGTTAAGGAGCAGTTCCTGCGACTGTCACAGTACCTTCAGCTCAAGACCACAGAAGATTATGAGAAACTCAATCAACAGATCCAGCAGCAGTTGAAGCAGGAGGGCATGGTAGAGGCAGGGAGGCTGTTTTACATGTCTGTCCCAGCCTTCGCCTATGCCGACATAGCAGCAAAGATCAACAGCACCTGCAGGCCCCCTGCTGGAGCATGGCTCCGGGTCGTGCTGGAGAAGCCATTTGGGCACGATTTCGGAAGTGCACAGCTTCTCGCCTCACAGCTGACTGGTTTTCTTAAAGAGGAGGAGATGTACAGGATTGACCACTACTTGGGGAAGGAGGTACATCTCAGATGTTTTCTTTAATCTAAATATACCTGTAGATTATTATTTTAAGGAAAACTGAATTCTGTATCACTGTGAGATTTTAATCTGATACATTTGATTTGATCATTTTTTTGTCTCAACATGCGTTTTGAAGGTTGTCGCCCAGATTTTGAGCTTCAGAAAAACGAATAATGACCTACTAAAGCCTATTTGGACCAAGCACCACATTGAGAGAATAGAGATTGTGCTGAAAGAAACGCTGGATTCCAAAGGTAAAGGTTGTGACATGCGCTGTCAACCATTTCATATAAGCTGACCACAAAATTTCATCTATGTGATATTTTAATCTAAGAGTGATCTCAAAGCTTGGTACACACATAGACACGGTGGACAATGTGCTTCTCTCCTCTGGCATTTGCAGGCCGGATTCAGTTTTATGACCAGTACGGGGTTATCAGAGATGTGCTCCAGAATCACCTTACAGAAGTCCTGACCCTGATATTGATGAAGATACCTGCTAATCTTTCCAACAGTGAAGAGATACTGCGTAACAAGCTGAGCATCTTCAGTAGCCTTAAGCACCTTGAGAGGAGTAGTGTGGTTATAGGTCAGTACCAGAGCTATGCAGAAGAGGCTCAGGTGGAACTCAACAAAACAAAGGATTATTTCAGTCGAACCCCCACTTTTGCTGGTGAGTTTATGGCTTTTGCTTGCTGCATTTAGACTCTTACTTTACTCATACAATTGTGTAAGCAATGCATTGCCTGAAAATTCCAAGGATGATGGTCCCATACTTGTGTTCCCAGGTGTAGTCATTTTCGCTGACAGTCCCCAGTATGATGGCATTCCAATATTTATGACCTCAGGTAAGATGCTTGATGAACGGGTTGGATACACTCGCATTCTTTTCAAAAATGACATATTCTGCCTTCAGGACTACAACAATGTCAACTGCAAACCCAAACAGATTGTTTTCTATCTGGGCCATGGGGGGCTGGAATACCCAGCAATTCTGGTCAGCAAAAATTTGTTTAAGCCCTCTCTGGTGAACAATGGTTGGAAAGAAGTCACTGAGCATAAAGACATGTCTGTGCTGGGGTTACCACTCTCTGACTATTATATCCAGACCCCAACTGTTCCCAGAGAGGCTTATTATGAACTCATTTCTAAAGTGTTCCATGGATGCAAGGACAGTTTTGTTAGTACTGAGAACCTTCTTGCTTCCTGGGCTTTTTGGACCCCATTGTTGGACAGCCTGGTTGAGGCCTTCCCTCGTCCATACCCAGGTGGGGCCGCCAATGGTGATCTCCTGAACTTCCAGCTACGGGGTCGCGAGGTTGCTTTTGTTAATGAGGCGGTAGTGAATGTGATCCAGCAAGGCAACGAGGAGAGCTTCCAGGTTATGCAAGGAAAGTACCGTGGTGCTGACATGGTATCAGCTTGGTCAAAGGAGCTAGTGGAGCGTTTGGCCTCCGACCTGCAAAGCGCAGCAGAAGAGGCCGTTCAGGATGATGGTGAATTCCACTTGGTATTGTCTGGTGGCTCTAGTCCCATCGCATTGTTTCTTCAGTTGGCTTTCCACCACTACACCTTCCCTTGGCGCCACACTCATGTGTGGCTAGCAGATGAGCGATGTGTGCCGTCCACTGAGGCGGGATCCAACTTCCGTGCACTTCATGACCAGCTGCTTCAACATGTGCGCATTCCATACTTCAACATCCACCCCATGCCAGTGCAACTTAATCAACGCCTGTGTGTTGAGGAAGACGGAGGAGCTCTGTTGTATGAGAAGGAAATCAAGCGGCTAGTCAACGCATCCAGCTTCCATTATATTCTGCTTGGTGTCGGCCAGGACGGCCACACAGCCTCACTGTTTCATGATAGTAAGCTGGATGGGGAAAGACTGGTAACCCTGACTGAAAGTCCAGTTAAACCCCACCAACGGATGAGCATTACATTCACTGCCATCAACAAAGCTCACAGAGTGGGAGTTCTAGTGATGGGGAAAAGAAAGCATGAGCTTGTCACTCAGCTCAGCCGAATTAAAGGTGAATCAGCCAGGTATCCAGTCACAAGGGTGTGGCCAATAAATGGCAATCTAATGTGGTATATAGACTATGATGCACTTTTAGGGTAAGAGATCTCTGAGCTAGAGTTTTATTCAAATGATATGATGTATGATGCCGGTGTTTTGCATACATGATTGTTTATTGCTGGATTTGATTACTTGCCATTCAAAATAGTTTGCTTCATTTTGAATGTGTGTTTTTATGGGAAAGAGTTTGGTTTCACCTCGGGTGTCAGGATAATTATATATGATTTTGTTTTGAATCATTTGGATTACACGAGACAGGTTGTGTGATGATTGCAGCAAGCCCCATGCTCTGCAAACTCAGAAACACCGGAGTGTATTAATCTATGTGATGTGAAGCATGTTTCATGCTTTATTGTGATTATTGTTAATTATACTGTGTAAATTATAAAAAGGTACTCTTAATTGTACTCTTCATAAATAAGACCATAACAGTTATGGTTTGGTTAAAACAGTTTCATATCAGTATGAGTACTTACCGTAAAAAATCCAATGTTTTGCCTTCTTTGGGAAAAAACAGTAGCTGGAGCAGCTGGCTTCGTAATTATTATCTCTCTTTGCAATAGTAGTTAAAACAGGACATGAAACGTGTCTCTGTGTTTAATTACCTCAGTCTCCCACTGTAAATAAGAGGGAAAAACATTTTATTAAAATGATAAAATACAAATAAATAGATGAGTGTTCAGGAGTATAAATATGAGGCAGTTAGAGCTGACATTAAATCTGTCATAGATCAGCATGGAGAATTCTACAAAATGAGAAATCAGGTAATAGTAATAAAAAAAATTCTCCACAGATGTGGATTTGCAGAAGGGGAGTATTTTAGAGTCATTTTTCTTGAAACTACATTTTTGCCAAGTAATTATTTGGAAGACAATGCTAAAAGAAAACATTTTTGGTCACTGGAACCAGGAATTGTAGTCAGATGAGAAAACAGCTTTTTTCGCAAAAAGGATGATTTATATGTAAAATAAATAATATGTATTATCCACCCTGTTGAATATGAAGGTATGTGATGTTTTAAGACTGCTTTTCCTCCAAAAACTCTGGAGCCCCTGTTAGGATGTGTGGTATCTTGGACTTCATTAAGTGCCAGGAAATTTTAAATGAAAAGCTTGCCGTCTCTGGAACTACAATTGGATCATAGTTGGATCTTCCAACACAGTGATCCAAAACACATCCAAATCCATACAAAAATGGTACTGTGGCCACAGAATCAAGCTTTTGACACCGCCAGCCCAGTAACCAGATCTAACCCCTGTTTAAAAACCTGTTGGGTGAGATAAAGAGGAGAGTATAACAGTGAAGGTTTAAAGAGGGTCTGCACTGAGGAGGTGTCTCAGATTGCTTTGGGGAAACCACCATATAGGAGAAAGCAAGTGAAGGGATTCCAGTAAAGTGCTTTGGTAAAACATTCTGTATTTTTATATAGGGTTTGTATTTTTCTAGATTGAATTCCAATTGAAGGTTATAATTCAGTGAGAAACAATATTATTTTTTATTTTGTGTGATTGAGCTATTTTCACTCACCTTTACACTTACTTTTGGAGCTGTTGTAAGAAGTCCTGAGAATCCACTTTTATAAATGTTTTATGTACATGCCAGTGGTACAGAACATGGATGATTTCTCTGTTTAACCATTGAGCTTCATTACTCTGGGGTTTTAAACCGTTGGGTGCAATATAATTGTTGGAAACTGTGATTTTTTTCTGCACTTGCCTACATAATAATGTAGTAATGAAGTAAGACAAAAATACACATGAGTAATTTTCACAATCCAGTAAATATATGATCAGCTCCTATTAATCAGATCAGTTGAATGAGCAACTATTTCAATCTTGGGGGAAAAAAAATCTCAGATAATTCCTGTTTCAGTCTTTGGCTCTAGAGAATTCCAGACATCCAGCTGATCTTTAAGATGTCCCTGTAATGTCATTTAAAGTATTTCAGTACCAAAATGGGGTCTTCCAATTGCACCATTGCAGAATGGGATTTGAAATAATTTACCCATTTTAAAAAATGGACACCCTGAGCCAAATCAAGCAACTCACACTTTAGACAAAGTGCCTTATTCTTACTATCCATGTTGCATTTTGGTCCAAATAACAACCTTGCTTACTTTTAAAGGTTAATTCCATTCCGAGGTAAAGTTCATTCCATTTCCCAGACTTATGGAAACACATCCTCTGGGGAAGAAAACCCATTTGTGTCCAAGTCTGGAAAAGGGGGCGCAAAGGAATTTATTATAATGACTGAAAATGAATGTTTTTGTTTGGAAAGTATCACATTTCCTTAGGTACCACTTTTAATTGAAGTGTTATTTGTGTGATATGCTCCCAAATATCCGTAGCCCCTCTTTTCAGACACAGCCATTTTTATACCATGGGAAAATGGGGTATTGTGGTAGTTTGCAACTGACTGACCATATTGTGTCTGAAGTACTGTGTAGAATACTGTAAATGGGGTTGTGTGCCTTAATGGTCTCAGTTTCTACTTCAGTTTTGATACTGTACAGACTACCTAAACATTTTGATTCTGATATGAACTTGAGTTATGAAGAAGCCTGTGAATTCTCAATAAAGACATGTCCAGTGCATAAAGACACTGATGCAGATGCATCATGGAGTGTTACTGAATTTTGTGTATATGGCTTGTTGTATTTCATGGGTTCATGGTTTTTCTTGATGTTTTTACTTCATGTAAAGTAGATGTAGAGGTGGAGGTAGCTCAGTGGGTAGGATACTTGCTTCTGGACCAAGAGGTCATGGGTTCGAATCCTACCTTCAGCACACCATCACTGGGTCCCTGAGCAAGACCCTTAACCCTAAGTTGCTCCAGGGAGAGACTGCCCCCTGTAGTTAGGGAATGGAAGTCGCTTTGGATAAAAGCGTCTGATAAATGCTGTAAATGAAAATGTAAAAAAAATCTTTGCATCCTTCTTTGCTGTTCACGGTGCAGAGAGCATCTTAATGAAGAGGAACAACATATGAGAATGAAATAAAGTTTTTATATGTGTGTCTGAAACCTTGACTCACTGCATATTAATATATTTACAAACAATAATGTGAGTAACTTTATCTTAGATGTATATATCTGGCCAGTACAAAGAAAATAGAATATATAAAAATAAACATAACAAATAAACAATTTGTTTAAAACAATACAATCAAAAGAACAGTTGGAGTTCAGTAACTTTAACGTTAATGAAGGACTGATAAGATAAACCACTGGGTGGTAACTGTAAGTACTTGGTCATCTGGAGAAAAAGTTTGAGAATGGTTAAGCTAACACAGTCACATCCAATTACATTGCAAAGTTTATTTGTATCGTGCAAATTGTTAATGTAATGTCTAAATTGTGCTTCTTAGAAATATTACATCACATTCATTTGGCTGATGATATTCAAGGCAACTTAGAATTCGAGGAGATACTCAAGTTTCAGGACAGTGTAAGAACTAAAGAAGAGAACTAGGCATTAAACATTTTTATGTAAGAAAAGTGCAAGAAGGAGGTGTTTGACGCTAGAGAGAAACAATAGAAGAGTCACAAAACTGGTTTCAGTAAATACATGGCTAAAACAACTTTCAACATCCAAATCTTTATTAAAGTGGCCTAAACTTGGCATCAACTGTCCACTGATGGCTTTTCCCCCAGGTGGTCTTTTCCCAGAAGACATTTGTACAGGGGCTATAGCCAATGTACAGGTTGTACCTATTCAAGGTCATACATGTTAACCTTCATTGCATTATTAAGTCTTCAGCATGTAAACATCAGTTTGCAAACTAAAATTACAAATATTGTAAAAACATTTTGTGAACTAAAAGTACCTTTAAGGACCAGCAGCTTTAGATATGGAGCATAACAGTGTCAGAATATGTATACGGTCGATTGCAGGTCTATTTTTTAAGTTGACTCATACATCCTGTCACTCTTTTAAGATACATAATTGGACCTTAAAGTCCCAATTGTTCATTTGAGGGTCCCTTTACCTTGTACCTTGGGGGGACTACAATTCCAGTACCTGTGCAACCTTTTTCCTGAAAGTGTAGATTACAAAGACAAAGACATAATAACAGTGGAGTACATGTACACGCCTTAGGCTAACATGCCTACTGTCCATATGGTGTTTCATTGTACAGACTGCTGGTCAGTCCAGCTACTCAAGATGAATGGACGAACTGTGAATAGCATTTCACTCTCACTCCCCTTTGTATGGCCGGAACTGTAAGGAGATATCCAGAGAAATACGATCCAACCAAGCTCAACTGAAGTCTGAAGCTCAGGTACTGGCAAGGGAAGGGTCTGAATAATAGATGGTCTTTCATGCAGCTGAGAACCAAACAGGGTCTCAGACAGCAGCTTAGAGGAACGTATCGCTGAGCCAGTTTGGAGACATCCTGTGGATCATCCAAAGGCATCCTCTTATCACGAAGAACACTGAGTAGAGATGTTCATTACATATTTATACTGAAAACGTTCAGCAAAGGGCTTTGTTCAAAAATTTATGTGTGCATATTGCCAGTGAGTACTGAGATATTTATTTAGACATTTACTGTGAATGAATTTAAAGGACTGAGTGAGAACAGATCAGACTAAAGCCGTTTACCTGTAGAAAGGATGCAAGCCCATGAAAGTACCAGTGAAAAGAGGTACAACTCTGGTGTGGTTTTGGCCTGGAAAAAAAAGACAAAATCGTAAAAAATATTACACAAAACTGAGTCACCAGCTTCAGATCAGAAGAAGAAAAGCAACACACAGTCGTGTTCAAAGGTTTGGCCACTCCTAGTCAGGTTACATGTTAAAGCTGATTTTGTTAGTGAAAATATGCAAACATCCGACAGAGAATACACTTATTACTACAGTTATTATTTATTTGTATAATTTAACATGAACATTCAAATCAAATAAATATCAAATGTGACCCCTGCAAATGTTAGGACACATATTTTATTTTACCCATTATGGTAAACTGAGAAATTTGTGAGAAAATGCCATATTTAAATACTTAAATATTAAATTGAAGTGAAAATTTGTCATACATGAACACACCACAGCACACAGTGTGAACAGCACGAAATACTTCCTCTGCATTTAACCCATTCACCAAGTGAAGCAGGGGGCAGCTACGAACACAGCACCCGGGGAGCAGTGCGTGGGGACGGTACCTTGCTCAGGGTACCTCAGCTGTGCCTAGTGGTCTTGGGAATCGAACCCAGACTTTCTGGTTGCAGGGTGAATGCCTTAACCACTAGGCTACCAGCTTTAAGCTACTAAGCTTTAAGCTCCTTGATGAAGATGTGTGCTTCTATTCACTTAGAAAATTGACTTAAAACTATATAAACATAAAACTATGTACACTGACAAGCAACTTCATTAGGTATTGATTCACCACCAAATACTCTTTGCTCACAGCCACCTCTGGGGGTCTTCACTATTGATGAATGGGGTAAAAGGAGCTAACAAATTATGCAAACAGATGGACTATAGTCTGTAATTGTAACTATGAAGTGCACCTATATGTTAAGTGGACCAGATAAAATAGACAATGAGTGTAAACATCAGGTAGATGTACTTAATAAAGTGTTTATAATGGAAGTAAATGTTTTATGGCCAATCATCATTTTACATAATGCTAAGGACTGTGTGTGTGAAAAAATACAAAAATAGAGACAGACAGTTTTGTGCTGACATAGACATGTTTTACACACTTACACACTGTGGAGCACTGTAGGTCAGGATGATGGTGCAAAGTCCCTCTGTGAAAGAGAGCACTCCGAATGTGTGGTAAGTTGCCCTGATACTCTTGGGCACTGGGTCAGTGAGAGTAAGTGTCACTGCTAAGCCTTTAGTAAAGAAAAGAGTGGCATTGAGTGTTACTACAGAAACTGCATTTCGTGGATATATCTATTCATCTGCACCACTGAAGTAACAACACCACCTGTAGCCATGAAGGTGAACACGAGGACGGCTATGAGATTGTTAAAGAGTGGCTTTTCACAGTAGCGTGTGGACTTGGGCCTGTGAAAATATAATTGTGATTCAAGCACAAGGTAATCTGCAGACGTTAATCAAAAATAATAGGGTCAGTATGTAAATCAAATATAAAAGGTGATGCTCTCACACTTGCCTTGTCAAAATGTAAATCTGTGGTATCAGGCAAAGCACAACAAAGATGAAAAGAACAATCTGACTGCAAGACGAGACACAGAAATGATTTCTTTAGGCCCACATAAGAAGAACCGTACTGTTCACTGCTCATGCCTCACCCAGTACCTCTTCTCAATACAATATTGTGCAAAAGTCTTAACCTGTGAAAATAGATAGACCTGCTTAGATGAGTATTTATTCTCATGAATATTTCTAAATATACTAAATGAAACTAAACAATAGAAAACATTATACAGTAAATCATGATTTTAAGTTTAGTTCACCTATAGGTTCCTTGTAGAAGCCCAGTATTACTTTTAGTAGAGCTTTTCACAAATCCAAGCAACAGCTGGAGCCATCGAGGAGGAATCTGACACAAAACCTGTGTTCTCCTTTCCAGCTCACCAAATATCATCTACTTTTTTACAAACAAAACAAAACCTGATACTTTTCATTGTTTTATTGTGGATTGCATTTATTCCAAAGTTAACTTAATTATCAAACACTAAGAAAAAAAGGCTTTAAACAAGTTGCATAGCTGCCTTAGACCAGTATTGCACACAACTGTATACTGCATTAAAAAAGAGATGCAAAACCCGCTCCATCATGCCTGGTCAAATGAGGAACTTACAATTTCATCCTTTGATCTCGAGGAAGCCGTCTGCTAGACTGAAATGCAGCATGAACTAAGAAGTGGTGAAACATCTCGGGTGATGCCACTAGAGCAGGCTGTGGAGGTACAGGGCCCGGACGTTTCCAAGGAGGAGTGGATTACTTGAGGGAAAAGGTGAGTTAAGCTGCTGTATGATTGTCATTAAGGAAACAGTGTAATTCTAGAGGGATGAATGAACTCACCAGAAGGTGCTGGTCTTCTGAACCCGTAGAATAATGGGGCTGAGTGTGAGTTGTGTCCCGAAAGTGTGGCAGATCACTCCCCCCCCTGTGGCTACACTGAGAACTGTGAAAAAGATGAAAAGCAATTTAAACTACTAAAACTATTCAAACTGATTCTAAAACACACCCCAGCTCTCCAGCACAGCCTGAACCATCCTGTGTAAAACTCTACCAGCAGTTATTGCTTTTTCACTATGTTTGAATGCTACTAGCATTAATATTTGAAAATATCCATTCTATAAAATTTAGAAGCAGAATTTTTTTTTCATGAGATGTAATTCAAATATGTATAACGCTTTTAATAAATGTGTTTGTAGTGCTGTCTTAAAAAAAGGAAAACACACTTTATTTACACTAGAAAAAAATTAAAACTCAACTTTTGATTCAAAAACTCCATCTTGTTTTATTCATTCTCATGTTTAGTTACATCAGCATGTTTTGTTCACTTGTACACATAATTATCTACACATCTGAGCTGATTCAAGGCATTTCAGTAGAAAAATTTTTAAAAAGTGTCCATGTCAAAGTGTAAATCTGAAGTGTTTGATAAAACAGGACAAAGGTGAAAAGAACAGTAGGCCTGTGTGGGGGACTTTGTTAAGCCTGAATGATACACTTTTTGTTAATAAAAAACTGACATGTGTTATTATTTTCTTTTTGTTCCCCGCACTGTATAAAAGTCTTTGTTCCCTTTTTCATAATTACACAAATGCGGTTTCTGCATTTCCTCACGCCTCATTTTACACAGGAAACTACTAATCAGAGAAGGGAGCTGTCTTCTCAGAAGCAGATCTTTCGTCCGATTGGTCATTTTATTCCCTCAAGTGAGTGATGTGTTAGTGCTGAAATCCCACTGCAGACTGTAATTAGGGACTGCTATGAATAATGAAACTAAACCTTGAATCAGGTCTATGAAAACACATGTAACATACCTGAACCAGCCATAACCTGCCTGCATGAACTCATTGTCCTCTGCATAGGGCCCAAACACGTGCTTTATGAGTCATATTGTTCTCGAACTCCCCCGAGAAACATCCTCCTCAAGTGTGTAAAGAGTCACATTCAGACCCAGAGAACTGCCCTTCCGAGTGAGCCTTTAAAATAGCCATTGTGTCAGAGGGATCACCCCTGCCCCATATTACTACACACAAAGCACACCGCAAACTGAAATACGACACATCACATCTGTGTTTCTTCTACAGGCTTGAGTGCGCTTAAATTCCAGCTGTCTGGAACAGAAGTGTCTGGAAACTGCAGAAGGCATCTGACTCTCTTCAGGGTGAATCGCAGCCATGCCAGCCAACTACAGCGGGACGTGGGACATAGTGGAAAATGAAAACTTCGAAGGTTATATGGTTGCCCTCGGTGAGTAGAACCATTTGCACACACTTGTCTGCACTGTTTCTCAAATTTACTCTTGTTTGCTGAAGATTCAATTGAGCAGCATCACCGAAATTGTAAATGGAACATATTTTGATACACAGTCTTTTCAAAACTAGAAAACATAAGAAATGCTTAACTTGTGTCCAAACCCTCCCAGCACCTTAATCAGTTCTGTCTCATTTTCTGGAAGTTCATCTCAGTCCAGATCATTCCTGCAGCTCAACGGGAGACACATCTGGAGACTGGGAAGGCCAAGACATAATTTTCAAAACTTTCTTTGGACTGGATATTTTGGCACTATTTTGAAGAATGTTTGGTATAATTCCTATCAGTGGCAAACTTTTTTTGGCCAGTGATTTGTAAACCAGAAGGAACTGTATGATGTTGAAAAACTGAGTGATACTTTTGGTATGTCCCTTCAAAACTGATATTTGAGCCTTTGAGGCTAAATAATTGTTACTGCAAACACTTATTGTAAATAAGTGTTACTGCAAACTATGAAATATTGAAAATATTGAAAAATAAAATGTGGAGAAATCTGAGGGTGGGCCTAAACATGTCAGCATATGATCTCAAATGTCGTCTCTAAAACAAATTAATAAAATTTTTAAACCAAATGCAGGGATTGATTTTGCAACACGGAAGGTAGCACGGATGCTGAAGCCACAGAAAGTGATTGAGCAAGATGGAGATTCTTTCACCATTAAAACTCTGACCTCCTTCAAAAACTACTCGACGTTGTTCAAAATCGGGGAGGAGTTTGAGGAGGTGACCAAAGGCCTGGATAACAGAAAATGCCAGGTGAACATACACACAGCCTTTTGTTGTCTATAAATGATTTTGTTTTGTGTAGACAAACCCCACCTTCCTTAACACACAAATGTCATACTTTCACAGACTGTGGTCAACTGGGAAGGGGACAAACTCATGTGTGTGCAGAAAGGAGAGAAGCAAAACAGAGGGTGGACTCACTGGATGGATGGAGATGTCCTCTATCTTGTATGTCTACATTTCTGATTTAATCAAAAAAATAATGAATAGAATCATAGACATTTGTAAGATTGCCTTATACTGTTGGGTCACTCTCATTTTTGTTTCTTCTCCCCAAGGAGCTGAAATGCGGCGACCAAATCTGCAAGCAAACCTTTAAAAGGACAGCTTGATGTAAAGATAAACTGATGAAAAGTCTTTGCTTTTTTTATTAATGTTTTGTTTAACCAATGACATTTCCCAGCACCTACAAATGTGAAGTCTGATTTGTGGTGAAATAAAGAGTATTTTAAAAATGCTGTTTTGGAGGTTTCTGTTTTAATAAATCAGATGCTCTGCTACCATGTAATGCTTTTTCTTAGATTTCAGCAGGTCTGTCATGACAGACAGAAAGATACAAATATATGATATAAAGCCTACAATAATGCAGGGCTATGGCAACTTAAAAAAAGTTCCAGTTCATTCCAAAGGTGTTGGATGGGGTTGATATCAGGGTTCTGTCCAGGCCAGTCAAGTTCTTCCACAGTGAACTCATTCAGCCATGTCTTTATGGAGCTTGCTTTGTGCACTGGGGCACAATCATGCTGGAATAGAAAAGGTTCTTCCTCAAACTGTGTCCACAAAGCTGGAAGCATGGCGTTGTTCAAAATGTCTTGGTATGCTTAAGCATTAGGATTGACAGTGACTGCAAATTAGCAGGCCTAGCCCAAACCCTCAAAAACAGGTCTGACCCAATACTTTTGTCCATATAGTGTACGTACATGAGTTCATACTCCTAATCAGTAGGGACGCTGCTCATAAGAAAGCTGAGAGACAGAGAGAAGAGATTTCGCGCAATTTTCGATTGGCTGATGTCTCAGGGCCAGGACAAACAGACAAAAAGGAGATAGACTAGTGGGCCACATTTCTGATTTTCAGCTTTAGATACAGCAGAAATAGAAAGTTGCTGCTGAAGACGTTTGAAAAGTGGCAACAGGTTAAATTACAATGGACGAGAAAGAAGCCTATTCACAGGTTTTTTACTCTATTCAACAGGTTTCAGTTTATAGGTTGTAGTAGCTAGGTTAGAGTACAAGGTTTGTTTTTAGCCTGTTAGGCTAACTCAGTAAATTACAAAGGAAGAGAAAGGCGTGTTTACAGGTTTTAACTCTTATGTATTTTAGCAGATTGTTTTAGGTTGTTGCGCTAACTCAGTGAATAAAAATGGATGAGAATAAGGCATATTCACGGGTTTAACAGATGGTTAGAAACATGAAAGGTTTGTTTTTAGTCTGTTTAGCGAGATCAAATTATATTGTTTTTTTGCAAATAGATGACAAGAATTGTTTGTTTTTAGCTTGTTAGACTGAGAGTAAATTACAAAGGATGGGAAATTGGCACATTCACAGGTTTTAACATGTTTTGATTAGCCGGTTAGAGAACACTAATGGTTTGTTTTTTCAGCCTGTAAGACTGACTAAATACATACATACATAAATGTATTCAGCAAGATACAGGAGTAAAAAAAACTGTCCGTTAAGTGCGTTAATTAATAAGACGACATATTCACATGTTTTACCACCATTTACAGTTTAACAGCTAGTTAGAGACCACAAAGGTTTGTTGTAGACCTTTAGCTCAGTTTCAGTTCATCTTGGTGGTTTGCTCCGTATTTGATAATCCTGTCGTTTTTAGAGACTTAAAGCAGCTGTCCATTTCGCGGTTGGTAAACTTTGTCAGCACGTATCACAGGATCATGACAGACCAATCAGCAGACAGGCAGTCGCAGTCATCGCTGAAATCACCTTTGGTCAGACAGGTAAAGCTGGATGAGCAGTTTTCTACCAGGTTTTCCTGATATGAAATTAGTGACTGCATTCCCCAGCTTATCACACGTCCTTTTTTGTCATTCTAGATGTGTTTGCCAAAGATTTGGAAGCCTTCGCCAGGTAATTTTGTTCTGTATGTGCTTTAGTTTTAAACCATACCAACACTAACCTGAACAGACTGGGTATTGTCGATTGCACTAAATGTAGTCCTGTTTTGTTGCTCTTGTTTTTCTTGCACTGTTTTGTCCTGTCTGCACTGGTGGTATTCTGTTCTTGTGGTTTATGGTTTTCCTCATAAGAGATTATTCACGGCATTTTCCAGCTTTTCACGACTCCCGGGGGGAATGTTTTGGTTCACTGTGTGTTGTGTATATGGTAGAAATGGCAGTGTGTATTTGACTTGAGGTCTTCTATTTACCTGCATAAACTGTTTCCAGACATGCAAAAAGACAGACGGTGACGATGGACGACGTGAAACTTCTCGCCAGACGGAGCACTGCCCTGGTATCGTTTTTCACACAAATCTTTTTACTCTTTTATACTTCAGGTTTTAATGGAAAACACGCATCTGACTCCATAATGATTGGATAAACAAATGTTATTTTAGTACACTATCAATAGAAATATCCACATGGCTTAGCTGGTGGTTAGGGATTTGCCCCATACAATCAGAAGGTTGTGGGTTCAAATCCCAGGACTGCTAGTGGCACCACTGAGGTGCCCCTATACTACTCTATCCCTGTTGGTGGCAGTGCATTGCTTCACTTGGTGAACTGGTTAAATGCTGAAAGAATTTCATTGTTCACACTGTGCTCATGCGTGACTGCAAGGGGCCACGGTCGTTATACTATAGTTCACACTATCATTGTTCTACCACTAATATATATTCTTTATAAGTAAACTTTTTAAACCCCATAGCTAGTGTTGAGGGCTTAATGAACATATTGTAGAAACTACTCCTAGTTGTCCCAATATCTTTAATACCCACAAGCATTTAAATATAGCATATGGCTATTTTGCATTATAAAATGTCTACTACTAGTTTTTTGGGTTTTTTTTGGACAAAAGTATGCTGATTCATATAGTCATCAGTACAATAGTTCTTAGTTCATGACATTTACTTTTAAGCAGTTAATCAGTAACAGGTTCCTTAACAAAAAGTGGACCACCCTGCATGTAGAGGACTGAGGAGCCCTTCAGGCCATTGTTTAAAACAACTTAACATCTGCAAACCTGTAAAAGAGCTGAAACATCTTTCTTTATAGTCAAACTACATCCAACAGAAGAGTGAAGAACTAGCACTAAAGAACCAGGAGAAGAAGAAGAAGAGTGCAGCTAAAAGGAAAAGTAAAAGCATGGAGGGGACTGATGCAATGGAGACGAACTAAACTGAGAAGTGAAAATAGTACTTTTTTTTTTTAATGAAACTGGTTTATTTTGAAAGGAAATGAACATTACTCAGACATGAATCCAGGTTGTGTATTTTATTGTAATACAGAATGTGTGAAACATTTTCACTGTCTGAATGTAAAAAAAAGTGACTATAAAACACTTGTTATAAAATAATTATTGGATATTGGATAAATATATTTGGAATAAACACCTGTTGTATTTTTTATCTAGATACCACAATGTTTAGATTACTTTGTCTAAAATAAAAAAGACACCAATCATAAAAGGACCAATTATTGCATTTCTGTATATGAAATTTGATTAGGTGTTGGGCCATAACATTTTGCACCATGTTTGTTACTGGTTTATGGATCCAGATTAAACCTGTTTAACCAAGTATTTGAAAATATCAGAAGTAATGTTATAACAAGTCACATCCAAGCTTGATCTGGCTCCAAAAAGCCTAAACATGAGGTGCTAGTTGTTCAACTACATTCTACAGTGTCCACTTGTTACCAGAGCTGCTAAGGGCAACCAGACACTCCTCCATCTTCCTCTGTCCCCAAACGGACTTTCCACCTGGGGTTCAGACGCAACCCGCAGCCAGCCATTTTCCAGGCCCCTAAACGTGTGAATTCAGTTAGTTTTTTTGTTTTGTTTTTTTTTCCATATCACTTGAGGTCAAATCCAGTATTAAGAAAACAGATAACTATTCAAATTAAGTTTTATTGATGCACTCCCTTTGACAAGCCATATAAAATGCCTTTGAAAACATTTAGCAAATGTTATCTAGAGGGAATTCATTCCACAGACATTCACAGCACTCAACATACAGGTCTCACTTACACAATCACTCGTTCTCACCCCTCTCAGTGTCCAATGAAGATGTCATCCACATCATAGTTCACACTTACAGGTCAAGTTACAAGGAAGTAAAGCACACACACCATACAGCATTCAGATCAGATTATATAAGCAAGACAAAAAATATATTCATCACAACATTCCACTACCTACTTAAACACATTGTCAGTATACTTATAGGAGAAAAGCAAAATTGGAATCCTATGGGGGGGAAATGGGAGATTCATAAGGGTACAAAGTAAACTAAATTTTACATTTTTTTTTTTTTGGGGGGGGGGGGGGGGTTGTATAAAAGGTGAAGCTGGGAATTGTCAACAGGCTCGCTCACACACTCACAAAAGCCACCCACTGCAGTCACATTTGAGCTTTCATCGCACTCGCATCAGTCTTTTTCGTTCGCTCGCTTCCACGCTTTCCTTCCCTCTCTCTCCGTTCGCTCACTCGCAGCCTTCTCACTCTTTGCCACCACCAATCGCACTCAAGGGTTGTTAAAAATGTTCATTTTCTGCGCAGTTCTTGTCAATCAGAAAAAAAGGAAGTGGATTAAAAAAAAGTGGACACCCACCGTGTCAGCGAGCCGTGCGATGAGAGCTTTTAGACATGGGGAAGAAGGTGGGATTATGATCTCAGCCACACAGTGCTGCCACAGAGGGCCTTCTTCCCAGGCAAAACCCACAGATGGCAACTGCAGAAGAGATTTTGATGAAGGCTTTATGAATGTATCTTCACCAAACAGGTCTGCAAATAAAGCTGAACTCAAGATAGCAGGTTTCAACCAGATTCTTCCTAATGCATGCTGTAAAAAATTAAGCTTCAAAAAGAGATGGAAATTTGAGGGTCTTTCACATGCATTTTCAGTGACCACAGATTAAACTGCATGCATTTTAAGAATCCAGTTGAAATATAATTTATCCCAACTTCCAATCAACCAAATACAATAGTGTAAATAAAAATAAAATAAAACGACACCAAGGATAATGCATCTTTGTGTAACACTCGTCAACATAGCTCACTTCAAACACTAAATTTAATCTCTTGCTCAAATGTACAAAACATTCTGTTCTCCCCAATCTCCCCTTTCTCTCCTGCTTCCCCTCCCAAATACACGACAAGAGTTAAGCCTCTCAGAAATACTTACCACACACACACACACTAGAAATACCAACACTTCATAAACAAAACAAACCCCCCAGAAATTACATACCCCACCCCGAAGACTTTGACTCCATACTAGAGCCAAAGCTTGAATTAAACCCGGCACCAGTAGCAGAGTTAGAACCAGTACCCCACCCAAGGGCAGCTGAACTGCTGTTGTAGTTACTGTTGCCTGAGCTATACTGCGCCTGGTCTCGAGAGGCGCTTGTGCTCGTGCTCGAGCCAGATGTGGCTGACTGACCCTGCTGAGCTAACATGCCCATCATACCCCAGCTGCTCTGCAGAGCAGCCTGAGCAGCAGCCATCATGGCTGGATTGAGGTTGAAGTTGCCAAAGTTGCCCAGGCTACTGGAGCTGCTGCGGCTACTGCTGCTGCTGAAGCCCTGCCCAGCAAACCCGTTCCCATAGCGGCCCACTCGGTCCATCATCTGCCTAGTGTTGTTGTGTTTGGGCTCTGCGTTGGAGATGTGCACGCTCACACCTTTGACAATTAGGTCTTCTCCGCACAGAGAAGAGGCAACCTGTTGAAGAGGTGAGACAAGACATGTTCCCCCATAAGTTAGCCTTTTAATTAGACTAAATAAGTAATTTAACTAAGTGGTAGCTTTCAGCTATTAAGTATTTAAATGCTGTTTCAAGTGCCCATTAATGAATGGCGCATACCTGGTCATCGGCAAAAGTAACAAAAGCAAAGGCTCGAAAAGGCTTGGGGATGAAGACATCTGTGACCTCGCCATACTGCATGAAGAACTGCCGCAGATCATCAGCAGTCATATCTTCAGTGCAGCGCCCCACAAACACCTTCCTGCTCCGCATGGGCTCATCAAAACCTTGCTGTTAAAAGAAGTAAAAGCGTTTGTCGGTCATGCATACCAAAACACTTGATTTGAGTTGCCTGACAACTTACCACGCCTTTCCATGAATTCATGCATTATGGTTCACTGGCATTATAGTACATAGCAATCCATAAAAAGTAAATGTATTACCTTCGAGTTGGGGAGTTTACAGTCACACCACCTCCCATCAATCATGTGGCGCTGGGTAATTACTTTACTCTGAGTTTCCCAGTCAGTAAATCTCACAAATCCAAACCCTTTTGAATTTCCAGTCTTTGCATCACGCTTTACCTGGGGGGAGGGGAGATAAGATACAAAAAACAGAACATGAACAATGAGAATCCTCAGTAGTGCTAGCTGATACATGGTGGTTTGTTTTTTAAAATGGCAGATATTAGTTGTTTACCTGCACCATAATGACTTCACCAAAAGTACCAAAGTACTCCTTCAAATCTTGTTCTGTAGTTTTCCAAGGCAAACCCAACACAATCAGGTCTGATGTTTTCTGGTCCCCTCTCTTCATTTTCGCAGATGAGGCATCTATTTCGTCCATCTTCCTTTTGTTGTCTGGAAGAGCTGGCTCTTAAATTAAGAATATGAAAAAACAAAAAGTTTCCAAACTTTTCTCCACCCCAAGGACAATAACTGTTGAAGTTATCCCACTGAACTTCTGCATAATTCAATCACTGAATGAACAAAGCCACTCCCAGTCTGACGTGGAGGAAAATGCACTGTATAAACCGGATTCAGATTCACAACAGTTATAACAGGAACCAGGTCAGTGTTTACCTTAAGTAAATGAATGCTTCTATTTACTATCCAAAATAACAGGTGAAAGTTGTAGCACAAATATATTTTGGGCCAAAGCTATTAAGGAACTCAAACATCTGGCAATGCATTACTATTAACTCATGAAGAGTTAGGCTCATATCAACGTTTAAAACCTTTCTGACTATGTTGTTCTCAACATATAGCAATGCATTAATAGTCATTCTTGAATAGTTTGGCGCCTATCCTCACAGTTCTACACTATCGACTCAAAATGTTAGAACCGTTTCAAACCATTTTCACTTATTGTGGCAACGCATTAATTATTATTGAAGCGACTGGTTCCGATCACTACTTTTAAAACCATATTGACTCTTGAATTAAGAATTTAACACCAGATCCCTCTGAACAGCTGTTTACACCACGACTACTGAATAATGCAGACGCATGGGAGGCATTCACATAAACACTGTTTTGGATGGCTTTTCCCAAACCTTGTGCACCATTATTCGTGCATGGAATGAATGGCCTTTAAGTACAAACCTTTAGGGTAATTTACGACGTAGACGAGGTTCCCCCAGCCATTCTCTGGAGCGTGTAGGATACCCTCCACCAGGCGGACCCCCCTCATGCACTGAGAGATTGGGCTCCGGTACCGTAGGCCGCACGCTCCGGGGAACTGAGCAGCCACGGTGGAAAGGAGAACCGTTCCGTCGTCCTCTGAGGGGATCTCCATCGGCTCCTCGTTCTCCTCCTCAGCCACACGAATGTACATCTCGGCCATTTCGTCTATGGTTATTATAAATCGACTTATTTACGATTGGAGGCGGGACGCACGCACCGCTTAACGTTAGCCTGCTGCTAGCGCGCGTGCTAAATTTGATCTGTAAAAATAAAGACAAAAATAAGCAGAAAGAACGATTATTTGTTATATAAAATTACAACATAAAGCTTCTTTGTTATATATTTGCTTACATTTGAAGAAAGGGTTACCAGAAAGACACAAAACGAGACGATTTTCCGGCCGCGTCCTGTTGTTCCTTTGTTAGCTCCGAGCTAACATGAATGAATGAGCAAACTAACCTATTAAAGTCTCGACTCGGATTGACTCTACTGAACAAAACGGCTATATAAACCGTACACGAACTTTCTGTAGTTTATTTAAAGGTACAGACGTTAAATAAAGCGCAATAATCACCACCTCAAACCTGCTAAACTCACGCTCCTCTTGTTTTCGTAGCAAAAAGGTATTACCTAAGTCATCCAGGGGCTACGTCACCACTGGACCGTCGCATTTTAGTACAAGAGTAGGGGGGAGGACGGTTGAAATACATCTATTGAGCTAAAATAAACGCGGTTAAATTATATTAACAACAAAGAAATGGGTTGGAAATAAGAATTAAACTGATCAGTCGTAGTTTAAAAACAGATAACAAACACTTTCCCGTGCCTCCTTGAAAATATACCCCCTCTTGGTTGCAGTAGTTGAGCCCAGCTGTAGTGTCTGAAATAGTCAGTAGGTTATGCTGTTTCACAGAATTCATGCACAAAGTGGACAAAAGTATTGGAACGAGTTTGGGCTAGACCCCTCTTCCAGCGAATGCTTATCTAGGTGTTTCAGCATACCAATATATTTTGGACAATACCATGCTTTCAACTTTCTGGACACAGTTTGGGTAAGAATCCTTTCTATTCCAGCATGACTGTGACTCAGTGCACAAAGCAAGGTCCATAAAGACATGGTTGGATGAGTTAGGTGGGGAAGAACTTGACTGGCCCACACAGAGCCCTGACCTCACCCAATCCAACACCCGGGAGGAAGATTGCGTGCCAGGTCTTCTGATCCAACATCAGAGCCTGACCTCATAACTGCCTGAATGGGCACAAATACCCACAGAAACACTCCACAATCTTGTCATTGTCAGCTGCCCCGACACACTTTGTCCATATCAGTGAATCTACTTTATAAATGGATTAGAAAGAAGAGCATTCAGAGCCTTGGGAGAAATAGTGATCCTGCATCAGTAATGTCGTAAAATTGGCTTAATGTACAAATAGTTAGCCAAATTTCACATTTATTTAAAAAGAGTTCAAATGAGTACGAATTAGAATTTTTGTATTTTCAGAAAACGTATAGTATAGCGCTGAACAACAAAACATTTTACTGTCTGTATTGTGAAATCAATGCTTACAATCACTTAAGAAAGGATTGCCACCTTCTCTGTGGAGAAATAAGAGACTCGCCAAACTGTTACACCCACCTATTGTGAGGCATTGACATTTTTACATGCCAATACACATGGTGTGAAGTGCTCTACTGCAGGACAAAGCAGCATTTCTTGTTAAAATACGGGACAAACCCGGATTGTATGGGAATGCTGGCCCTGAGCAACACACCTGGTGACAGCTCTTCCCCAGGTGAATGACCACCATACACATGATGCTAAATACGATTCATCAGACCAGGCCATTGCTCCATTGCCCAGTTCTAATGCTCAAGTGCCCATTAAAGGCACAGGGGTCAGCATGGGCACTCTGAACAGTCAGTGGCTATGCAGCTCCATACCCAGCTGGTACCCCAGTGGTCAGGGTGTTCGCCCTGCAATCAGGCAGTTGTGGGTTTGATTTCCAAGACTGCTAAGCACCTCTGAGGTACTCTTGAGCGAGGTACCATCCCCACACGCTGCTCCCTGGGCACTGTGTTCCTGGCTGCTCACTACTTCACTTGGTGAAGGGGTTAAATACAGAGAAAGAATTCACACTGCATGCTTTGGTGTTTTCATGTGTGATAGAATGGTCACTTTCACACAGCATGCTGATACATTATGGGTTCACTTTTCTACCACAGCCAGCATGAACTTTTTCAGCAGTTTGTACTAAAATCTCTGGGATCAGACCAGATGGATTAGCTTTGGGTACCTGTGATCCTGTCACCAGTTTTATGTATGTGTCTGTTAGTCCAAGTGTCAGTCTGTCCATGCATCCATTCAAGCTTTAGATATCTTTTCCCTACCCATTTTGTTTTTTTGAAACATATATTTGTTTATGTTTATGAATACTATTTTTTTGCTCATATGTATAAGTACAAAGTCATTACATCTGAACTGAATAGATGCACTGGGACATTAAAAACCTTTTCCTCTCCTTTCTTTATTTATATTCAAATTTCATTAAAATATTTTGTTGTCTGAAACCGAAAAAAAAAATAAATCTGTACTTTTTGGCAAACAAAACAGAAAATGGTAGATATTAAATGTATTTCATTATCTAAAATGAAACCAAGAATGGTGACTTACCTGCCGGGAGACCGCCAACAAAATTGAGATAGTAACTTAAAAATAATGACATTTTATGTTTATTAATTACTCTTAATATTATAATCTTAACATTGTAGATACTAACCTTTTTAAAGAATGAGAGCCAAATACTTTTTCATGACTACATACACATTTAACTCTCTTAGTCTGGTCTATGCAAAACACTGCCTGTTTTTACTATTTACTAAGCATTTCAGATTAGCGGTTCCTAATCTAAATTACATGACTGGAGTAAATATATAAATTGGATGGAAGAGCCCAAGGTCTGGATTAAACACCTTGTAGTTATGCGATTGCTCATGGTCAGTAAAACTGCGACATAAAAAAAAGACGAATACACATTTATGATCAATATATTTATATATTTTACAAAACAATAGAAATGCTACCAATAACAATATATGTTCACAGTCGCTGTTATGATACCACACTGAAAGAATGTATATAAGTTAGACTGAAAATGATATATCTCAATAACATATAAACAAAAAATAACATTTACCCAACATTTCCAGTCATGAACGTTGCATCATGACGGGCATTAAGTTGTACATGAGGAGCTTTTCTGAGTACAGCTTGCATGTGTATGAGGCAGATATTCTATGTGCTAAACTAATGTGCTGTTGACTTGCTGTTGACTTCTGTAGAGGGGCATTGCTGAATATCCTCCCAAAAAAACAAAGAGCCGGCATACTGGAGCTCAATGGCCAGAATGGGTGGAAATCAGCTAGGCATCAGGCAGTAACACTGACAGTATAGTGCAAAGTAGTCAGCTGCATTTCATCATGTGTCTGTGTGTGTTTGAAGAATATGTTGTGACACTCAGCAGGATAACAAAAAGCAGCAAAAATAAATATCAAAAAGAATTTTTTTCAGTATACAAAAAGTCTTTAGGTTGTTTTTTTTTTTAATTTCATTTTACCAATGAGTCTGGCAAAAATAAAGGCCTCAAGGAAAGTCTACCAAATGAACTTGGATGTTCTCCTCTTGTTTCCCATAACCTTCACACCAGAGACTCCATGCTCTCAGCTTCATTCGTGTTCACTATCCTTCCATTTCTGTCCATATAGGGATAGTGGAGTCCAGTGTCCTTACTGCTGACCAGGTTGAGCATTGCTTTGTAAAGATACTGATAATGCTCCTGAGTAGAGAGAAATAGACACATAAATAACGTGTGATTATATTTACATTTATTGCATTTATCAGACGCTTTTATCCAAAGCAACTTCCATTCCCTACCAGTCTCCCTGGAGCAAGGGTTAAGGGTCTTGCTCAGGGAGCCAGTGGTGTGCTGGAGGTAGGATTCGAGCCCATGACCTCTTGGTCTACAGGCAAGTATCCTACCACTAGGCCACCACCCTACAGAAGTACACATCATGCATATGTCTTACATGAAGCCAGAAACCCACTCAAGCTGGCCCGTACAGGGATCGAACCCACAACCTTGCTGTTATTAGCACCACACTCTAACCAACTGAGCTAACCGGCCTTGGCTTATAGAACCGGCCTTGATCATAGAAGCTGCATGCTTTAAAGACACAATATCCTACATTTTCCACAGATGACACTACCAAAAACAATCAGAGTTCAGTTTACATGATTATTATCTCTTTATTTTTTGCTTATGCTTATTCTTTAATTGCTCCTATAAGACTGGTATATGTAAATGACCTCTGATTTTGATTGGCTGCACTGCATTGTGCCTCATTTAAAAAGCAATAAAGGCAGAAACCTGCCATTTTATATCAACATGAATAAATGGAGGTAAACCTCTGTAGGTTAGTTTCATAAATTGATTGAATGGGCTGTACAGGACTGTTATAATTTGCTGTAATTTGTCTCCAGAAAGCTTACAATGTCTGTGAACACGCCTGGCCGCATGAGGTTGATCATTTTGGCCACCTGGTACACGTCTACGGCGTTCTCGTTCTCCAGCTGTTGTGACAGAGTGGTCAGAGCACAGAGAATCCCTGCAGAAACACCTCCAAACCTGGAGAATGAAAACAGATGAGTTATAAAAACACTCTATCAGCACAGCATTCTCTTTTTGCCTTTCCCTTCATCACTTTTTCAAAAAATGTATAAACTCCAAAAGACTTCATTAACAAACATAAGCCAAACACTCACTCATCATGTATGATAGTGGGGCCATCTCTGGTCATGGCCTCCTCGCTGATGATGTTTATGAGCTCAAGCGTGTTGCTGATGGGAGCACTGAGGTCAGGCCAATTCGGACATTGGAAATGCCGAACCTCCAGCACATAGTCATCCTGAAATGCACACATGCGCACACATACAGGGAACCCCTTAGACTAGTCAACCATAAAGCACGCGAAAAAGGAGGACGCTAACTTCAATTCAGTTTCATTTACATTTACTACATTTTGGCAGACGCTCTTATCCAGAGCGACGAACATCAGTCCACAAGAAAACGTGTCCCTCAATCTAGTAAGCTTAGACTTAAGAGCTGCTGGTAGACTAAGATTTGATTCTACTAGAGCAGAGGTTCTCAAATGTTAATTCAAAGGTCCAAATCTAGTTTCAAGATTAGTTTAAATGTCCAGGACGGCAAGTGATAAGCAAATCCCTTTTATTAAATTTACATACAACCAAAAGAAATGGCGCTGTTTGCCTATAATTGTTTGCTTGTGAACCAAATCCACTCTCATTTTTGACAGTAATGTGTAATATGCAGTGTAGTTTTATAAAAAGATTTAACAATAAGCTTGATTAATGTAATTACTCTCATGCCTCAACAAATAAAGTGCCTTTGTTTTAAGTGCAACAGAACAAGACACTGAAACATCGAAACCAATGAGGTAAAAGTGAAAGTGACCATTTGTCATACGTGAACACACCACAGCACACAGTGTGAACAGCATGAAATTCTTCCTCTGCA
>JBBPDC010000109.1:16513347-16534524 GCA_037974485.1 Hemigrammopetersius urotaenia | reverse complement strand
CCTAGCGGTCTTGGGGATCGAACCCGGACTTTCTGGTCGCAGGGTGGATGCCTTAACCACTAGGCCACCCAACTGCCCATTAGCCATCCTGAAACAGTTAAAATATCCAGCAACCTAGTGTGAAAATAGCAAAGTCTATGAAGGGGCATTTTACTGATGATTGGCATGATGGAAACATGGGTTTTAATGTAACATTCCCTACAATTAGAGTCTAAACTCCTGCATTGTCTGACCAAATGCCCTGAACAGTGGAGTTTGAACTCAGTGAACCTTCTCCCTCATAGGCTGGAAAGGGGGGGTAGAAAGCCCCCAAAGGTCCCTTAAGTTGAAGATGTTATAATGCCGTCCTATGTAAGGTGGCCATGAAGGCCAAGTACATATTTTTTAAAGTAAAGGCATGAAAAATATGGATGGCCAGATGTGGTCACATGGGACTGAATCTTAATTAGAGATAATAATCTTTTTGTTAGAAACAAAGAAAGGTGGAGTTGGGCAAATAAGGTGATTCAACTTTACTCATGGAAAAGCGATTGGTGGGTTGTATTAAAAAATGGGTGTTGAATTTTGAGGCCTATAAGAACTCTGTGCAAAGCAAACAGCGACAGCACATCCTTCCGACTCCGTTTGATTTTCTTTCCAATTTTCACGACATCTGCTATTAATAAGCTGCTTAAGTCTTGGCGCAAAATGTGTGATTGTCAAACGGTGTGACTGACTTAGGCTAATTTGCCCATTAACCTTAGTGGACTTGCTAATGTGGATGCGAAGTCTGAGAAATTGCATCATACACACGCTGACTGACAACATTGCGTCGGTTAATTTCAGGCCAGTATCGCCGTAAAAATCTAAAATATGTGATATTTTACAAAACAAAATTTATTGAAACATACACTTAATTGCATTGTGTCAGTGCATTCCTAATATGATGTGTGGACTGGGTCCGGGCTTTGAGAATTGCTGTACTAGAGATTAAGTTTTTCACCAGGGGCCTACCAGTTTATACACACAGAAGACAGTTTCATTTTGGGAAGTTTGTGTTAGTTAAGTTACTTTATAACATAAACGCTCAGTAAAGACAGTGAGTGTCTCAGCAGTTCTGGCGGTTGACGGGAAGTTCCACCACTTTGGTGCAAAATTTGTTACAGACACCCATGCTGGAATTTCACTCCGCAGCAGCTCACACAGCATTTTAACATTACTGTCTTAAATCAAGAAGAGAACAAAAATGATGATGATGACATCAGACTTAAATTTACACTGTGCCTGTTTAGAGGCACAGCTACCTAAGCAGTGGCCCGATTAACATTAAATTCTGCACTTCTGCCTTTCTGACAGCCTGCTAGAATACAGTCTCTTTTCATTGCACCTAAATGTTGTCTTGTCCTGTTGTTTTGTTACCTGTATTTTTCTTTCTTGTTTTTGTTCTTGTGTTGCTTCACGGTCCTCTGTGTACTGTGTGTATGGCGGAAATTACAATAAACCTACTTGACTTGACACAAAATCGCAAGTTCAGTCCCCAGCAATGCCGATTATGAGCAGTTTAATTATCTCATAGCATTCATATTGAAAACAGACTGTTTTTAAGTATTAAGCTGATACTAAATGCGTTACATTCAAAAAGTGTCACCTTCAAATGTGCATGAATAAAGGTAAGTGAACTGGCATTGTCCCTGCTGAGCATTCTGTGTGGTACAGCTGTACATTTGTTTTGTATCTGCTACATAATGCTTAGCAGGAAAATCTAATTTGGTTAGTATGAATCTGGCCTAGAGATAGGAAAATGTGGCACATGGGTGAGTGTTTGTCGTGGTGAAAGTGTGAAGTACCTGTGTGGCCTCCAGGATAAAGTCATGGATGATGAGTTGCTCTTCATTTGTCAGACAAAGTTTATCCGTGTTGATGAGGGTGACGGTGAATGCCACACAGTTCATAGCCTCTTCTCTGCTGGGCCAGTACACAAACTCATCTTCGGTCTACGAGGACACACAAGAAGCCACTTCATCAATCACACCAGCAGGGGTGAATTATTGGTCTCATTTTATTCAAGGTATTTTAGCGGTTGAAAATGCGTATTTATAACTTGGACTAACAGAACTTTAAAAATAAATAATAAAAAAAACAACATTATAAGACCACAATGCTTTAGTCCAAGTAAACACTTTTTACATTTAGATTTACATAATTTAGCAGATGCTTTTATCCAGAGCAACTTCCATTCCCTAACTACAGGGGGCAGTCTCGCTGGAGCAACTTGGGGTTTAGGTTCTTGCTCAGGGACCCAGTGGTGGTATGCTGAAGGTAGGATTTGAACTCATGACCTCTAGGTCCAGAGGCAAGTATCGTAGGCACTAGGTCACCACCACCTCATTTTTATGATCTACGTTGTTCCACTGCACTCTGTATATTAAATCTAGCCAATATATTGAATAGTTCTCATTCTGAGATTTTTGTAAGAACATCATAAATGAATTAAACATATTTCAGATGTTTCTTACTTACTTGAATCAGTTTGTAGTTTCTCTGCATATTTAAACTAACACTAAAACATCTGTAATCATCTCATAATGAGAAATTTTAGATATATTTCATGGGTGCATAAGTGTTCTCAATATAAATCTCCTTGACACTGGAGAACTCAGGTGCAAGTTAGAAAGTCTACTCACTAGCCCTAGATTGTCAGGTAGCATGACGATAACTTGAGCGTTGTGATCCCAGATCATCCTCCAGAAGTCAGTGGTTGTGTGGGGTAAGGGATGCTGGGTGACGATGAACTCATTGCTCCTGTAGTAGCCCTGTGATTAACAAAGTGTGCACACAGACAGAAGTTTAATTTTCATGTGATTCTCCCATTTCATTGCTGTCATAAGGACACTTAAGAAACCTCATAACAAACTGTTCTTTAATACATCATCCGATGCTCCTGAACACATCATCAGTGATGTGACCTGTGGTCCTTGGGTGTTTCGGGTCTTTCAACATCAGACTCCCTCGCCCATGCGACCCAGCCTTGGCTGATCAGACATTTATTTGGCTCCTAAAACCGCATGCTTCATACACCTGAGCGCTGGCTAATATGACACAATCTGTTTCCATTTTGATGATCTGATTATATTGTGGATATTGTGTTTTAAGAACAATGATTCATGTTTCATTACAAAAAAGCATAATTAGTCCTGGTTAACTGAATTTACCGAATTTAGAATTGTTGAATACTCATCATAGAATTCATTTGGAACTGTAAGAGAAAAAATCTAAAAAGTGTTTTGTTTTGACAGTGAAGCACTTTTCATCCACTGTTCGTCCAATACAAATAAAAATAGAGGGTGATTTGGGTATGGAAGCATCACTGCAGTGAAGTGTGTAATGGTACCATAATGTAAGATGCGTTGATGTAGTCTGTGCCCTTCATTCCCGCGAGAGGAGAGAGTGTGACCCGAGCTCGCTCCGCTGTGGAGAGAAACGTTCTTATATTACACCTGAACAGCTCCAAAGTTCACACAAGGTACCCTAAGTAACGCTTGGCTGGAACTGTTAAAGGCCACATGAAAGAGCATCTATATGTATTTGTCAGAGTATAAATGGCATCTTCTCTACAGCAGCAATCTAAAGATTAAATTACAGAAACACAACCTGTCAAGATTAATAAAGCGAGATGCAATTTTACAACTCAAAGTATGAGATTTTTTGTAATGCCACGATGGATGGTTGCTGGTTATTGATACGTACATGGCACTACTGAGGAGGTGCGGTTCTTCTCTTTGTTGCAGTCTTTCTGCGCACTGAAGCATTCTGTGTAATGGCCATTGCACTGCATCACCAGCTGAGGAGAAACAAACCACAGCCTGTCACAAGGGGGAGCAAGTCAGCTGAAAAGCTCAGCTCTGAGAAATGAAAGCTGTTTTCTAGGAAGTTATAAACCAGAGGAGATTCATTTTTAATGTTGTCAGCGCTCTAACAAACAAGTTCAAGCTCATCAGCTAAATATTTCATAATTGAAAATCAGTTTCATCATCTGAAATGTGATTGAATCAGGTGTCTAAGAGAAGGCAAGGCTGCAGGCTAGTCCAAAGAAAATAGCACACAAAGACAAGATAACAGCCTTAACAATACGTTCTCAAATACGCGTCTTCTTGTCGCCCAGTAACAAAGATTGTGAAACCAAAGGGTAATTAGCTACTTTAAAACAATATGAGCAACTATATCTAGTAATATAGTATATTATGAGAACAAAAATCCAATTAACTGTCACTAACTGTCACATTATGTAAATTAAAATTTTTTTCAAGGTAAGTTATTACTTACCTTGAAAAATTATTCAGCTTTCATTCCAATCGGTGTTTGTCTTCTCAGTCCAAAATGCTTAAATAATTGAAAGGATTTTAAGGCCTATACTAGGATTTTGCAATGGAGAGGTCCTGTGGGAGAAGTTTGGAGTAAATTCTGTTTTGTTCCCAGCTTGGAGATTGACTGGATTTTGGGGGGGAAGGCTATCGGTAGTTTTTAATAGAATAGTGTGTTGCTTTGTAGTTGTTTTTGTGCATCATGTTTTGGACTAATGGCCTGCAGTGGTGAGGCTTCATTAGTGGGGTAAAAGCCTTAAGGATATAGAAAAGTCTTTAGGCATGCTGCAGAATTGGCAAGATTTTGTAATCCCCAGCCTCTCTTAGATATCATATAATCAGTATGTTACAGGAGCATCCAGCTCCAGCCCTGACGCAGCACAGTTTGGTGATTTCCCTGCTCAAACACAACTGGTTCAACACTGCAGACTCAACCAGATCCAACAGGGCCTTGTTCAGACAGGCTGCTCAAATCCTTCCCATTAGCATATCTGGTTTGTGGAGGAAAGATTTTCTGCAATCTTGAATCCTGAGTAGCAGTCCAGTCTAAATCAAGCCATGCTTGTAGGCGGTTTTATATTTGATTCAAATGCAATGTCTGAACAGATAGGATTTCATGTAGGTCCAGTGTGGTGCTACATAACCCCAGAATATACTACTTAAACTGGAAATTTGGTGCGGCTCATCATAATTAATATCTTAACCACGGAAAGTTGGAGTTTTAGTTAAGGTTTTTTTTTACAGTGACCTTCGGTGAAGATTTGAATTTAAAGCCTACCTCTGAATGGCTAATATCATCTACTGATCAGATTATCCTACTGTAGTTGCCAAAAAGCTTTTGTGAAAGTCCTGTGTAATCGCTCCGCTAGTTATAGTCATTAAGGGACATTACACATCAAGATCCAAGCTCATTAGTATTAATTTCTTCTGTTACGGTGCCAGGAGGTGCAATAAAAGCCATACTGCCCCCAGGTCTCGGTGTAGTGTTATGCAATATGCCAGAATCATATGAACAGTGCAGGGAATTGTAAAGCACTTTTGTTTTGTGTTTTCTTTTGTGACATTTGAATTTTTTCCATAATCAACACTGCCAGTGATTAATCGACTTTGTTGACTAATCGTGTCTCTGGACCTTCAGGACAAGAACTGGACATCCCTGGCCTATGATATCAGCGATAAAATGGAACACAGCAGGATAACTGTCACCTTAAACTGTTTCTCCATCCGAGTCGTCCCAGTAATGCTGGGGGTGAGGATGTTGTTTACGTAGCTGTGTAGCTGCCAGGTGGGCACCTCGGTGTCTTTACCAAGCACTGCTTCCATCAGAGCATCATGAATAAACACATACTGCTCCTGCAGGACACACACACACACACACACACACACACACACATACATACACACACACACACACACACACACACACACACACACACACAATCTGTTTGAGACTAAGCTACCAGGTATATTGACTGACTTTTATTGACTTTTTTAACCCAGGGGATAACACATTAAATCAGTTCCACTTTCAACATGTGCAGTTGCTTTAATTCTTTAATCTCCATTACATCTTCATATGTCACCACCAAAAACACCATCTACAGATGTATGTACATGCACAGACACACACTGTTCCCTCACTGACCTCTGTCTGGACCAGGTAATTGCGCTGGGTGCGGATGTGTTTGAGGAAGCCCAGGACGTTCACTGTGCCTTTCTCCTTTATCTGCTGCAGCATGCTGTCAATCACAATATATGTGCCCGTTCTCCCAACGCCAGCACTACACAGACAGGGAGTGTGAGACAAGAAATGCAGACTGAATTAATTCAATCACAGAAATAAAGTCACTTTGAGCTAGGTCTGTTTTCCCTGGGATGGCACAGCTGTATGCAAATGTTTGAACGCCACCAGTAAAACTACACATGTTGGTGAAATTGTAAGTAATAAGCACAAATTTTTTCAGTGCATATTACATATTTATGATTTTGTGATACTGAAAAAAACATAAAATATAGTGTTTTGGGACTTTCACAACAATATTATATTTCTATTAATATGGCAAATTTAACAAATAAACAGTAATTATTCATCAATCACTATATATTCATTATAGATGTGTTAGTCAGTACTTTATTATTTATTGCTCTTGTAGTGATATCTTGCTATCTGATGAGGACCAGAAATGGAAGAGTTACTTTTATGAGTCTTGGCTTCTTTCAAGGTTCCTTCCTTTTGCTTTTCCACTGTTGTTTTTGACTTGCTTATTCGGGGCTTGGACCCCAATTTCTGTAAAGCTGCTTTGGGCCATTGTAAAATGGCCTATTTGAATTGGATTTTAATCTGAATTTAACAAGATATTGGAATTTCCTTACAGATTGTATTATAGATTACCTGATAAAACATATCCAGAGTGAATAGTATTTTCCTCAGATACCGTTATTGACTTCACCAATGAACCTACCTGCAGTGCACTAAGATGGGGCCAGAATTTGGAGTGTGAGCTGCAGAGGATCGGGAGATGAAGGTGAGCACTGGTAGTGTGTACTCAGGCACACCCATATCTGGCCACTGAGTGTAATGATACTGGACCACACTTCTGACATTCTGCCTTCCCTTCTGCCCCTTGTAAAAAGACAAAAACTCCACATTACATTCATCTAAGCAAACACAGTGACTCACAAAGCAATAAATGGTCACATATCATGTCCTGCCACTGCAGCCACTGACCTTTTTGACTCTGGTGTTGCGAATGAGAAAGTGCCGCAGTGTGTACCAAGCGTGCACCTTTGTGCTCTTCAGAGTCACTACTATACTCCCATACTCCTCACTGTTCTCTGAGGGCCAGTACTGATCACATTTCCTCTGCGGGAAAAATAACACAACCAAATTTACTTTGTTGGAAAAGTAATCAGTGGAAATTTCAGAATTTTCATGTTACAGATACTAATGTAGCATCAGTAATTACATTATTGGACTTAGAGTCCCGTCAGGTTTGTACTGTAAAAAAGGAGTAAAATGTATATATAATTCCTGTGTACAGATGTACAGCTTAATAACCCTTTAATTAGCTCATCGAAACATATGGAGCAATTTCTCTTGAGAGTGCAATCATTACATTTGTTTTTTTTTACAGACATGGAGACATTTTATTATGGTTTAAAAACTGATGAACAGTTATTGTGTAGTGTGTACCATCTTGTTTCTACTTTAGTAGATAAATGTTAGCCCACACATGGAATAACAAGTAAACACACTCGGGAAACATTTTCTGTGAAAAATAGTATTTACATGTACATTTAGTGTCACAGACAGATTTCCTTTCTGTATATCTTAAAACAAATGCAAACAATAGCACACAGAGCTGCAGCTAGACTGAGGAGGAGATTTTTCAAAAGGATGCTGCCTCTTTCAGTACTTACAGACAGAAAAGGTCTTTCTAAATGGAACATGCTCTGCAAGTAAGAAAAATCTGATCTTGTGCAGTTAAAAAGAAATATTAATAATATATAGGTCCTGAATTATAAAGATATGAATTATAAATATATGGTTCTGCAACAAAAACCACACTTTTTAAAAGCATTTTTGTTTTATTTCTTGCAATTTCCACAAAAGGTAAATGGAAAAGAAGCTACAGATAATTCAGCCTCAGTTTTCTCACAATTTTCGAATATGCCAGCTCTACCCAGTAGTTAGATCTTTCCATCACACAGTGCTACCAAGCTGGGTATCTCTGGACAGCTCAACACACAGAACACTAACTGCATCAGTGAGGTGAGCAGAGGGAGGGCCAATCAAACTCTGCTCTTGGACACGGATGGATGTGACATTGCTGGGCATCAAACTCACAATGTCCCTATATATTGTGAGGTGCACATCTTCTCTTTTAGGAATGTGTGATTAGAACAGATGTGTTTGTGACTTACTCTGCCTTTTTCCACGAGATTGGTGATCATGACGATTACACTGGTGTTTTGCTCCCAGATCATTCTCCAGAAATCTTCAAATGTGGACTTCAGGGGTCCCTGAGCAGCGATGTACGCCCTGGGTTTGTTATAACCCTGAGAAAAAGGAGAACAAGTTCTAACATGTGTACAGACCGGCCGACACGATCATACACACCGTTCACAGACCTACTTACATCGACATAGTTGGCGTTGATGTAATCCGTGTGTTTGGAATCTTTCCCTGGCAACGGCAACAGTTTCACTCTGCTATGATCATCTGAAGATGATAAGAGGCAAATAAAATGTCACTTATTCAAGCAACATTTTAATTTTAAGGCAAAAAGTGTCACACTGAAACTTGTTAGGCACCATGGCCCAAAATTTCAATCCATCCAAATGTTCCTGAATTATGCATGTCTTTCACACTCACAGGCCACTATGTTGATGTATCTGTTCTTGTGTTTGTTCTCTGGGTGGTTTGTGTGCTCCGCTGTAATCTTCGCATCGGCCGCGCAGCGCTGAACCTCCTGTACATAGAAGGGAAAAAAATCTATAGTTGCTACAGCAACTGTAACAGGGTTTCTTCTGTAACAGGGCAGTTTTTGTTGGAGTGTTGAAAACCCTCCTGAACCCTCCAAACAAAACTCATTTTTATTGATCAAATTAAGCTGAAAATCAAGAGTCCTTTGTAAAATAATTCTCTAATTATTCCACTAATTAGCCACACTTCTGGTTGTAATTTACATAAATTACCCCATTTGTCCGAATCATTTAATTATTATCACATCAACGCAATTTTGACCGTATTTTATTCACCATCATGGTAATTAGCACCCTGGCGTGCAATGACAGTGTTGACATTCATCTACCCAAGTGTCTAATAGTTTATCTTTTATCTTAACGGGAATGTTACAGCAGAAGCCCATTACATAAACAAATCCCTCTTGTACAAGAATGTCTCTGGAAGACTTTGGGTATTGAAGATCAAAGAAGACGCCTGTGTTTGAAAGTAGCCATGGACAGTTGTGTTTGCGTACATGTTTGCTAAAGGCAGGAATCTACTACCGCGCTGTACTGTTGCTGCCCGTATTCCAGCAGCTATAATGAGCCTCTTGTCTTTAATTAGCCTGTTCCCATAGCCATCTGTGCCAGCCGTAACTGTAATAAACACATTCTCAAAAAAGTGCATACTCACATCAAACTCTTGAGAGAAGCCATGATGGTTGTTGGAGTACAGCTCCATTATGTGTTTGATGAACTGTCTGACTGGGACTGCCTCCAGGTCATCTGAAATGAGTAAAAATGCTGGTGTTATTCCACATTAAGAGACTCTCCTGTGTCCATGAAATGGTATACATGAAATGTGGATGCAATGTGGCTACAGGATGTGGTTGAAGTGTGAAACACGACCATCTTTGAAGGACTAATACCAATTTGTACGACTGATGATCTCTTTCAGTCTGAGAAAATTTACACTTGAACAAACTGCAAAAACATGGATGCATTAAGGAGGACTACTCACAATAGCAGGAGCTGGCAACATATGTAACATGTGTGTTAAAATATGTACTTAAAAATGCTTCACATGTCTGTGTTTAAGCTATATCCAGTATCAGAAGGTGAAAGTCAACTACTGTTAGATTGGCTGGTTAAAAAGGCTACTAAAAAGTACATTGAAAATAACATAATATAAAATAATTAATATAATATAAGCTTATTATACCACAAAATGCAAAATCCATGATATAGGTGAGTATCCAGTGCTCTATTTTATGTTAGTGTGTTATCGAGCACCTTCGGAGCTCCCATATGACACAGATCATAGATAAAGATGATCAACTGTCATTTTGAATGACATGTTATACAATACAAAATAGCAAAATAGCAAAAACAGTTAAATGTCAGCTACTAATTTCAACCCTCTTTTGTGCCCTCTTTTGAAAGTACAGTTTTCATGTATTTCTCTTTGTCTCTCTCTCTTTTTTCACTTTCTTACTGCTATAAACACCCTTTTGGACATCAGTGCTCACCAATGGTGCAACGTTCAAAAGCCAGGCAGTTGCTGAGCTATTATATGAGCTTTTTTTTTTGCAGAATTCTTTTAAAAATCTTTTGTTAATATTTGTAAATCATATTGTAAATGTGCATAATCTAGCCTTTTCATTAATGCAACTACTCTTCCAGAGGGAAGAATTTCCAATAATTCAGTGGCAGCATAGTGGTAAGCTCTTGCCTAATCATTCATAGATACCACAAAACCTCAGGCAAAGTAAATGTAATCAAAATTACTTCGGAAAACTTTGCTGCATTGGATTAAACCTCATAAGAACAGTTTTGTAGGTCTCATTTAAAGACCTTTATTGTTACTTTAAAGTGTAAAGGCTGTAGTTTTGTTATGATATATAGCTATCAGTTATCACTTATTTACAGAATTGTGCGGCCCAGTGACCTTTTATCATATGTTTTGATTTTCCAATCAGTGGGTTATCTGTTTTTGTTTATGTACAGACATGACTGCATTGTCTCTGATAACTGACAGCACCCATACAAATGTGGCAGATAGAGATTAGAACAAAAATGGTGGAATATTTTTATAAATAGTCTTATAAACCATGCACGACTCATTAACTAGTGGCTGTGAATTCACAGCAATACAGTTTTTCTGCAGTATGTTTTGCATTAATAAAGTGTGCCTGAAGAAGAATACTGTGGAGAACATTTGAAAAGAGATTCACAGAGAAATCATTTGCATGTGCAAATGCCTTGGAAAACAACAACACCTCTAAATAAAGGGTTCTTTGAGGCATAATTGTGCAATACAGTAGGTTGTTAAACCAACCTTTCCAGGTGCTACAAAAGAGATAAACAGGTTGATTGGGGCACTTTAGAGAAGGTGATTAATATATTGTATAAAATGCGCAAAAGAAAGGTTGAATATCAATATACAGTAGCTTGCATGTTCTTTTTTGTACGGCTGGCATTTTCCCCATTGAATAGCTTGACCCTTGAGTGATGGTGATGCTTAGATGGTAGCATCTGTGTATGGTGAACCTCATCAGTTACCCCTGAATGAGGGGGGTCTGGTACAATGGCCTTTGTTATATATAATCACCCATATAAAGACACGGCTCATTGGTGGCTGGGGAGCTGCACAGCTGAGGTCTTTATTTGATCAGGCTAAACAAAGACTGAGACGCTTGAAGGTATTTGACTTTTGCACTAGCTGTGGATATTTATTAAACCTCTAGTGTCCACATCATCCACCAGAAAGATCTTGATCAAATCAAGCTCACACCCAAGTACATGCACGCCTCCTCACTGGTTTAATAGCCGTGTTTGATGGGTTTTCTATAACGGAGACATTAAACTATCACCCAAAAATGGTGCACTCGTAAACATTAATGGCTGGTTGTACTCCCAGAGCGCACAGCTATACAGACCTGTCAGACAAGATAGGAGAAAGAACAGGGAGTGGTGGTGCACAAAGCTGGATGGATGGCTGGTCCCTACTAGCAGCAGCTGGCCAATTTAACAAAACTATCAAATGCATGACTGAAGCTATTTAAAATGGCCCCTGCATTTACAGGAATGAGGAAAAACACATAGCATATGGGCACTCAACGAAACCCAAACACTCAAAAAGCACATTATAAACAATGCATGGAAGCACATAACTTTCACCCATTTTTATGTATGTGTGTATATGTGTGTGTCAGTTGCCTGCAAATAAGCGTACATTGGTGTATTTGACTCACCAGGAATGGAGAAGGCAGGTACGTTGTCATTGCAAATTACTCTAGGGGAGTTCCTGTCCTCTATGTAGATATGAGCAGCCTGAAAAAACCTCCTAAGAATACAAAGATCCAGGTTAGTGGAACACCTTACAAATAAAACCAATCTCAAGGACAGAATCCGAGCCAGTGCAACTGAGATGCACAGCAGTTCAGCATTTAGTATTCAGTGCTCAATGCAGGTAAACACGATGTTCAGAGAGAGCCTTCTGCTAACATAACCTCTGCTTTCTGAGATGCAAGAGCTCTGCCAGGTTTTCTTACTCAGTCTGATAGGGCTGTCCAAACTCCTGATTACTAACAGAACAGTTTTGTTGTGGAGAGACTCTGGCTGTCACTATCAGTTTTTTCAGTAACTGAGTGATCAAGTCATTATTTGGATGATTAATCAAGTCTTTGTATACACAATTTATAACAACAAACATTTAATTTGACTTAATATACACAACATTTGTAATTACATACACCAAATCCTGCTGGTGTAGGTTTCCCCTCATTCAGTGATGCACACACAAGCGTTCTGAGCGCTAATAGCGCCCCCTTCAGGAGACTGAATATACTTTATGATGCCTGTCAAATTCTGTTCATCAGTTAAATTGCAAAGTAATAGCTAAGCCCATTCATAGGCAGCATATAATTGAATGGATTATATTTTTAAATCGAGTAATTGATTACAATCGAGTTATCATTACAGCTTTATGCCACACTCAAAGATGAAGCCAGACTCCAATGTAGACCAAGGCCATTTGGTAAGTCATGCAAATTCATTTTGGCCTTAATTAACTGTGTAATTAGTTATGTAAATAAGTAAGAGCATACATGGCACAAATAACTCAAATACCTGTTTTACCTATAGCTTCATTATTTCCCTTTGTTAGTTCATCCAAATAAGTAGATAAATTCTGTCAGAAGTGCTAATTTTAAACTCTCAATAAATATTACAAGAGAAGAGAAAATATAGCTGTATGTGAATGTTTGAACACATCTTGTCAAATAATAGTTTTGTTGGAAATAATAAAAAATGCTAAAATATGGCAATTCCCTGCACAATTTCTAGTTGTTTGGTAAATTTAACAAAATACAGAATGAATTGTGTTATTACTTTTGTACAGACCATGTTTTATGTTTTTCTCCAGTCTGTTACATTTAGCATTAAATAATAATAACTGTGCAAGAAATGTGTTTTTTTCCCCTGTGTATCTGAAACATCCCTGTCTAGGGATGCACAAACATTTATGTAAGACTGTAATTTATTATGATTCTAATTTGAGGAAAAAAAGTTAATATTGTGCACCGAGTCTTAAAATAACTTTCCTGTTTTTGTCATTGTTTGACAACAAAGTTTAAAAGTGCAGCATAAGATAAAAGAAAAAAAACTTTTATGATAAGTTACGCTTTATATAAGTTACGCTGGTCATTATATGATTACTTACGTAAGTGTGTCACCAATGTACTTTTACATAAAACAGCATAACACCCTTATAACTGTAGACTAAAAGTTATAAGCATGCAGAAATTCGTAATCCTTCATTAACAAATGAGTTAGTAATTACCTTTAAAGAACAACAAAACAAGCATTAACCAGTTCATCAGCTTTGCATAACATAATCTAAAGAGGCTGAACAAACACTTAGCATGGCATCCCCATCGGGCATGGTAATAACGAACCAAAATGTGAACTGGCATCTCTTCTATCCTCTCTCTGTCCCACACACTCTTGATAACATTTAAATACCACAGCGTAAGAGCGCCCTACCTGTACTTAATGCAGAGAAAAGAGCAGATGCTATTCATCCTTGAGAGGCGAGATGAAAAGAGAATAAGAGGAGGTGAGATGGGATGAAAAGAAATGAGGGAGGAAAAAAGGGGGGTTAGAGATATGGGAGGACCCTTGGGATCACCCCCCTGCACCTCATCTGTCCTAATGACCCTCCCTCTGGAAGTGTGCACTCTTTTGTCTGTGTGAGCTTGCTGCCAGTGGAGTCTCAGCCCTAAAAGATGCTGCAGATCCCTGGGTATAGCTTGAGGCTTTGAGGACGACACATCAACATAGTAAAAATAGTTCAGGCAAATTGGAAGTGGATTTAAACTTTTTTTTCCCTTTCGAAATACTGAAACATACTGTCTAATCAAGAGTAAAAATCTAGCACACGAGCGAGTGCCTCGTCTCTCTCTCTCTCTCTCTCTCTCTTTCTCTCTCTCTCCCGTACGCTGCTCTGTTCTGGGCATCTGTGAGTTTGAGCAAAACTCAGAAAAGCCTCTAAGCCATCCAGATGGATTGCAGCCTACATAAAAAAAACTCATTAGCCTATCACCTTGGCAACATTCAAACTCATTGCTGGCCAATAATAGCATACTTTCTGATAAACATTTGCCTGGCAAGGCTATTTTCTCAGATGGAATCAGGCAGCCATAAAGGTACATAACTTTAGTTGGATGTAACACGTTCCTGTTGTACTTTAGTAGCAGTAACAGAAGGCAAACAGCGATGAACAAGACAATGCGGCTGATGAATGTGGCTGTTAGGCGTGCCATAGGCCTACCGATGGAACACAAAACACTTCTCTACAGTACAGTACACTCAAGACATCTTAATGACAAAACAAGCGCATTCCACACTCTCTAGAGAGCTGTCAGATCTCCATCTGCTCCTCTTCCGCTCACTCATCAGATAATCGCTCATTAAATCCCTGACAAGCCTATTCAACTCAATCACCATTTCATTCACTTTATCATTAACTCACTTCCTTCCACTAAGGCCTGAGTGCTATATAAATATATACATACATACAGTAATCCTCCGCTTTTCTAAGAGCATCCGCGTATAGTGACATTTCTTTGGTTAAAAAAAAAGCCTAAAATGCCTATTTTTTTTAGTGTTAACCTTAAATATGCCCCCAAACATGCCCCCAGAACACTTTAATTTCATAATGAGCAAGACCCTGAGCCCCAAGTTGCTCCAGGGAGACTGTCCCCTGTAGTTCGGGAATTGCTTTGGATAAAAGCTTCTGATAAATCCCATAAATGTAAATGTAAAATGAAAAAGTGGTTTACGGTTTTCATTCTGGCTTTATCTGAAAGTGGCCCCATTAATCATTTTCACCTTTTTTGAAGTAACTATAGTCACTAAACCATCTCAGTGTAGATTGATATCTTCAGCCTTTATCATTCCTCTGCATCTCCAGTGCTGCTGTTCTACATTTCTGTGCATTTTAATGGCATGTTCTAGTCAGCACGGTTGGCCTAAACACAGATTGGAGCACATCTGGGTTCCACCTCCCAAGGCTTATAAGTCCTTGGGGGCTTTGCATTCTCCACTCTTGAGCATGGACATGAGCATGGGGGTGGGGTGGGCGGGGCCACAGCCCAGAAAAGTGCTGCTTTTCGGCCAAGAGCTTTTGGAGCAGGACGATTATTTGCACAATGCCACTGTGAGTGTGAAGAACCTTTAAAAGGTTTGAAAAACCTCCTTGTAATATAGAGGTTCTATACCAATCTTAGTATCATTTTCCATCCATTTAAAGGTGTTTTAAGCAATAAAACGTTATTCTATAGTACCACACAAAGAACCCTTGCTAAAAGCTTTTTTTTTTCAAGAGTGAAGGCTCTAGGTGTGATAAGCATGAGATCAGATGGAACTAAAACATGGAATGGGTTAGAGATATGGTTCCAGGGTTCTGAAATTACCTGGGAAGCTGGATTAAAAAATAAGTAAATAAAAATAATAGGATGAACAAGAAAGGATTGAATCTAGATATGCCCCAATCAAGGTTTAATAACTGAAGTCAAATATTCCAGTTTTGGTGTTGGAACATTTTCTAAACCAGCTCATAAGAAAGAGGATAAACAAGAAAATGCAAATGGTCCAGGTCAAGCATCCAAACCTGAGCAGGACACTGTTGGTGAAGATCTTACCTCCAGTAGACCAGGACTGCCAGCAGCATGATGAGACAGAGGAGAGTGAGAGCTGACACCACCATCAGAGGGATAATCCATTCCATCCTGCTTGCTGAGGAGGCTCGATCCTTGGGAGCAGAGGATATGCTGTTCTGATCTGAGTCTGCATAAAAGAGGACACACTTATGTGAAATGCTCCAAACCTCAATATCCATTTCTGTTCTAACCTTAGTGTATACATTCATAGGAATTTACCAACTAATGGTATTTAATATTTCAAGTGTTTAAGAAGAGTGCTCTCTCAATGTTTCCTGTGGGTTTTAGAGGCAGACAAGGTACAGGCTTATCCTGGTAAACAAGTCACATCAAAGTGACTGAGCTGCCCAAAGCCACGTTTTAATTTGTGAGATCACAACCCTATGGAGCTCTTTTGGGATCTACAAGGACTTTCTTTTTCTGTTCTAAGAAAAAAAGATTTATTCATAGAGCACCAGCACCAATTACTGCACACTTATGGTGTTTAACTTCTACCAGCACCTTCAGATAAACAGTTTCAGAGAACGAGTCACATCAAAGTTGTGACAGAACTGCAGCTCTAATTTGTGAGCCCAAAATTGCTAAGAGTTCGACAACATTTGTTTTTGATTTAGTTTTTTTACAGAAAAAGTTATACTCTTTTAGAACATGATTACTCAGAAATGAAGGTCTACCTGCATGTTCAGATAAAGTTTAGACAGTTTTTGTAAGTAGCTGAGCTAAATCAAAGTGACTAATTTGTGAAACAACCATGCTTTGGAGCTCCTACACAGATCTATGAATGCACTGAGAATTCATATTGTGAGTGCTGTGAGTGCTGGCTCACTGACACCTGTATATCTACATGTATGTATTTGAGTGGATAAGTTACCGACGATTAACATACATCACAAATGATTTTAGTTGCTGTAAATGTATGGTTGTATGGTCAATAACATTTATATAATAGTGTAGTTGCTGTAAATATTTGATTAAAATATCTGTTTAGTAACATAAATGGTTAATTACAATGTTTTAAGATTTGTTCTTTATTTTATGATTAAAATTTTATGTTATTATAATTACAGATAAATGACAGTAAATTGACAATGTGGCTTTATTTATAGAATAGTTTGTCATTAAAATACAAACACTCTAAAAAATCTATTTAAATTAAAGGTACTGTAAACCTTTTTGTCAGTTAACATGCACGTGACTCATTTGTGACACTCAGGAGACCTTTAGAGTTAATACAGGGGGTCCTCGGTTTACAACAGTCTCAACATACAACGTTTCCAGTTTATAATGCTCACGTCCACTCCCACACAGCTTACACCTTTAGCCTTGTACTTTGAGACTACATGGGCGAACTAGTTTGGTTCCGGGGTGGAAGAATACGCAGTAACATGGCGTATGAGTTTTCCTTTTCCTTTCTCTGTGGCTTAGCTGTGTTTTTATGATTTTACAACTGTGTTAGGATCGGTAAGTGACTCAGGTTAGTGTTTCGACTAACACCAAAATTCGGGCTCCATCACTGTCAAAGACCCCCTGTATAAGCTTTTTTAAGAGTTTAGGATCTACCAGTGTGAATGTAGAATGGCCACTGGCTTCTGTCCTCACTGGTCAGCTTTGGTGTCTGTGTGGAGCTGCTGGCCAACTGCATGTCCGTTGTGTCGTTGTCTTCTAGCCATGGTGTTTGTGTGAAGTCTCCCCCTGAAGGCGTTTGAGTAACAGGAGAGATTTGTTCCTCTGTGACTTTGGGGGATGCTGTGGAAGCCTCTGCATCCCCACCTTCTCGTCCTCTCTCTCTAGATGTTGAGGTAGGGACAGGGGTCGTAGGTCTCTGAGAAGTGTTATTTCTCTGTTTTTTCTCAGTCACATCCACAGTCTTTTCTTTCTTTTTTCTGTTGTCCTCCCCCTGCTCCTTTTTATCTTCCTCCTCCTCCTCCTCCTCCTCCTTTTCTTCTCGTTCTCTCTCTTCTTCTGCTGGATCTTTGGTTCCCGGCCCCTCCTCAGAGGGGAAGTTCTTGGTGTCAGAAGGGGTGGTCTCTGAAGTGGGAGGGGCTTGTTGATGTGTTGGGGCAGGGCCTGAGCTGGGAGACTGTGTGGGCCAGAGAGATCCAGGCAGGGAGGATATCACACCGCCGCTGAAGCCCAGTCCAGCCAAAAGCGTGCTAGTGACCACAGATGCCACCGTGGCCTGCCCACCACTGGATGGAGGACCCATGCCCGTCGCTATGGAGACAAAAGAGAAGGGCAGCCCAGAAGAGGCCCAGGTAGAGGAGCCAGAGCTGATGGGGGCCATGTCTGCAGAGGAAGGTGGAGACACCGTGGGCTGCAAAATTAAAAGATAATAACAGACAAGAGGTTATATTACACTCCCAAAACATGTATGAAACCGGCCTTATGAATTATATTAATTACTAAAAAAATGACCGATTACTTTGACGTTTACAGCAAGACACCACAGGCAGTGTTCCTGTCTATTTATTTTTGTTGATAAACTTAATCTATAATTGTGTCTCTTAACCTGTAATCATAAGAGTATATTGGTTTAATCAATCAGCATCCAACTGAATGATCTAAAACTTAAAATGTGCTGCTCAAAGATGGATTTATACTTCATTATGTACTACAAAATTACCTGTAAAACAATTTAGATGGACAGTGTTTCTTCATTAGACAATAAAACAATGAGATTTAAAAAATATATTCCAAAAAACACCTCATTTGCATATCCAAATGTCATTTCAAAGATCTTAAAACACTTCAGTCAAGTAAGATAAAGCAGGAAGCCATTAAAAAACGTGTGGCTGTATTTTCTTGCTGTGAGAGGGAACAGCAGCAGAGTTTAAAATACGCATTATCATCATGCAAATGAACAAATCACCTTCACAATCCCTGAAAAGGTCAGTTTTAATTGATGCAGTCTTTTAATCAATATAATATTTCAAGGGGCTAAACATTAATGTGAATAATAATGACATCATTAAAAACTCACCATTCCAGTTTTCACAATTCTTGTTCCTTCAAATATCCTTGTGGTGTTTGCTGAAAGAACACAAAATGAAATACTTTAGATACACAGGTCAAGCAAAGGTCCAGTCAAGTAAAATAGTGTACATATAGACTTTTCACCTCTGAATAACAGTGTTTGGCTAAAGTCACTGCGCTGGTCTTTTTGACACAAGGCCTGAACTCTGAAGAGATACAGAAGATCTGGAGACATGAGTGTGATCACTGCCCTCTGCAGAAGACACACACACACACACGCACAAACAAGCAAACAAAACAAACAAATGCTTTAGTATGGAAGCAAAAACTCGGCTTAATAGAAGAATATTAGCATGTAAACCCTAAGAAAGCTAACTTTAGTAAATATATACTATATTAGAAAAAACAGGGCACATAAAGACTAAAAGATCTTTCGGATACTTGCATTGTTCTGGGCAGAATTGAATTCACTTTATTCAAGTGTCTCAGGCGTCCCTCACTTTTATTACTCACTAATAGTATGACATCGGGTGACAAGATGGAAAAGACCAAATCTAATTTTCCTGGACAAAATGTAAATGTAAGCATGTCAGTATTATGCAAGCTAGAATGACATTTATTCCTCCAAAATTCTTGGCCTTTCAAATATAATTCAGGCCCCAAAAACTGGAGGGCTTCATATGACAGTTTCATATAACAAAAATTGGTGTTGACTCTCTTATGCAACCTACGCCCAGGCTCCAAATTGAAATATAAATGTAAATGTGGAGCTGAAATGATTAGGGAGGAGGAATATGTTGGAGTGAAGAGGAGTAATTGGGCTTTGGCCGTGGCGGGTAGATTTCTACAACCGAATCCAAATCTAATTCGGCAGAGCCAGGGAAAAGATTGGCAGGTTTCATCGCTGAAGTTTCCCCGGCTTGCTGGGCCCTCTGCTGTTGTCATGGATACCCCATGCAGAAGAGCGATCTGGCAAGGTGACTGATGGTGAGGTGGGGTGGGTGTATGTTGGGAGGGGAGACTCATTCATCAAACTCTCTAGGAGACAGGCCACATGCTGTCTAAACCTGTCAATCCAACAATGTCCATCAGGGCTATGAGAAATCTAGGGGTCCAAACAATGGTCTCAGGGGGGCACTTTCGGCTTATCCCTTTCTACTCTTATGGACATTTCTTAGAACTTCAGTGACATGATTTTTACAGTGACTGACATCAAATGATTTGGGGTATAAAGCGCTAATCCTCCAACAAAAACAGACAATAAAAACACAACAGACCGAAGTTGGCCAGTCTGCATTAGTTCACTGTGGTTCCCATTTATGATTCTTCAAACCCGTACATAGTTCTGGACTCATTACCTGTCTAACCCCTTACATATTCCCCTCAGTCAGGCCTTGCAGTGGGTGAAGACTTGCTTTATTCCTGCCTTTTTGAGACATGAGTTTAATCGCCTGGTTTTCACACGCAGATCTTGTTCTGTCCCACACAGTTATGCCCACATCCAGTTTATATTAATGTAATAGAGTGGAACAAGAGTTCCGTGTTGTTTACAAGCTAGAAAACTCACAGTGTGTTGCTCGCTGGTCTGGGTGAAGGTTTTCTCAAATGCAACATCCTCTTTCACCCAGCTGTAGGAAATCAGGAAGCCCACAACGGGTGGGTGATAAATGATGGAAGGCCGATCCCAGGTCAGCACCAGTGCTGTTTGGTTCAGAGGGTGGACTTTCATGTTGCCAGGGATGCTGCTGCAGACTAGAGAGAGAGAGAGAGAGAGGGAGAGAGAGAGAGAGAGAGAGAGAGAGAGAGGGAGACAAATCGAGAGTGAGAGAGAGACAGAGAGATATGAAACCTAGACGATCTCCCAGTATTGGGAAGAGCAGAAATATAGAGAGTTCTTCTCAATTGTTTAGAGATGGTGTGATTGGAAGCAAACGAAGCAAATTACAGTGGGATCGCATCCATGATCTCAGACACACTGGTCCCTGGTTGCAGCCTGGAGGTGAAGCTAAATCTTTTATTGCTGTCTGACTCACCAAAGCGTTCCCACCAGAAACTGCTTCAAAAAAGGCAAATAATACATGAGTTCATCTCAATCTGCCTTTAGGCTTTCAAACAGCCTGTGTGTGTGTGTGTGTGTGTGTGTGTGTGTGTGTGTGTGTGTGTGTGTGTGAGAGAGAGAGAGAGGGAGAGAGAGA
>JBBPDC010000109.1:16475977-16513247 GCA_037974485.1 Hemigrammopetersius urotaenia | reverse complement strand
CCTTGCAAACCTTACCATGTCGTTCTGCTCCGGCGCCCTCAGTTTCCCCTTAACCCCACAGGAGAGAGACGTGACAGAAATTGGACTACAGCGATCTGGTCAGCATAACAGATAAACTCTACAATTAATATTCAGAGACAGCCTTTGAGTTTAAATCTTTACGGAAAGTCTCTGTTAAACTACAGGATTTACAGATATAACATGTGAGTTAAAAGTTTCAGTTCTACATCTTCAAGCTATAATATTTGATGAGCAGCATAGAGTCTCTTGTCGCATGCTCTGGCATCAAGAACTGCCAACCCTGAAATGAAGAAATAAATGAGTTGCATGTACAGAAATCCAAACTGAATTAGATGTAAAACCACTTACAAAAAGGTGCTTAAAACACAATTGGAAGAAATCCGATTTCTTGTCTCCATTCATACAGCAAAAATTATGTTCTCACATCATTCTGAGCTGCCTGTCTGAACAAGGTCTGAAGAAGTTCTAAAAAGGGCACCACACATCACAAAGTCCTGACAAATTTGTCAGCTATAACATTTACTTTTATATACTTGAATATAGATCTACACTATGTGGTCAAAAGTATTGGAACACCTGACCATTACACCAACAGGCACTCTAAAGGCAATATATTCAAATATATAGACTCAAATAGATAGACCAGGCAGCTGGTAGTGTAGTGGTTAGGGCATTCGCCCTGCGATCAGAAAGTCCAGGTTTGATTCCCAAGACCGCTAGGCACCTCTGAGGTACACTGAGCAAGGTACCGTCCCCACACACTGCTCCCCGGGCGCTGTGTTCATGGCTGCCTTGGTGAAGTAGGTTGGTTAAATGCAGAGGAGGAATTTCGTGCTGTTCACACTGTGTGCAGTGGTGTGTTCACGTATGACAGAATGATCACTTCACTTTAATATGGAGTTGGTCCTCTCTTGCAGCTAAACTGCTTCCACTCTTCTTGGAAGTATTTCCACAATATTTTGGAGTTTCTGTAGGAGTTTGTGTGCATTCATTCTGTAGAGCATTAATGAGGTCAGACACTGATGTTGGGCTAGAAGGTCTGGTTCACAATCTTCATACCAGTTCATCCCAAAGGGGCTGGATGGGGTTGAGGTCAGGACTGTGCTGAGCAGTCAAGCTCTTCTACATTGAACTCATCCAGCCATGTCTTTATGGAGCTTGCTCTGTGCACCGGCACACAGTCATGCTGGAATAGAAAAAGGTCTTCCCCAAACACTGTGTCCACAAAGAAGCATGGAAGCATGGTGTTGTCCAAAATGTCTTGATAAAGCACTGAGATTACTCTTCAATAGAAGGGACCTGACCCAAACTGTGAATAACAGGTGGGTCCAAAGACTTTTTTACTGATAGTGTAGATATAAATGCAGACATAGAATGTAGAGAAGCTGATTTTTTTTCATCTACTAAAATTGAAAAAAAAAAAAATCACCCAACAGTGTTCTATTTAAAGAAAATACTGTCATAACCATGAGGGTTGATTTTTTCACACATTTCACACACTGAGGGAAAATCAGTTTTCAGGACTGACTATGTGTGACTGTGTGTGTAACAAAGCATTTTTTATCCTCAGAAAATACAGTGACATACTATGAAGTCATTTATTCTACAAATTATAAAATTAATAAGTCCAGCCCTATGTAGACACTTTGTTTTCTCTTTGGCATCTTCATTTGTCTTGAGAAAAAAAAATCTTCAACAGAACTTACTTTCACTTAAGTATACTATTTTTGTACTTTTTCTACCCCTGATTTTCTAACCTCCATGGGATACAGATTTGCTAGTGTGTATAAGGGATGAGCAATAGAAAAACAAACCATTACCAAATCTGAGACTGCAGTATTAATGTGTCTGCAATACTGCAGATAGCGGCTACAATTGGAGCAATATGTGGGATAGAATATGGAGTAACTTTTCTAGGCTGCCATTGAACTGATGCCAGAGAACTTGATATTCCCATTCTAATTATGATAGAAAGTCATCTTTCATGTCTTATTACTGGATGCAGTGTTATTCATCCGACAGTAATCAAGAATATACCAAAACAGTAAGGCATCATATGCCAAAAGGAGCTGAACCAGAAAGGGGTTTTTCCTAACATTAAGGCCGCAGTTCCAGAGCAATTAAATTATTTCCCAGCTTCAAGAAACCAGATTCATTCAGTCATTTAGTTGCTGATGGAAATCAAAGATATTCAACTCAAGCATTCAGACCTTGGGAATGCAGACATGACGTGAGTATGGTGTACACAACCTGAGAGAAAACCTGGGGGTAGCTCAGTGGGTAGGATACTTGCCTCCAGACCAAGAGGTCATGGTTTTGAATCCTACTACCAAACTTTTGACTGGTTGTATAATCACAAAGGTTGTGTCTAAGTGCTTGTCATTGGCACTTCATGTCAATCAAGATTAAGCAGTGTCATCATTATATCACATTTGAGCTTGTGCAGCCTGTTAGCGAGCAATCATGGCACCTGTAAGGTGCCGGTGGTACCGATGAAAATAAACCAAAACAATCCGACCAGTAGACACCATACGGAACCAGGCAGTGATCAGTAGAACAATTTAAACAAGGCCCGATTTCTTCACATGGGCACTAAAATGCAACCACATTAAACATTCTAGCAGCATGGTTCTGCACTCAATGAAGAGCCCAAGCCAGGACTAAAAGGATGTATCCAACACAAGAGTACCAATGTGTCTACATGCATGCAAACAGAAGAATACTAACACAAACAGCAGCAGCTCTCTGATTTAAGTATTAACTCAAGACTTGTGTTAGCAGAGCTCTTAAACAAAAAGGGAACTTGAAGAGTTATAGTTAGACTGTAAAATGAATAAAGAGTGAAAATAGTGATCTGCCATGTCAATGCAGAACATTCATGATTTAAACTCTCACTAAAAATACATACCAAGCGTGCAGTTAAAAAAAACACTGAAACGACCTTTCCACCCTGAAACAATCTGTCTGCTTCTTAAGTCTAAACTGAATGAGACACTCTGGAGCTGATAAGTAATGTCTGCTGGATCCCAGAGGGAAAGCTCTTGCCACTCTGCCTTGTTCTAGATTTGTGCTTCCACCAAAGAAGAGCAAAGTGTCAGGCTGCTTTATTTTTAATTCCCCCACTTTCAGGTGCAACACCACATATACACTTGAAATGCATTTATTAACACATTGTGCATATATTCCTTTCAGAAACAGGGAAGTAGGAACTTATTCTTAAGTAGTTTTTGCTTGAAGAAAAACAGCCAGCTGTGCATTTATATTCTTTGGAGTTAAGTACTGGTGTGCATTTGTAGTCAACTGTATTTGCCAATTATATATGAGGAGTCTTTCACCGAGCGTGCTGGGATTGATTTTATTGAGCTCAGTGTTTAAAATACCTTCATACAGCTTGTTCCCAATGGTATTTGTTCATCTAAGTGCACCAAAGGCATCATCTTAAAATACTGCAGATATAATACAATTATCTAGTTCTTCTTGGTCGTTGATCATCTTGATAATGCTGATAAATAAGACACACTGGAAGTAAAGGACATTTTAAACTGCAATTTGAATATCAGGAACTGAAAGACATTCTGCACAGCAACAACTACAGAGTCATACAGAATCAATTTCTTACAGTGTCTGCATGCCTCAGTCACTGAGACGTAAAGTCATTTAGAGTGGCGATCTGATTTGATGTGAAATGAGCCTTGGTAGAGAAACCTGCCTGTCCTGTGAGTTTTTATATGCAAAATAGTGGTTACTTATTTGCCTGATGTTGCCCTGCATGCACATCTCCACCAGGTATGTATATTAAAAATGTTTTAAATCGAGAAACAATATCTCAGGCATTTCTGTGTAATAGCTTTCCATGAGGGAACTTTTAGAGGGATTAAATGATTCAGACTGCTGGTTCTTATCACCATCGCTGTGATAATTCTGACACTTTCTGTGCAGCAGGGAATTTCAACATCACTCCACTCTGAATGATTTTATTTATATTTGAATGATTTAATTATGCAGAAATTATGCAGAAAAATGCTTGACTGTAATTTGCCATAGATGAAAGTGCATAGGAAGTGCATAACTGCTTATTTATAAGTGTATGTGTGTGTGTAAAAGAAAATGTAATTGTCCAGATCTGATACTCATGTGCCCAATGTAGGCAATAAACAGAGGTCAATATGGGCAAAAATGACCCGTCAGAGACTATACAGCCTCACACACAGAAAACTGCGATGTACTGTGGTTTTTGACATTTCTCTATCATTGCCAGCATTACCGAACCACATTTGATAGGTGATACCCACTGCCTACTGGGAACCCACGAGACCTGCTGTTATGGAGATCCTCTAATCAAGTCATCCAGTCATCACAGTTTGGCTCTTGTCAAAGTCACTCAGATCCTTACAGTTGCCTATTTTTCCTGTTTCCAACTCATCAGTTTCACAAACTGAGTGCTCACTTAATGCCTGATATATCACATCCCTTGACAGGTGCCACTCTAAGGAGATAATGTTATTCACTTCACTTTTCAATGGTTTCAATGCTGTGGCTGATTGCTGTACACAGTATGAGTGCAAGGGTGTATGTGTATGTGTTTGGGGCAGAAAGTGTTGTGGCCCCTGGCCTCTAGATGGTGGTACAGACTTAACTGCAGTGTATAGTTGAGCCCTCCACCTTTGTCTAACAGATCTAACATAAATATAATATATATCTTGACACTGCCAAGAGGGATACAATTTCACAAAGCATAACTGTGTATCAGTTATTTTTGTTATGCTTTTTCTATTTTTATGCACAATTTGTGGTTATTTTTGCAGTTAATAAACATCAACAATAGAATCAACAACTGCCAGATTAATGGAATTCTAAAATTAGTTCAAAAGGCAAAAATCAGTCTACAGGCAGATTAAAAGACTACAGGCAGATTAAGGGTGAAAAAAAATGTACCGGGTTTGACAATGGTTGCGGTTCCATAGTGGCAGTGAAAATACTTTTGCTACTGATGTCACTATCATGTAACCTATTTCTAAAGATGTTTTCTATGCTTTCACCAGGCGGGGCGGACCACATATGTGATCCTTGATAAGGTCATTATGGTAAGAGCCCCTTGATGGGTGTATCAGAACCAGCAACCTTTAACAAGCTGATGACAAACAAGTCTGTGGGTGGACGGGGGTGGGTGTGGGTGGAGGTTGGATATAACAGGGAGAAGAGAAGAAAGAGTGAGTGGAGGACAGGGGGTGATTTGAGAAAGGGCATCAACTGTGAAAGTCGGCCTCAATAGCTCCATCAGCCTGAGTGACTCAGCAAGAGGCCATTATCCTCATCAGTTCAATAATCAGCATGCTAATCATTGCCGCCATCCCTGTCCCACAGTAAAAAGCCACACACTGCAGATCTGAAAACACTCCACATTTCCGCTCCCATGATAAAGCTCTACCTTTTGGAGTAAACAGGATAAGATGCCGGGACATTAGTGCAAATGGTCTGACGCAGGCAGATTAGCTTACAGTAAATACGAAAGTCCCAGAGAAAGAATGACAAAGAGATTCATAGACTAAGACAGAGAGACAAACAAGGCGGAAACCGTTCTGCATTCAGGGTCTTCACAAACTATACCTCTAATTTGCAGCCTGCCACAGTTGAAAATTTTAAATGATTTTTTCCCCCTGCCACACAGTATTCATTTGCACAGATTTATTTTTAGAATGAATATTAATGATGATTACTCTGCCTCACGGCTGTGTTACATCGCTCCCTACTCCATCACAGCCAAGAGCAATCAATTCCCTCTTCCAGGGATGGAAACAACAATCATCATTTATTGAGGGAGCATGCCCATTCATATGTACTTGGTCTGGAACAGCACTCTGGCATAGGCGGCCACTTCATTGTACACTCTAGTCCTGTATACCATTATACAGCTTGTTCCCAAAAAGATTGAATCTGCATCAACTGAATCTGCCAAATAAGTAAAATCCCTACATGTGAAGTCAATTCAATTTGGAAAGTAGTATACCTTGGCAAAATAAATAATGGCCAATACTGTATCTTCAGCTTTAAAATTTCCAGTGGACTAGACTTTTTTTTCTTTCAAAAAAACAAACAAACAGTTTTCTCTGCTCACCTGCCTCAGCAGGGCTGGTCTGCCCATCAGAGGGATCAGGAAGCCAAGCATCCTTCACCGCTGATTTGTACAGTAACCGGTTATCCAGATTCTGAGTGGGCCGATGGTTGTTCCTGAGATACTCCACTGATTTCACATGGTCTTGCTGCTCAGTGGTGAAGATTGAATAAAACGCCTCCAGCTACAGGTAATAAGTAGAGAAAAGAGAGAAAAAACAAATGTGCCAATGTCTCACAAGTAACAGTGTGACAGCTATTAAAATACTCACACATGTCAAGACAAATATCACAATTCTGCCAGGTTGTCTGTGTTCGTGTTTTAATCTGACGGCTTTGTACAAAGTGATAACTAATTTGAAAGGTCTCCAGGCAGGTGCTGAATGGTGCTACTGGCTAAGAACATTGCATCTACTTGCTGAAACCCAAGTTCAAATGATGATGATGTCAGAGATGCTCCATCAAGCCTGTGCCTTTGACTTCAAAACTGGGTATGAAGGACAGCTCATTTCCTTGCAGTGCTGAATAATAGTGCCAATCTACCGTTTCATAGACATAGACGCGTTATTCTACAAAGGTGTTTAACTGTTCAAGGATGCTGCCAGAGTACCAGGTTGAAAATGATGCAGGGACTGCTTCTGAGAAAGAACAAGCTTGCCTTACTGGTTTCTTGATTCTGCATGATAGTGAGATTCAATCTGTGGGCAAAAGTCTAAATCAAAAGTACACCAAAAAAGAACATCTTTCAGAGGTGTACATTGCAGAGTGTGTTGTATAAGACTGGATTGATTGAGTGAAGTGTCTGCATACAGCAGAGCTGATAATCCATCCTGAAGGGCAAAGGTGCCTGTGCATGTATCTAGCCTTTTATGGTCTGATTCTCTAAAAGCTGTGGTAGATGAATAAAGAAAAGAGCTTGTGATGGGTAAGACATTTGACAAGCACAAATCAGTGAGGAGCCACCTCATTTTCTGAAAGGCTGCATATGCTTGCACAGGGCTCACATCTTTTGTTATATTATTAAAGATTTGTGCTATTTTGAGTGCATTATAAGGCCTTGGTCCATATATTTTAGTGACCTGCCTGCATCAAAGTGGTCGTACTCTACCCTGTTTTCTTTTTTGTTTTGGTCCTGGTGGTCTTGGCCAATAAATGTGAGTCTGACTCTGATTCTGATTCTGATATGGTGACTGGTGCTGTAGGATGGGCTCTTGGTCCAAAGTCCACTGGACACTTGCTGTGTCTGCTGGCTGCGGCTTGCTTGGATGTATGCCGGCAGGCTGGATGACTAAATGCCAGAACATACTGCAGAAGCGTCATATCAGGAAGCATCCTGTGCAAAACTGGGCACTAGGTCAATTAACGCACGCAGCCATTATTGCATATTAGCCGCCATTCTAGTGCCAAATTATAATTTATTTTCCAAAGCCACAGGGAGCTGCAACATAAGGATGAAAGAGCCAATCAGCCGCGTGTTGCTGACCCCTGGTCTAACAGAACACAAAACCAGGACTTCAGGATACTGGAATATAAACCTCACAAACATTATGATGGACTGACAACTCCTGTCGGTCCCTAATGCATTTAAATACTCTAACATACTTTCCTTCTTAGCACACCAGCAGCTGAAACAAATAACGAACTAACTCAAACCCAGTGTGCCTCACTAACCTGGTCCAATGAGAATAGATTTTGATCAGCTATTTTTTTAATCAAGTCAATTACAACCTAGTAATCATGACAGTCCTACTTTGAAAGCTGTGTTGCTGCACAGGGTTTGCATACTAATATAATTTTATGCAACTTAACTGTTTTTGTATCATTAAAAAAAATTTACTTTGAATGAAATTTGTGTAAACATTTTGCAAAAATGAATCCTGATGAGACATGATATGTGTGTGCATGTACATATACTGACCTGGTGGTGGGATAGATAAACAGGTCGACTGAGGATGATCCACTCCACCACTTTACTGCATGGGGGTGTAGTCAAGGAGCCCATGTAACGGTAGTAGCTTCCCATAGAGGATGGCAACAGGTCCCTCAGGATAAAAGGCCCCAGATTCGTCTCTTTCTCTGGTGAACACAACACACAACACATATACCACCAAGCTAATGAAGTGTTTTCCCACTCGCAATAGGCTGCCTTTGTATATTTGGTGGATCCTTGTGAATCTGCTATTTGTGTCTCTGCAGTTTTAATAACCTACAATCTGGCATGAGGGAGACATTCTTTCAGCCTTTACAACCTGAAACTCACCGTGATGAACAACCCGTTTGAGACCCGTGATGATGGGCTCAGCTGCCATATTGTCCCTCTTTCCTGCCTGCAAAAATCCAGCAACAAAAGACCATTCAGAGTAAGACACTGTGATTCTGTTTGCGTAAGCTCGTACAGTACACATTCTTTGCTGCTACCATAAATTATTCCACAAGAACAAGAGAAATGCCTTAATGTAAGAAAGTTTCGACACGCTGATGTAAGCACTTCTTATTTACGCCACTTATTCAGGTCATTAGATGGTACGCATTCACTCTTATTCTCTAATGTAGTGAGGCTGCGTTTGGTGGGATGGAAAGGTAGAGCCCATGGGAACTTCTAAGCATAGAATGTTCACATTGATTAGCTATATAAAACCCAGAGGCATGGCCATGTCCCGCTTTAAACGACACCATTCGTCTGCACGCTAATAGCGGTAAGCCATAACGCTGTCAGGATCGCCGTGAGTGTTTAGGTCCCCACACGCACACAGTCTTTCACTCCTGACAACGGACCTACATAGAATACACCTGTGCTCCACTTTCCGCCTGAGGAATAGACCTGTTGCCTGAGGGACAGTATGTGCGAAAGGGGTCTTGTTTTTGTGCCAATGAGTAGATAAAAATGAACAAATGTTTTACTTGTAGGAGCAAAAAGAACAGAATATATAGACTACAGTATACTGCTGGCTTCTGCACTTTTAACATCATGTTATCACCGCTGTTTCTTAAACCTAAACTTCTGCATCCACAGTCAATGATCACAGTCAGCCAGTAAAAACTGTAACATAAGAAGCACTAGAAATCATTTTCACTCCAAACACACTAAAGTTTTCTTTTTCCAAACCTTCAGTACATAAATAGTATTTGTAAAAATATCAGTAGATTACTTTTAAAAAATGAATTGTGATATTGATTAATTACAAAATGACCCTTTTCACCTTGTTTTCTAAATACAGGCACAGCACTATCCTTGGGATGCAAACATATTTACAATTTGAAAAGGTCATTAGGGATATCATAGACAACCTCCAAACAATCTTCAGTATCTTAACCAATTACCTTTACGCTTACGACATTTATCAGACGCTTTTATCCAAAGCGACTTCCATTTCCTAACTACAGGGGACAGTCTCCCTGGAGCAACTTGGGGTTAAGGGTCTTGCTCAGGGACCCAGTGGTGGTGCTGAAGGTAGGATTCGAGCCCATGACCTCTTGGTCTAGAGGTAAGTATCCTACCCACTACGCTACCACCACCCCAAAAAATTACAATGATTATTCAAAGTGAATGTAATCCAAGAAGTGAATGCTTTTCAAAAAAGTCAAATCAAGTAATAATGTGTAAAATAATGCAGGCTAGTCTTTAAACATGTCTTTTTACAGATTCATCAATGCACCTGCGTAAGCAACAGGTAGAGAAATAGTCACAGTCAGGGGCATATGTTGGCTGGGAGGGTGCAGACTGGGCACTGATAAGATGCACACTCACTTGCCCACATTTTTTTTCAGTCACCCGCCAGTAGGTCAAACCAAATATTGCAGTTCACAGCATTTACATTTACATTTACGGCATTTAGCTGACAGCATACAACAACCCCCAACCCCACCCCACCCCAGTGCCGGGGGATGGAGTCAGGAGGTTTGGGGGACATCTCGACTGCAGCACCTGAATGGCCAAAAACACCACTTGTCACAGTCACAGGTCTTTTGTCCTTGCATCCCTAGTTGCTAGCATTGCACTCAAACCTATTCAGAGAACTGTGAAAAACATCACGATCTTTCCACTCAAATGCAGCTATTCGCTGCACTATCAAAAATAGTTATACCACACAGTGCTGGACAGACTGACAGTCAGAGCGAAGCAATACTATTGTTGTCCTGTCTCATTTCTTTTAATTCCTTGTCCACCAACAAAAGGCAGTGGAAGTTTTTGACAGCTGGAGCAAACATCCTTGTTCTTTTCCTCCTCTACCTGTTGCCCTGATAATGCTGGCCCCTTGAGCTGTGCTGGCCAAAGTAGATCAATCAGGCTTTGAAAAGGTTAGGCTCTTGTGCTCTCTCTCTCTTTCTTTTCCTCTTTATCTTTCTCTGAAGAGGATAGCAGAAGCAAACACCCACACAGTTATCATGGCGACAGTCATTTTTTGTCAGACTTAACAAACCCTTTTGAAGTGAACAAATGAGCATATTTAACATCATTTTCAGTGACTGGAGCAGGCCTGGATCAAGGGCACAAGCCAATCACAGGTTCTGTGGGGCTCTCACTATAGATACTGACAATCACATAATCAATTGATTCCTGACACCTGAGCAAACATTACAAAACAACAATTTCTATACATATAAAAGCAAACATACTAAAAGAGATCTAGAAAATTAACAACTAAAATTGTTTTTTCCTGGCAAACAATTGAGAAATATGTTAAATCTACTCATGTAGCGAAAATAATTCTCTCCAAGCAACTAAGATTTTGTAAACCTGCCCATTTTTTTTGAAAGATTAGGGCAGGAGACATAAAGAGATAACCAACATTTACACAAAGGCAAACAGCCAAAAAACTTAAATGTGCAGGACGGGGGCACCCCAAAATTGAAGTTGGGAATCATTCGTGTTTTTAAACCAAATCAGATTTAAGGTCAAGTGCAGACAACATGCCTGCATTACAAGGAAACTGGCTGGAAAGCATTGTGATCCAAAGTATAAACCAGAGAGAGAGCAACTGAAATAACTGTGATATTTCATACGCATCATAATGGCACGGTCTGATTACATTTCTTTTTTTTCCCCAAAAAGTCAATCATTCACATTAATTCAATTTATTGAGAGTATCAAATTTAATTGAGTAATCGTGACAGCCCTAATACTCTTTACCTCTTTTATAAGTTCTATAAATGCATGCTTTGTGTGCCAGGAGGTGCTGAGGTGGATCTGTACCTGAAAGAAGACAGCCATGGCAGCGATGGTTCTCCTCTCCTTTATCGCCACGCTGAGACTGTCAAAGTCATCTGAATTATAGAAGTAAATCTGCATCTGTGGGCACAGACAGGCGAGCGTGATTGGCTTTCATCGGCCTTTTCAGAAACTGACAAGGCACCAAATGGCTCACACCTTTGCAGTGCTTTGCAAAGACTGTTAACAAAATAAAAAAGTTGTGATCTGGGGGGTAATCTCTTTGACTGACTTACTGTTTTCCTTTAATGCAATAAAAACACATTACCATTCTTACAGGCCAACCTGAGCAAAATAAACAGCATATCTCATTCATTTCCTCATTCACAAGCTGATACACATTTTGACATTTGTGACAACTAAGGATTATTCATTCTTTCAGTGGAAAGGATTTAGAGGAAAATGCACATCAAATCTACATCTAAGCTGCTCAGTACAGCACGATAAACAGTGTGTCCATGTGGCCATGAACATTGTCTCTGTGCAGTCACACAAATGAGTTTAAAATAAATGTTAAATCCACCGTTTGTGACAGAAGAGGCAGAAGAACGCAAACAAGGAGGAGGAGGACAGAGAGAAAGCGAGAGAGAGAGATTGTTGAAATGATGGGAATAGGATTAGGGCTCTCTATGACAACCACGTTGTCTGGCAACCCCTCACCTTTCAGCATCTTTCCTTTAGCATCTTTGTCTTCCCTCTCCATGTCAAATGGCGACTATTTATTTGTTTGAAAAGAAGCGTGATGCACGCAGCCTGTGTGCTTTGATACAATAGAGGGTGAATTTCATTCCCTTCCTTAAAACCCTATTATATGGCCCATAACATGCATTGTTTACACAAGTGCCTGCAAAGTTTGTATTGAAGTCGCTTCTGTTGGCAACTTAGTTTAATCTGATAAGTGGGCATGAAGCCAGTGGTCAGCTGAAGCCATCCATGAATAATTGGATGATGCTCACTGCGTCTTTTTTTCCAGAAGATGTTCACTGGCGTGTTAATGTTGAAACATGTCAGTAATGTCAGTTATGCTCTGCAAATGCTGTGAAGTTGATCTCTTTGAATGAGGCCGGCATGACGGAGAGAACTAGGACCCACTATAGGTGCTAAAACTCTGAGCAGTTTTTCATGTAATCCCACTGACAAGACATGAAATTAATTTTTCATTTATTCCAGGAGTAGTTGATCAGCCAAGGGCATAAATGCTTGAAACAACCAAGCGAATGGAAACAAAGTTATGCAAATTATTTCTGCAAAAATACATCGTGAAAAATCCCGTCATCACCAAAAATCCACTCAAATCGCATTTAGGCCTTCATTAAAGTGGTAAAGACTGACTGTGAGCAAAAACGAATAAAACTTCAACACTACAGAGACAGCACCAGGGCTGGTTTTCACTAAGGAGGACCGATCGGTTTGTGTACGGATCGGTTTGTTTATTTTTATTGCCTTTAGCAAATCATACTTGCATCCTAAATCACACCAACAAACCTGCACCACCTTAATGAAGAGCTGGATGTGTTTTGAGGAAGTTGAGAGAAGTCCTGATAATTAATTTTCACAGAAACAGCTTTTGTCAAGTGTTTGTCGATAATGGTAGATTTGACACTTCAGTTTATAAGCAGAAATTTTGCACTGCAAACGTGTCTTGGCTGACCAACTACATCTAGCGCGAGTGGAAAAATGTGTAAATTTGATTTTTCAACCAACTTTTAAAGTGGCATGCTGTGACATAGTGAGACTTCTGTTGATTGTACATCAGAGGTGAAAATTTGATGCTGAATGCCACAAAGATTCTGAAGTTCGTAGCCAGACTGCCGACTGTACACTTGTAGCTTCGTGTTCTGTATCAGTGCTGTGGAGCTGCGGTATTTTGTCCTTGAACAAAAGTTGAGCTGAAATAATGGTCTGTCTCTGAAACCAAGAGCAGTATGCCCCTGGCAACGAAACGCAAGACAAGACCCCAGGGCATCCAAGCAAGAACAGCTCAGCACCGAGCAGAACTCCCAATCCAAACAGAGTAATTAGGAGAAGACAGCATAAGAGAGATTTGAGGAGGAATTAAACCTCTAATACAGAGGAAAGAAGTTTGTAGTCAGAGTCTCGCTAATAAAGACTGGTCTTCCTTAGACTTCCTTTAAACTGCAGCCTTTAAGGATGTCCATTTATTATCAGAGTTAGCATTTGCAGACAGAAATATATTCGCTTTTTTCTCCACAAGCTTTAAATTATATTAGCCTCTTCTCAGAAGCTTATTTACTCAGAGAAGATTGACCTGAGGTCTGACCAACCGCACCTACACATGTTTAGTTAATGAATCTGAATATAGTAGGATTGCAAACAGAAACACATACAATATATATGCCCCGAAAGCATATACTTGGGTGTAAATTCTTAGGCGTATGCATACTGTCAAAAAACGTGTGGATTGCATGCTGCATTTGTAATTATGTTTAAGTGATAACTGCAGTTGCACTTTTAGACTCAGGTTTTAGATAATTGGACTGATTTGCTCTGCCGCTGCTGAGTCTCTTATGTACAAATTAACGAAACAATTCTTTTCACCTTTCTTCTCATCAGCCTTGCCTCCTACGGGCCTTTCATAAAAATAAATACACAGCCTGTTTCCGAGGCAGAATTGAATTGAAGCATTTCAAGCCTAATGGCATATTTCATTAATCATAATGGCTTCATATGTTCAGAACAGGTACAAAATGATAAGGGAACCGGTGACTGTAATTGAACAGAGAAAATAGGCTTCATAAAATGGGAATGATGAACACAAATAATAGATGTAGAAATGTCAGAGTGCTTTATAAGGTAGGCTTGTATGGAATAATAAAAAATAATGTCCAATTATCATGTAGCTGGTTAATGTAAAATATTGGAAAAAGTAGAGCATGAAATATACCATGTGCATAACCATGGGTGCGCTCTTTTAGTCAGACCTCCTTGGCTGAAGTCATAGGTACCAAACCTTTCTTGTGGCCAGCTAGTAGACTTTCTATTGATAATTTATATTTGGTCTATTTTTTACTTTCCCTTGCAGAATGGTAATACTCCTGTTCAGGACGTAGAGGACTGGGGTTCGATTTCCCTATCTAGGTAAGCATCATTTTTTTGCATGACCACAACCCTAAACATACTACCAGCACAGTCAATGCAAACCTCCTTAGAAAAAACATGATGGAACACAATCAGTCACAGATTGGTCTCCCCAATGCCCAGAACATTTTTGAACCTTGAAAGGGAACAAAAGGCAGTCAATGTCCAAAAAGAGCTTTAAAATGAACATTCAGAAGCTTGGAAACTGTTCGTAAAGACTAATTAAAGATATTTTGAGCAAGCTTGCCTAAGAGTTCAGGCTGTGAAATGTGGTCAAAATGGTGGTCAGACCAAATAGTGACATTAAGCTTGTTAGAATTATATTAGCTTGTTATTTGTGACAGCTTGTTAGAATTATACCAACTCTATTATATACTGAATTTACATGTACGTTTAAACATGTTGCAATAAATCACTTGCCTCACTTGTCTCATCTCCTAACAAAATATGACAAAATGCAGGTTGGTTAATTCTGCACAGAACTATATATTGTGGATATATATCTTGTTGTAATATCCATATCCTTGTTTCTAACAGTGAGACATTTGATCTGTTGCTATGTGATATAATTCTGCCACTTGATTCAAGTCAGGTGTGTTTTTTTTTTATTTACTTCCAAACATGTCATTGGTTACTTTGGCCAAAAAGGATAATGTTTGTTTCATCAGACCACAGCAATTGATTCCAAAATGCCTCTGGTTTATCTAAGTGTTGTGCTGCATACTTCAGATCTTCAGACGATGACCCTTCCATGTTGATGATGTTTATGCAACAACACTGCAAAGTGCGCCAGTGAGTCCCCATTCTCAGTATTCACAGGGACTGTATATGGGTGTGTGTGTGTGTGTGTGTGTGTGTGTGTGTGTGTGTGTGTGTGTGTCTGTGTGTAATATGCTAAAGAGGCAACAGCTCATTTAATCAGCATTTTAGGGGCCCAGAATTAGCACCATGATTTCTATTTCCAACTCAGTAGATTAAACAGGATTCAATATATCAGCAAAAGACAACCTTCCTTCCCCTGAAATCACCATTGTTAAATTAACTCCTACACACTTCACATGAGTCCTCTCTGGGTAGAGGAGGCTCCTATGAACTCATTAAAGAGCTCATTTAAGACTGACTGGGTTAATTTAACACTGGTGGTTTTTATTGTGAGAGTACATGCTTGAGCACAGTGTCTTCTAATTTCTTTAGTTAACATAGCTGGGTTGCAGACAAGACAAATGCTTTTGTGAATACAGGAAAGTCAAAAACCTTTTGCTCATGAGCAAAAACAATGGTAAGTAATGTTAAGGTACGTTGCCTTAAATTTTGAATTCAGTGAATTTCTAACAATAACTGAACAAGAATCTGCTTTACAATATGTCGACTTATTATTTGAAGCTTAATTAACTCCAAAAATTTGGGGTTACTTACTTCTCAAATTCAGCTACTGAATGTTTTTTGCAGTAGGGCATTGTGTTTGCATTTTAGAGAGTTCTTTAGATAACTGCAGCACTCGTCAAGCCATGGCAACGGAAAGCAGGATGGTATACAATAGAATAAAAGAGTAACACTCTACTTTACAGATTTCATAAATCTGCATGAGATAAGCCTATCATGACAGTAAGTACCAGGAAACATATGGAAGTTGAAAAAATGAGCAATATTGTTAACACTACCTCTACTGGGAACTTCCTGCCATTAATGCTGTGTTCTGAGCCAGCTGATCCATCGTTGTGGCCCCAGTGAAACTCCACCTTCTCTGCCTTGAACCGCCCAGGTAGTCCCGCCCCACTTACAAAATAGTCGTTCTTCAATAGAATGGAGACTGGAGAAGAAAAAGAGGGAAAGGCGGGTGTAGAGGGAGGGGTTAAGAGGAAGGAAAGAAGGAAGACATACAAATCATTACTGCTGTTAAGTCAGGAATTGACTGCTTCCCCTGTTTCCCCACACAGAAGTAGAGAACAATGCCACGTTCTTCCTTCATCGTTTCCATCCCATTACTCCATTCACATCTAAGCTAAGACAGAAGCAAATGAAGCTGAAAAAATCCTTTCACACTCAGCCAAATGAAACTTTGTCCACACACAAATCTCTAATTAGTAACATTCTGAAAAAATAAAATTATATGACTGAGAAAACTCAGTTTGCACCCTGTAGTCGGGGGCATAAGCAGAAGGCAGCACATCGGACCCACTTCCGCCGTGTCTCCAGTGACATGAATATCAAAGCCTGTCACATTTAGCTGCATTAAGGGTGGCCTTGCTCCCCTTTTATGCCTGAAAAGACATACTAATTTATATATGTCACCATTTTCAATGGCCTGTACGAATCCCTCTGTGTCTGTGGTTAGGGTTCAGATAAAATAATAACACAGCAAAACACTAACCCCAGTTCAGAGCGATGTCATGCAGCTTGAGTCTGAGTCCAAATTTTAATTAGTCTACAGTAAATACATCTTTTCAGTTTGTTATGTGGTTCTTAGTATAATAGGGAGTTAATAATTACCCCACATGGAAATGGAAAAACTGTTAGATGGGCTGAATAGTAAAAAGTGTTCAATGATCATTTTACAGCCCTTTACAGGTTGAGAGGACCATGCAAATTGTTGAAAATGGATTTCATTTAGCAATGTTGCCTTCATTTTGTGTAGAACGATTTGCAAGATGTGTGTATGTACACAGTGTCATGATTACTTCTGGGATTTTTTTTAATGAGTCCAGATTTTCTGACTTAGAAGTGTGCTAATAAAAAACCCAGTTTACAACATAATGACACATTTTGTTTATTCAGCTGCCAGCCACACCTATTCATCAGCTCTGCCGGCTGAAATATTTTAATGTCTTTCTTTCATCCCTACATTATAGCATGTGAGCATGTGCTATAGGCTGGGTCTCCTTGTATAAACCATCACATCACATTATTGCATAGCTTTGGCTTTTTTAGGAACACCACCTCTACTGACACATAATTTTAGTCAATATTTAGGCAATTTTATTTAACAATTTAATATTGTTTTGGTCTTGTTATTAAAGCTATCAAAGTACAATCCAGTTTGCCTTGTTAGTTTTTTTGTTGCCTCTCTTAGTATCTCCCATCCAATGAACAAACATTCAAATAAACTCTACTCCCACAAGTATCTAAATAAATGTTTTCTACTTTATTATCTAGTAAGTTATCTAGCGTATTATCTATTATCTGTGTGCTTTTGTGCTTTTGCCTTAACTCAACAGATAAAAAAAAGAAGCAATTCACATTCTGTTTGTGGTGTGTGACATAGGCCCATGGACTGGCTGAAGAACACTGGCTGGGAAACAAAACACTCACCCGCACACACACATACACACGGGCGGGTGCAATATGGAGCTTTATTTACACATCGTTAAATCTAAAAGTCCCAGAAGCACAGTCACAACCTGGCAGAATTCACTCCTAAAACTCTCTCCAAACCCTCTCCAAAATCTTCTCTCAAGTTGCTGGAGGTCCCAGGCTTTTAAAGAGTTCTGGCTCCTCCTTTGACAATGTTCAGGTGTCCTTCGTCAAGGGAGGAGTTTCTACCCACCTCCCAAGTGCAATGTAAATATAAACACATGAACTGTAATTTCCTAGTAGCTCATTTTTAAATTGAATTGAGAGCAGCTTATGGATTATACTGTTATACTTCTAAAGATGTGGAAATATGGACACTGTGAAAACTGGGAATGGTAAATAGTATGATTTATAAGAGAATACATCAGCAAACCTAACTTCATAAGCAGCCATATAGTTGTTAGTCATTTTTGCCAACTGAATGGCGAACAACATTACTGATGATCTTTTGTAAATTTCCCATTAAAATCGTGTTGTATATTCAGCACCCTTAAGTAATGCCTTCCAAATCCTTGAGAGGATTCTAACGCATATGATAGGCTTCATCCCAGGCTCTTAAACCAGGCGTTATATCACCTCCCCCGCACACACCTGATAACATATCTACACCAGCCTGCCAGGGAAGCAGTCTTCGCAGGCTTGGGCGACAGGCCTATAACGCTTCCTCAGCATGCCTCATCACAGAGATTAGGATGAATGGCGAGGAACCACTCTAGTGAGCCTGAGGGTACACAAGCTTTAGCGGCAGATCCAGCGTTTAATCCTGAGGCGAGCGAAAAGGCATGGAGCGCGAATAAACAAACAAGGAATCTGGAGGGATGAGAGTGGCGTTTGGAGAGAGATGGAGGGGAGAATGTGAGAAGGGGGGATGAAACAAGGGCCTGCAGTGACTTTATATCCACACACATGCGTGCAGTGAGTACAGAGGGGGATAAAGATACTGTGTACACAGGAGAGGCCATCCAAGCAGAGGCTTAATGGGATCTAATACAGTGATCTGTAAGCTGAAGCAGAGACCCCTATTACCTCCCAGTGTAGTGGTGGCACATTGTGTTGATGGGCTTGCTGCGAAGGTTTTCAAACAGTTAATGCAAAAACAGTGTGATACACACAGTAGTGTCACTCTCAAATACTGTTTTGTGATGCAGGTGTGTATATTCTCATTTAGGTGTACCAGGTGCTTCATGGGAAGTGTGATATTCAATAACAAGTCAGTAAAGTTGGTCTCAGTATCCGGTCTTTGGTATCTAACAAGAGAACCTTACTCATACAGTGCTCTCATACAAAAACAATCTTTTTTTCATTATTTAAAGACACCAATTACCCCTTTTATGCTGAATTATTTGGAGGCAAATTGTATTACATTAATATGCAATAAATAAAAAATATTCTTTCTAGAAAGTAATTCATTAGGAGATACTAACTTTTGTTTCAACCATACAGTTATCTTTTTGTCTCATTACTTTGTGGAGGAACAGGCTGGAGCTTAATTGTGGAGTTTAATCATAAATGCTGCCCAAAGTTTCAGGCAGCAGAGCACACATTAAAATGGAATCCAGAGAGATCCTCTATCCGTGTTTGCTATAAAAAGCCGATATGTGGCGAAGCAAAGGCCAAGATCAATGGGGATGTGTCAGACTTTGCGAAAGGCGTGTTTGATATTTGTTTGGGCTTGTTCTTTAGCTGAGGCAGGGGGAGTGTTGGTTAGCCAACTCACTTCAAACAAAGACCTGATGCAATCATGTGTCATGATGAAATATTGCAGAAAAGCAAAACAAAAAATCTTTGTATGACTGGTGCAGAGCAATTATTTTGATATTCCTGATAATCCAAAAAAAAAAAAAAACAGTCTTGTAGGAAGTATGAAACTCTTTCAAGCATAGTTTGTTTCCCTGCAGTCTTAATCAGCAACGTGAACAGTATAGCACACAGACACCCATGGCCGCTTGGTAGTGGAAACACACAGTAAAAGGCATCACTCACCATCAGTTACTTGACACAATGCTTTTATGTTATTGCATGGAACACCCAGCATGACAGATTTTTATGGCTTAGGCTTAAATGTTTGAAGCGGACTACTTTCTAACCTGTTTTGCCTGTGTTCTTCATGGACGTCTTGTTAGATGATTTAACCTCAAAGCCCTCCAGTGTGAGCTCCTGGCACTCCTGAGAGACCTGGGTGAAGTCATCTGGGATGTCTATGGGCGACTGGTTCCTCTCCCCACACTCAGGGTACACTGACGCCCACCTCGCAGGACCATAGGTGCCTAGGAGCAGATACAGAACCATAAAAAATAGTTTAATGCAAAATATAAAACAAACGGTACATTTTTGTTACTAAATATTGTTTCATACCACACTTATGTTAAGCCAGGATATGACATCCTCAAATTTCATGATGCTGTATCACAGTAATCAAAGCTCAGTAACTATATAGTATACAGTATATAAATTATTAGGTGACTCAAAATAAAGCAGTATGCCACGACAGATTATGCATTACAGTGGTTGCAACATGGTTAAGGGCAGTTGTTAGACTCATTGCTCATGCCTTTATTTTGTATTAATAAATAATTTAACTTAGAATGCATTATAATCACAATAAATAATACTTTGTAAACAGTGTTCTTTGTTTGCTGTTGGCTTTGGCTACCAAATGTACTGAGGTGCATATTGGTGTGTGCATTTTGGATATTTTACAATGGCTCAATCAGATTTCAGAATGAGAGCAATTAGGCACTCTGTTAGGTACACTGTTAGAAACAGAAACAGAACAGAAACAGCATAACTGTCACGGACGATGGGGGGAACCCGCGTCCGTGATTTACCTCGGGGGCACAAAACAGAAAACGTGGTGAAAAACGTGACACATCAACACAAACAGACATGGTTGTCAAGATAAAAGTCCCCAAAAAACAACTAAAAAGCACTGGCTCCTACTGGCCACTGACCGAACCGTGACAATAACTTATTACATTTAACCAAATGAAGTCAAAATGGCAGCAAAACAGGCAGGAAACCTATTTGTCATGATGAGATTGTTGAAAGAATATTATAAGACTATTTTTAGATGTTTTTACTTATCTAAGGGACTCATACTGTAGCGAAGCAAATCCCTCTTTGTTCTGAAATATATAACTGCATGAAATATGAGTTTCATGCAGGGTGTAAACAAACAACCTGAAAAAACATTTTAGCTTCATTGGCTTTGTGATGTTATGAAAACCAGCGTTTTTACATAAATCCACCAACTCAGTTTTAAGTAATGTTCCAGTCCTGACCACTTTTTAAACACAGAGCAGCCAATCAGAAGATCAGTCTTAAAAACACAATCACAAAAACAACCTGTTGTTTTCTAAGAGACATAGAGGGTTTGAAAAAAGGGTCATATAAATGGCTGTTGGTACATATACCCACACAAACGCCATATGTGGATATCAGGGAAAACAATTAAATGCAAAAGATGGAAGAAATGCACTCATTAAGTATTTGTATCCGGTGAATCTTTTTCATGAATGCATTTAGGCAGATCATTTTAAGACATAATGTCTAAACGATCTGTCAGTAAAATATATGTGTTTTTAAAATATGTAGAAAGAGGTTAAATGATCACTATTTTATATCTCATAATCAGAAAATATTTAATTCAAAAATAAAATTAAGATGTTTGCTTTTGCCTAGATATGATTTTTGCAATGCAGTGCTGGCAAGGTCCATGGCTATTTAATGTACACTTGGCAGTTTTACTGATGATTATGATAAGCATATAAGACACGGGTTTATAGTACAGGATTCATGATGGAACTGAAGGGAGCGTTGCTATGGTCTACTAAAGCCTTCTGTTTAGAGGAATTACATTTGCATGCAAAAAACATGCAGCGTCAATCGTTAAAATGGGAAAAAATAGAATATGTTAAAAAAAAATCACAAGTCTGATGATATGAATATTTTTACCCAAACACAATTCTTTCACCAATTCAACATAAACCCTTCACTGTCTTTGGCTACAGATGAAAATCAGCTCATCAGCTCTGTAAATGTGAATTAACAAAATGCAAAGTCAATACCAGCTTATTCGGTTACAGAATCTCCTCCCTGTGATGCGGCTGAGCTAACATTTGATATTCATCTGCATCCGAGGCTGCCTGAGACAGAGAAATATGAGCATAGCCGCTCAGCAAACACAAGGAGCTGAGCTGATTAATGGTTTCATTAACAGTGGCAGCAGACATATCACAGTTCATGTTGAAATTAAATATGTACATGCTTGCAAATGCTTAGGGTGCTTAAACATCAGATTACATTCCTGAGATTCTGGTGCAGAAACAATGAAGAAGAAAAGAGTGAATGTTACAGTGGAAGATAGGAATTTCCTAACTATGCAGCCAAATAATAAGGACACTTAATATTATGCCTATTTATTTGCTTCAGGGCACGTCAGTAGACAGGGTATTTCTGAAGTCTTGTTTTATTACGAATATAATGACAGGGTGTTGAAGGCACATATTCTACATTTGTCTTGTGTTTCATTTGTCTCCCTGAGGTCCACTTATGACATTTATGAGGATTTATTTATAACAGTTTTACATTACCCTTTCTTCAATCTCTCCATATCCATAAAACGGGCTGTTATTGTTACTGTGCCTGTAAACTTTTATGATTGGCTACTCTAAATTTGCCTCATTCAAAAATGTCACCATCCCCTCAAAAAAGGTTTATTTCCAAAAAAGTAAGGACAATACAACCCATCAATTTTCAGCCCAAGTAAGCATGTTAAGCCCCAGCAATAGACCTGTATCTGACTAATTGCAAAACACTTCAGATATGAATTTATATAAAATTCTTCTTTTATATCTTAACAAAGATGCAGAGCACTTCATCTAGAGCCATAGAAGAGCAACAAAGTGACCGGCTGCCATTCATTTTCAATGTGAGTTCCTGAATTAAAGTGACAAACAACAAGTGGCTGTTATGTCGTCAGGTGGGTTTTATGCAAATACATAGTGACGTACAGTGACTACTAAAAGGGTGAAGGCAGTGTGAAACACGGTGATGATAAAAATTTCGTTCCACATAGAGAAGCTCATTGCAACAGTGTCTGGTTTACTTATACTGATCTCTACACGCGTACAGAGATATATACAAATACAGGTGGCTAAAATTGCGAAGATACCTGGTACATAAATTATAGGAGGTGTGTTCAAAAAGTAAAGATTGACATCGTTATGGAAGAGAAAGAAGATTTTCATGTGAAGATGATGTGAAAGCAGTGGTGCATCAGTGGCAACACGCTCAACCGAAACATTTTTTGCTAATTGCATGCTGGGAAAATTACATCACAAAGGAAGGTGATAATGTAGAAAAGTGATGTGATTTATTTTTGAAATTCTTTATAAATAAAATTCTTTATAAATAAAGCCAAGCACTAGCTATTTGTTTTCCAGCTTTATTCTGGGTTAATGTATACTACACTGAACATCATTAAGCTAAATGTTGGGTTGTAAAGGTAGAAAGGAGCATCTGAAGTTAATCGCTTTTATTTTACTGCCGGCCTTCTCCTACTATTAGCTAAACATGCAGGCTTTGCCATGGCAACCGCACACTCTCAGCAAAACAATCAGGAACCAAATCTAACTATCCACTCTAATTTCATCATCATTACCGCACACTCCGAGCTGCTCTGCAGGGCATGAAAGCGAGGGAGGCCGAAGGAGTGGGAATGGTCCCCCTGGATCAGTTCCAAAGGAGTATTGAAGGTTGCCATTACGACACCATCACGGAAACAGACCTGTGACAAACTACTGTATTGCCACAGTGATACTCATACCCACAGACGTATCCAGATAGGCTGCCATAAACATGAAATGTCTCTGCAATCAATAGTCATTTGTATAATTGCTAGGTTAATGTCACTGCACCTATGACTCCAATGATGTATATCAAGTTTATAGCATCTTGACTGAAATCCTATAGGTCTTAAGATCGAAGCTAATATGCATTGATTCTATTGCTCAGTTAATTCTGCTGTCTCCCACCATCTTAAACACTAATACCATTAAACCTCTGACTGTATTCGGTTCCACCTAATTAGCTTGATGATACTGTATGTCATGCAGGCGATCTCTTAAGATGCCCTGACCGATTAAAATCCAATACCTACATCTCCAGGCCAGGAACATGATGCCCCTGGGAACGGGAGGGAGCTCTCTTTTCTTTCTGACAGATTAAGGTCAGATCACTTTCCAATGGGAGAGAATAAAGTCATGCTTCTCTTTTGTAAAGGAAAGGTTACTCCTCTTACCCAATTAATGAGAGGACAAGTAGGTCGTTTCAAAGTTCTAAGCCCATAGCTGCGGTGTGGAGGTCTCTTTAGAGCTGTACTAATTGACATCAACTTTCTACAGACACAGAAACCAAATTCAAACTGGAAAAGCATGGTCCATGGTGAATTCTGAATTTTTATCTCTGAAGTCGAAAAGGAAATTGTATGCTGCCCTTCATTTGTTTGCATTTTATTGGTCATTTTTCTTCTTGATTTAGTCTGGAGCGAATTTGTTTATCCTCCTTGGTTCTGTGGGGGCCGCTAAAATGCTTCACAATCCATTGGCTTTCAAACCAGCCATGCTTTAAAAAATTGTAATTAAAGACTGTGCTGTCCATAATAGGTTTACTCTTTCAGAAACAAAGGCTTCAAAATGGGTCTTCGCTCAGAGTGACAATTATTTTACCTTTAGAGGTTCTTCACATTCTCCTATCTCATTTACAAAAGTGGTTCTTTCAAAAACCCATCCACTGAATGGTTCTTTAGTGCAGTATTCTTTCCAACACCCCCTCTACATTAGTTGGATCAGGCATGTTGGGAGAAGGGAAACGCGGAGTGCTGTGAGTATCCAGGACCAGGGTTGGGAAACATGCTTTAGGGAACCCCAAAACCTATTAGTTCATCATTCTAAAGAACAATTTTGGCACCTTTATTCCCAGAGCACAGTTTCAGACTGACAGGCAATCAAAAGGCAATCCATTAAAATAAAACTCAGAATGAGTCATCAGGCTAACTGCCACTTTTTTCAACATCAAACATATAAAAGCACCTTCATGACTCTCAACATATGTCACACCAGAGCTGCGATGCCACAGGGGCTCTGTCTCTCTGCTTTAAGTCCACTTGTTCAAATCACAGTCAGGCTCTCAGCCTTTTCTGCCGAGTCTCAGGACCTCACCATTAATGTGAATCTTGGATGGATGTTGGATTACACTTGCCCGCTTTCCATCGATTTCTACCCAGGCCACACTCCTCCATTTAGATTTGTAAAGTGCTAGCAGACTTTGGCCGAGCTGTCCGCCTGTGTTAGGTCCTGCCAGGGGCTTAGATCTCCACACACAGACACTTGTCCTCATATCGCTGATTTTCCTCCAATTCAGTTCCCAGGCTCAACCCTCCAGGGCCCCACAGGGCTTTTGCACCACTGCAGGAAACTTAAAACACCTGAGTGAAATTGTGTCAAACTCCCAGTGTGCGACTGCAGTCATTTACCCTGTGTAAGCAATTTACCTCATATTTAGTTGAATTATTCTGTCATACTTGAGGGCAGCTGTCATATGGGCCTGTCACACTATTAGACCAATGCAGAAAACAATGCAATACTAAATATTACATTACCTTATTATATATTACCTTAAATTCTGTAAAATAGCACTGAATCTCTCAGCTTAGATGGTTTGAAAATTTCCCCCTTTTTCTTTCTGGCTTTCATTCACCAGTGTTCTCTCACTCCTGTAGACAGCAAGTACCATGAGGAGATACAAGTATTCAGACAAGTATTCGGTAGAGTTTTGTTTTTTTATTTTGCATTTTCCAGTGCATCAATCTACTTCAAGTTTCAACACTTTTGATTTAGCACTTATATATGTGAACAAGTTCAAAAAAATCTTTTCACAAGAGCAAAGTTCTGTTTTTTAAAAAACAAATGACTTGGGAAAGAAGTATTGACAATAGTCAAACAGAAAACCTCCAGAACCCCAGCAATCAGTGTGGCTGATTTGATAAAATGCAACTGGAAGAATCTCTGCAAACATTACTGGGGGCATATCATTGATGGGAACACAAATTAAGCAATGTATTGTAAGATATCAGAGGATAATTTAATCTCACTGGCCTGGAAAAAGGACATTTGAACAAAAATTCAGCAAAAATAAGTCACGGCTGATTTTTAAAAGCGGTGAAGGTGGCCTAGCCAATATCCTGTCCTGAATCCCACTGACAATTTATAGAGCCTTTGGGTAACCTTGGGGAGCAATTTGCCATTACTTCTTCCCACACATGTCTTAAACCTGTAATTGCTAAAAACGATTTTCCCACAAACTACTGATGTTCTTAATTTGTGGTGCCTAAATACTTTTCTCCCTGTCGTTTTTTATGCTTAAGGGTATACACCTTTAGTTCGCATTTACAAGAACAAAGACAAAAGACTTGTGAATTTGAAGTGGATATATGCTGGAAGTATATTAAAAACAATACTTGCTTCCTCTCATTGTATTGCACAAATATGTCATATGTCTTTTGGGAATCCCCTCTTGACAATACAGAAATCCGCTGAAGTAGTGGCTGACAAATACAGATGTGATATTCAGCAGTCACATTAGCTATCTTGCTTCCTTTTTCAGTAACACGCTAACGAGAATTTAAAAATATATTAAAAAACCTGTCCACTCCAAGTATCCACTCCAATCCACTTTTCTAGCTTTAAACTGGAAAATCTCACTCATAAAGCCATTTGGCTTGTTGGCCAGAATGCCCCTTTAAGAACTTGTTTTTTTTTTTTACCATGACTGAATGCAGCCACATGTGATTTGCTTAACCCGCTTTACAGCATCACTGGCAGAGAACCATCCACCTGGAGGCTTTTTCTCCATCACACTGAACTTTTACAACTGCAAGAATGCCCTTCAGCTTGTCTTACCTCTCACAACAACTAAGACTACAGTGTTATTCAACCATCTGGAAAGCGTATAAAACTATCCTGCGGCAGGATGAGCATTATTAGTCATCTTTCTTTGTTGCAAGAGTTGTGAGAATATGATCTTCATATTCATAGGAATCTTCACACATTTTGCTGCAGCTACTTGCAGATGATACAGATTACAAACATTAAACCTGAATACTGAATCTTACAGCCTTCTCCTCCCAGTGTGCTCCTCTCAGTAGCGTATTGTATCAAATAACATAAAGAAGATGAGAAAAGTAGATGGCATTGATTAATGTAGTAAAATAAAATGAAAATCAGTACTACAGAAGAAAACTATGATAAATAAATCAACAAAAATGAACATGCAAAATATTAAAAGGAAAAGCAATTCTAATTGCAATATATATACATATGTATATATACATATATAGATATAGATATGTTTCATATGTGTATTATCATATATTATATTAGCTAATATATTAAAAGAATATATTAAAAAGAATGCATTATTTAATGTATTAACTAAAATGTGTAAACAAAGTGTGAAAAATATAAAATGACAGAATAAAGCCTAAAAAAAAACAAGCAAACTATTTTATTCTTTGTAAAAAAAAAAGTCCTTTTATTTCCCACTAGGTGAGTGACCACACACTCTTCTCCTCTCTCCTCCTCTCGTCTGCCAATATAAAGGCATGGCTGGCGCTTTTCTTCTATTGTATCTGGCTGCCCGTCCACAAATCTTCATTGGTCTATTTAATCTTCTCCTGTCTGAGACTAAACGATTGGCTCCTGCGCGTCTCTGGCAGTGACAGTGGCACTGCATCCATTCTGCCAGCCTGACAGATCCTCCTTCTCTTTTATATGACAGTGTGATTGGCTCCCCTCTTTCTCTGTCTGTGCTCTGCACTTTTTAAACGTAGCACACTCTCAGCATGTAGAGCACTGTGGCGATGTGTTATTCCAAGACACGAAATGAACGTGTCACAACATGTGGTCTGCTGTCAAAATGGCTCATGTGCTCCAATTACGTGACAATTCTACATGGCATACACTGAGAATGGTGAGAAAAGCTGTGAGAGTAGGAAGACACTCGAGGGCAAGTTTTTGTAAACACTCACTGACTCTCCACTGGACCTGTTCATTTGTAAATCACCACTAATGCTGAATTAAGAGTAAGAGTGAGAATGTAATGAATAAACTGCTTTAAAACACAAAGGGCAAGATATGAGCACAGGTGCTGTGCAAAATGTGTTAAAAACTCACAAGGCACAAAGGAAGTGTGAATTAACAGACGCCTCAACAAGCTCCAGATAAGTTAAATGACAAAGAGATGGCAGTGGTGATGAATAAAGTTCCGTTCATCCAAAAAATTCTTCAGAGGAATTGTACTCTGAAAGAATATTGAGTTTGTGAAACAATAACACAGAGCCACATTCCCTCATATGCATGAAGAACAGAAACACATGCTTTTTTATAATGCACATGGCCCATAAACTGCCTTGCGTGTCAGTTTCACAAATAACGTGGGCAGAATGAATCCAATTTGCGTCTCAATCTGGTGCAGAAGGCTTAGTATTAGTTGAGCCCACAAGTTTTGTTCAGTTCTGATTTAATAGGGACTCCAAAAACTGTGTGCTAACAAATTGTCACCATCATATGAAAACACTGTAATTTAGTTTAGTTTTTGTTCCTTTTTAACACCATTTGAACACGCAGAGCCTCACTGTAAACCATCTGATATTTCATGCTGTATGGGACAAAATTAAAATCTCCCTACATTACATTTGTCTAAACACTTAGGAAATATTACCATGTTTGGAGACACAAGGTTTTGTTATGGCAGAGCAGTCAAACCTTTGCATGCAGTGTTATGGCAGTGGATAACCTTTGCATGCAGTGGTCAGCAAACAGTCTGAAACTAGCCTCTATTAACTGTCTCTTTAATAGTTTCAGCTTCAGGCCTCCAGCCTACAGCAGTACATACACTGTCTGATGTAAACTGAATGCTAATGTCCTTTAAAAACTGATCTGACTGTTTGCACTTGTCTAACGGGAAACAAATGATTTATGTTTTTCAATTCAAACGCTAGCACAGATAGTCATTTTCACACCAATGAGGTTTTCAGAGTCATACATTTAGGCTTAGTCATTAAGGAAAAAATAATGCTATCATTTTAATACGTTTCCAGAATTTTCCATTTGCCTACTAGTACTTCACTCTATTGTTTTCTGCTGCAGGGACACTGTTCTAAGTGTTTTCTTGCATCAGTCAAGCAGACCTGACCTATCATAGATCTCAAAACCACCCAGTCTAGCTTATGAGGTTGTGTGTCAGTGCTGTCACAGCTTGCAGTGGAATTGGTTTAATCTTGTGTTGTATTTCCACACAAAAGAATTCTGAGATTTTAAGCTGGTTTTTGGACTCCCCTCCTGTCTGCTCACAGTATTTTTGTAGTGCTCTTTCCTCAGCCAGTCATCAGCTGCCCACAGCGCTGATTAATGGGTTTATTAGTCTTTACCACCCCTTGTTTTGCTACTTTTAAATATAGCATTTATATCTGTAGAAATGCTCTATATACCCGATGTGTTATCAGTTGAAGGAACTGAATACAGTTGAGGCAGAACATTTGAGAAAATGAACATTGTTTTTTTGCTTGGTTCAATAAGCTGCCGGCTGTTTATGGAAGAAAACAATCTTATCCTTGTAAATCATGATTTTTTTTCTCGCTGCCCCTTACAGAAAAAGCTTAACACACTGTTTTACTGTGTTTGGCATCTGTAGCAAACATGCACCAGTGTAATGTTATCTGCCTTCATCTTCAGCTTCGTCTTCATCTTCGAAAGTATCTGCTTAGTTTCTACCAGTCCAAATAATCTAGTGATGTCACGTTTGAAAAATAACAGTGGTCGTTCTTTTCCTTTAAAACAGAGGAAGATGCACCAAGGAATACAGACAGAAGGCTCTCCATAACGGGCGTGCTTGGAAGATAATCTGATCGCCAACTGCAATCTAATTTCCGAGACAGAACACACTTTCCGTGCCTGACAATCCTTTCACAGTCCTTCCTAAAACAAGATCTTTTCACCCTGGCTGTATAAATTATAGAGCTTGAGCATAACGCTTCTGTCACATTCAAGGTACTTTCAGCATGAATGGATTCATTATGGCCTGAACTGTACTCACCACAATTTCCTCCCAATGTTCTCCTGGAATACGCAGAAACGTGTGTACATTACTGTGAATAAAATGAAGAGATCATGTGCCTCAAAAGCACTGAATTTTTCATTGACACAGACCTCATGGTAGCGTGCAGGGTCTAAGGCTACATGCGTGTATTTACAAACTCTTTCTTGCAGAGAAGAAAAGAAGTACAGCATTACAGTTCTCTTCAACTGAAGGTAACTGAGAATGAGCTTGTAGTTTGCAATGAATCTTGCATAAAATGTGAAAGTTACATTAAAAATGTATTCTTTTACTGGTCATTAGATACAGTAATCTGATTCTCAGTGCATTCTCTGGAATTTTTCCTGGGGGGTGTCACATTCAATTATAAGCTCACTGGACAAAAACATGCAGTAATATAATTTCTTTTAAACACTAGGTAGTGGGGTGCGACGGATTGCTCTTCTAATGGTTCAGTCTGGTCCTCGATTCCTGAGACTTGGTTAAGTGGGTTCACAGATCAGCTTGGAAAAATTGTAACCAACCTTAAACATCAGATTTTTTTTATTAAACATAAGTTTAACGCAAATATGCAAAAGCAGTTGTGTTTTCATTAATGTGCATTACTTAATTAAGTACAGTAGTGGAATAAATTGGAAGTATATAAATTAATGGATAAATTCCTTATTTTATCCTGCAATCGGTCACTTGCGCATTTGCATGTGTTTCATAAATGCGGTGTGAGTTTCTTTATTCATCTTTATTCATCATGTGTGCCTATTTCAGAACTTCACCTGCTGTTCTATAATAAGATTTGGGTTGAACCAGTCACACACAAACACCTTACACTTATCATTCAAGAATCTGGGAGTGTCAGTGTTGTGTTCTGCATGAAACACAAGGTGAAAGACAGTCTAAGAGGGATGTGGAATTCCAAGAGACTGGTGTAATACTTGATAGTACTGAAGCTGCCATTAATGCAAAGAGACAAATGAACAAGTATTAGAATGCATGTAGATATTTTCTTAGTGCTGGAAGCTTGTAAGTAATAAAGCAAAAATCAACCTATTATTTTGATGAATGAAGTTTGTAAAAGAACCAAACAACACACAATATACATATCCTTTAAAATATTCCTAAATGCTTAGTTGGAAAAAAGACAAAGGATAATGCCTTTAAATGCAAGATGGGTTGTTTTGGCAGTTCGGACTCTAAGAGAGACCAGTAGGAGAATTTAAATTATGCATTTCATAATGAAAACTGCTCATTAATCATTCCTAATCATCAAGAAAGTCTAATCAAATACTCATGTCTAATCAAATACTCATGACAGCCCTACATCTATTAGTTCTTAGTTCAGTTTCTTTTATCTAGAGGTCATCAATAGGTAGCTGTTTTCTGTTTTAACAGTACATTTTGTGATGCTTCAAGGACAATGTCAGCTGGAAATCATAATGTACTTTCCTGCTATTATCAACATCCAGGAAAAACTGGGTTTGCCTGGTTCCTTTCTCACCATTGCAAGAGCATCAGAAGCATATTACAACATAACCACATGAACAGAGCATTCAAGGACGTTTTACAAGGGAAGAACAAAACATTCTGTACATTAGGAGCTCTGTCTGCCACATGGACAGCAAGAGGGTGCATTACTGTTCAAGAACTTCACCACATATGTATGCTTAAATAAAAAACACCCCCCAACAGTGCCATATTTTTGAGCAAAACACTGTATCAGTGAGGCTTTCTGAGCTAACTGAGCCTTATTATTGAACAAAAGGTCTGGGTGTGGAAGGAGAGTAAATTCTGTATTTAAGTATATAAGTATATACTGTATACTAAGTATGTACTAAATCATGCTTTGTGACTACAGACATTAATTGCCAAAAAAGGTCCAAAAGATTAGCTTAGATTGTTTTATGGTGATTAGAAAGCCACAGTGTGGGTTGGAATTTTTAAAAATCCAATTTCAGGTAAATGCTGAACGAACTCAGGTTATTACATGGAATTTTGTGAGACTGTAGCCTGACAAAGACATAAGATTTCAGGGTCCAACAGTCATGTTCTTATTATTCCATACAGTTCTAAATAATATAGACAGGGTTTTAAAAGGACGAACTGAATCTTGTCACTGCCTGACGAAAAGCCCCTGTTCTCTCCACACAGAAAAATCACTTTGAGTCAGTCTCTCTGATCCTAACAGCCAACCTGAGAACAGCAGGGAGCCATTAAAGCTATATAACATAAGTCTGCTGTGCATAATTTAATCAAATGGGTTATTCTCTGTATTTTGTATCTGTAATACCTATTAACAGATTGTGTTTTTGCCCAGCGAGCATTTTGGTCTTGAGCACAAGATACACTGCATAGGATTTTCATTTTTCTGCTCTCTGATTTTTTTTCTCCGCTGCTCCTTTCACCAAGCCCCAAAACACTCATCTTTGTCACGTCCTGCCAAGTCATATCATTCTCACTGAATTTTAATTAGTGTTCAGAACAATCTCACCAAACAATTTGAAAGCACTGAATTATATCTCGGTCTTAGAATAGCAGGCTAATTAACAGAGACACTAATTGGATTAATTCTGCGTGATCTGATTCCCAGACAGACACAGGAGCAGCTAGACAACGATAATGAGAATGAGAACGAGAAAAACTTTCAGAATAAATGTCCCTGTTTTCCCGCCACAGTTATGATATTGACAGACACCCATCCCTGGGCGGGTAACATCAGATCGTTCTTTGGCTTTCAAGAACAGCTTTATTGTATGTTTAGAAACACAAGGGTGTCAAAAAGGGCTCTTTGGAGCAATGCCAATGGAAAAAACACCTTTGGTTCTTAGTGTAACATTTTTGTAAAAAGGTTTGACACAATTGTAGGTACATATTGGCTTGATCTGGGCCAAAACACAAGTAAATGCTTCTTTGACTGCCTTCTTACTTAAGTGAACTCATTTTCTGACATGTTGATTTGCAAAGGATTAATAAAATGTGGTGTTATTTCCACGGTTTGTTTAGAGAAGGTAAAGGCAATCACTTCGGATGTGAGCATATATAACCCATAAAAACCACTTGCAAATTCGTAAGGGATCAAATCACTGAAAATGCCAGTCACAATTACATGACCCACCTCCCCATGCAAAACTAATCCCGTACAAATACTATTTAAAATGACTGAATACATTTCCCACTTGTGGGACTAATAAAGGTTTATCTGCTCTTATTTCAAGTCCCCCTCCTGAAGTGTCCCCATAGTGACTGAGTTTCTACCCTGAAGTGCAGCTCAGAACAGTACTTAAATACTGATTTTGGAGTCCTGTCAGTCTAAAATAAAAGAGTAAAGCTTATGAGGGAGAGATCAATCAGAAAGCAGTATAGATGATGCCAGTGTAACACAACAACAGATAAAGGTGCTGTTCTAGTATATGTTAGGGCACAAATATCATAAATGTATCTTCAAAAGAATAGCTTGGTCTTTGAGGTTCAACTATGTACATAAACTGAGTTTTAAAGTACCTTCCATAAGAGGCATAACTGTATCTTTTCATAACGTACATAAAATACAGAGCTCATAGTTACGATAGATAGGTCTATAGAGTCAATAGCACTTAAAGAATATAACAGCAACAGAATGTGGTACAGTGCTGTTCCTATAATAAAAGTACTAAGGATGTCCTCTTGAGGTAACTTCAGTGAGAGAGTCTGTACCCTGAAAGGTACTTTTATCTGACATGGTAATAACTAAATATGAATGATGCAAGTGCAGCAGAATATATGTAGATTTCTTTTAAAGGAAAAGGGACAATTGAAAACTAGGAATTGCCCCTTTCTGAATCGTAACCACAAATCTCTTTCTATTGCCTGTCTGTCTGCGCTGTGGATGCTGTCTGTTCTGGTCAGTCCAGTCGTTTAGTTTGACAGGAACCACTCTCTGTCACATTCCCTTAAGTCCAGCGGCCACATGTTTGTCTCAATACACCACCTTTGTTACCGTGCTACAATCCCATTAACCTTGGGGATAAATAAGCCCACTGCTGTTTCCAAGGGGATGCTGACAGTGTTGAGATTGCCTTGTCATGTCCGTTTTGTCCCTTGAGGAAAAGGGACACATAGCACACTCTCTGGCAGCCCTCACACATTTTGGCAGAGCACTACTCACCAGTCGTGTTCAATCTAACCCTCAACATTCTGCATACCAGGCGCAGACGACGGGAAACAAACACGCCACGCTGACGTGATTGATAGTGACAGTGGTGCGGATCAGGGCCTGGACTGGCTATTGCCACTTTTCCTGGGTCATTGATAGCCTTGAGGAAGTAAGACTGAAGACGTCTCCTCAAAGTAAGACCCATGTAAATTACACAGTAGTTCACAATAAAACCACTCTGTCCCTCATCCTGGTAGTGCCAGCGACCATGAAAATAGCAATCCGGCTTTGAAAAGGAGGAGTGACCATGTGTTTCCCAAACTCCACAAAGATCACTTTATTTTACAAAACTTGTTTACAGGCATCAGCTACCAAGGATTCTGGCAATCGAACAAAATCAAGCTTTAGGGAAACATTCCTGAGTCTTTCAAGGAAATCACGCCAGCGATAGCTACACAGTGTGTCATTACCCACCCCCATTCAGCCAAAGCCATTAGCTCCTAGTGGGCTTAATGATGTAGCAGTAAAACATCCCAGGAAAGCAGTCAAAACACAGAGCTGATCAAATGCTTTTCATGGCGAGTGAATAAATGAACGGCAAGTTTAAGATTTATACGTCACCACACATTTTACAAAGCACGCCGCTTAGGAGGATATTCACAGGAACAAAGAATTTTAAAACGTTCTTTGTAAGGAGATTATGGATTTACATATTTCTGTTAATTGCAAAGGGAATGTTCAAACATAAATATTCATGGACAAATATACAAAGTGTGCTACATCCAGGAAGAAGGAAGATCAGGGAGCTAAATGAGACAGAAGCCTTATTAACAGAGTGACTACCTGAATAAAGTGCAATCAATACAAAGACAGGATTGTGAGTGTAAACTAAAGTGACGATCAATAAACCTGCTAATCTACATTTAGACAGAATGAAGCCTGTGTGAATGTGCAGGAACATTCTGATGGATTTGTGCTTCGCTGAATACTTTCAAAAGTGTAGACCTCTCACACAATTACACATATATATCACCTGATTATAATTATTTGAGTTAAATCCAGTTATTCAAGCTGACAGCAATTCATTTCCAGTTTAATTATTTGGTATTTTTCATTGGGTTGAGGCAGATTCAAGCAAGAAAAGGTTGAAACAGGTAATGTTTATTTTAGGAAAATAACAAAAACATCTTGTGCTATGACATCTGTGAGAGACTTTCAGTTATTTGATGTTTCTTAATAGCACATTTGGAAGATGCATTAATGAGAAATATTTGTTTATTTGCGCTCAATGTGTTTATGTCTTCTTTTTTGTCAACTATGTCAATCAACTAAGGATCATTGACAACTATGAACCAAAATAGCAATTCAGCCAATTCACTTTAGGCTTGTACTTTAATTGCTAGAACAGAAATATAAAGGACAATTTAATTAATTACCATTATTTGTCACATTGCTACTGTCTTAAATTATTTAAACAATATTTTCCTAATCAAAATAAGCCTAATCACATGCATTCGTTCATTTTGTGATTTATTTCCTTTTGTTTACTAGATTTAGTTAAACACTAAAATATTTATTTTACTGAATTTAGCTTATTTAGCAATTAATGATTACCACAATTAATGATTAAATAGCATGTTTTTTTCACACAAGCACATGGTTATCACATTGTCACACAGTTTTTTTTTTCATGTATGACGATACATTTTCTTCATATTTATGTGAAAACCATTTTATTTACATGACTTTTTACTGTAAGGGAATTTGAGTTGGTGACTTCCTTAACATGACCACCCTGTTAGAATTGTCTCTAGTTCAAAAGTGAATAATCAAAATACTGCGTTTGCGTTTCTTAACGTTAAAGAACAGCATTCTGTTGAAAGGTCCTAACATCTTCGTTTTGAGATTTTGAGCTTTCTTACAAATAATATTCCACTTTGTTATCAATCAGTCTCTGAACTGCCGTCTCATCTTACATTCATAAAGCCTCGTACCTTCAAAGGTAGTCATTGTGGGGCTTACTTATTGACTTGTTCACAGGAAAAAAGAAGAACAATCAGCTTAGGAGCACAGAGACACAATCTACTTCCTCGCACTTCCATGAGCTTCAAAGGCAGAAATACATGAATAGGTCTGGAAGTACATCACTGACTCCAATGTTTTAGAGTGCTCTCACAACTCTCACAACGGACTCTCAAAATGGCCATGGTCTGAAGGCCGACAATACCTTCTCCTTCATACAGTTATTTAAAGAAACGGCCGTCTAAACTTCTAAAGCTATTGGGGTTTAATAGCCTGATAGTATTCCAAACTCCGGAATGCCTGCAGTGACAGAAACTTAACATCCTTTTTGCTATGTCTGAGTGAATTTTTGGGACATTATATCACATAATCAGCGGTTGCATAACGGTCAAAATAGGGCTTTGGCCCTGGTTCATGTGAAAATAAAAGAGGTTCATTAATTGACTCTGACCTTTCAGGTCGTATTTTAGCCCATTTCCTCCTATCCACCCACTTCCTCTGGAATGTTCAGTTGAAATTCGCCCAAAGCCTAATCAGCACTGAACGGAAAAGCTCAAGAATACCACACACACTCTGGTACTCCTAAAGGGAACACACCCTACTTTTCAAACAGAAAAAAAGATCTTTATAGAACAACACGAATACTTAAAATGAATGATATTAGACAAAAATGAATGGCTCTATTCACATGGGACATGGGCCGCAGCTTAGAAAGCTAGGAAATGATCAATCACATGGCTATTTACGTCTAATTAGCCATCCCAAATCAGTTCCAGACAAAACAAATTTCTCCTCCTGTGCAATCTGCTTGCATCTCGCGCCACGTTACTGTGAAAGACGTAGTTTCCTACTGTTGATGGGTGCTGAGAGGTCTAAAAGCACTGCGTGATGCTGAGGAGAAGACAAAATCTTGGAACGTTAGTAAATGCAAAAAGAGTTTATGGTAATAATTCTGGAGCATTTTTGTTGGTCAAGTCACCATGAAATGTTGGACTGGGTTGATATGTGGCTCCATTTATTCAGGCATCTGTATGATTCCCAGCAAACTCTGACTGTGTGAACTTCAGTCTTGGTAGTTAAAGTGTGTGTGTGCGTGCAAGACCACGTGTGTGTGTGTGTGTGTGTGTGTGTGTGTGTGTGTGTGTGTGTGTGTGTGTGTGTGTGTGTGTGTGTGTGTG
>JBBPDC010000109.1:16439447-16461047 GCA_037974485.1 Hemigrammopetersius urotaenia | reverse complement strand
TATATGGTTATTCATCTTACATCTGAAAATCTTTTAATTCTATTTACAAAGCGTTATATTTTATTTTAAAACAGAGTGTGTGTAAGAGTGTGCGCATGATTGAGTGCATGTGAGAGCATGACAAACATAGTAATGAGTAACGAGATCCTTGATATAAATGTAGAGAAGTGAAAAGTACAATATTTGTCTTTCAAATGTAGTGAAGTGAAAGTCGAGTTTCCAAAAAAAACTACTACTCAAGCGAAGTACACTCAAAAACTCTACTTAAGTACAGTGCTCAAGTCTCAAGTAAATCTTCGTTACTGTCCACCTCTGCTTATATGTTTCTAGGACATAAACTCACTGAGCTTTAGATGATTGTTTTGGAAAAGTAAAAAAACTCCCCACTCTGCCCATGCATACCCATTCCTGTTAAAGTTATGCTGATTGCTGTTGCTATGAGGCACTTTAGAGGGCAGATGAGTTTATTTACATATACACTGTAACAAAAACAGCTTGTTTAATTCTAGAGTGAAGAGCATAAGGATAAAAATATGTTGGAAAATTAATAAATCAAACGGTTTTGGCAAAGAAATCCCTAAAAATGATATACATTTAAATGTCATACATCAAAACACAACATATGAGAAATTAGATTTATTAAAAACCTAACTGACTGAAGTCAGTGTTTTACCTGGCCAGTCCATTAAACTGATAATGGCTGGCCATGAAATAGCTTCTTGAGGCCTTACATTTAAAGTACTCAGCATGTCTTCACTAATTTTGCCTTGTGTCTGCAGCTTTCAAGCCTGATTTTGAAGGATAAATTGAAGGCACCTTGTTCAATTAAAACCTATAGACGACACTGCAGGAACACTGGTCGGCTGATATAAAAGCATAGTGGCTAATTACTTCTAAAGACCGGAAATTGCTTTTTCAGAAAGAGAAAAAGGATAAAAAAGCCTAAGTGCACTTGAACGGACAAAGAGAGAGAAACAGAGCAGCAAAAAGAGAAGCAGGCAATCGGCATGACACTGCCCGTCCAGAAAAGAAAGCTTTCATGAAAGATGGAAAGAAAAGGGAACTCACCTGAATACGCCCAATATGGCTCCCCAGCTGCTCTCCTCTCTCTCTGATGATGCTTCATTCCTGTAGGTGCAGCTGCTTCAGAGAAAAACACACAGACAGAAGGTGGTTTAGAGTCTTGGCCAGACTCCTTGAAAAAGCTTAAACTGTTCCTTGAAGGAATTGTCTTTGGCATGCCAATCTGAATGCATTCATGAGCGTTAACAAATTTGTACAGTATTCCTTCTGATATTTGCTCACAGTTTAGAAATGCAGCTCTTTGCCTACACAGTTGCTGCTCCCTTCGCCATCAGCATTTAAACATACTTACAAAGAATAATGCACATCACTGTCATTTTTATACATTTATTATATGTAATTATACTTATTCCCTATTCCCCCTAATAAATTGTTAGCTCAGGATTCGCTCACTTAAGGGAATCACCTGCTCCTTGTTATTAGCTGACGCTCCTCTTTTAGATGTTTATACAGATAAGGTTGGCTGAGTGCAGTCAGAGGTCATGCAGGCAGAACAATCCTAGTTGGCCCTTTAACATGGTATAGGGATGTGGTGACTGAATCCTGCAGTGTAATCACTGGACTATGTGGATCATTTGCAATTTTACACTTATGACTTACATATAATAATGTGTAATAAGAAAATGCTTTAGCAATGTGTCTCTGTGTGTTTACTGAACGTGAGGGGAGCATATGATCCTAGCTATGACACTGCTAATACATAGTAGTAGATCTTGCAGAACTTGGTAAAAAGCAAATAAAAATAACGTACATTATGTACTGAAACACAGCTTTACAAATTGTCTCATACAATTTAACCTAATCAGAAATTATAATGCATTGCTTTAAGTGGCTACATAATTCTGAGATTCAGAATGTAGTGTCATATGTACAACAAAATTCTTACTTTTACTGGCTAGACAATTAACATAAGTGTATACCTAGAACATGTGCCACATTAACAATAACAGTGCAACAAGTCAAATACAGGTACAACCATATAACAGTTAGTGTTGTTGAGGTAGGGTGTGAGGCAAGAAATATAAGGACAGCAGCAACACTACACAAAATGTCTGTGCAAAGTGACAGTGTGGGAGGGTTCAGTGCAAGAATAAGTAAAAGTGCAGACTGCCATGCAAGACTATACTTATAGAGCTATAATATAGCTCATCATAACTAGACAACAAGACATTTTTTACCGTGCTGAATGTTGAAGAAGAAAATAAGGCATTTTCACATTACATTGCATTACAGTGCATAACAATGCATTGCAACAAGGCATAACATTGTAATGACTTGGTAACAGTTGTTATGAGTGGGCAGAGCTGGGACAGATCAGTTGAGCTGAAATAACTGTCTAAAAGGTCAAAAAGGTGCTCCAAAACCCAGCATAGTGTTAACTCAGGGAAATGTGCAAGAGAAACTGTAGCAGAAGTAAGAGGAGAGAGAGAGAGAGAGAGAGAGGGAGAGAGAGAAGGAGGAAGAAAAAAGAACTAATTCAAACTAGTGAAGTGTGCCCACCTCTCTGCGTGCATCAGAGAGTTCCATGCTGGGCACTGCAGGATCAGCTCCCTCCCCCAGTCATATTAATATTTAAACAGCAGCCCACTCTTCTCTAAAACTTCACTTTAAAACATGTGTGGCATAATCTGGCCTGTGACTCTCTTCCCACCTGCTCTGTAATTGTCCTGTTTATCTGGCTCAGTGTGTTTCAAAGCCCCTCTATACCTGCAGGAGACCTCCTGCTTGTATGAAAGACATCTTCAAAATCTGGAAGAGACTTAACATGCCTGTGATACGTTCCTTTGTAGTGACTTAAAGCGCTTCTGTTTCTCCCTGCAGAGTGACACAGACTTGTCTGAAAGACACTACAAAACAACAGCTCACTTCTGTGAAAAAAACATAAACGGATCAGGATGTATCAATTCAACTGCATGCACTGAAAATATGATAATAATTGATAGTAATAAATTATTATTATAGTCACGCACACCAGGTCAAAGGGCATCGGAAATGACTGCATGCCAGGAATAAAAGTAGGAAGCAGGTGTGTGTTCTTCGCACAGACATTGCTTCAGTCATTACGTGTCCCTAAAACCCTATCTTTCCAGTACTGTGAGTACTCAAGCTCAGAGGAGCTACCCTCATCTATCCCTGTGTGTGCGGGTGAGAACGAGGACCTTACGGAGCGTTCTCAGAGTAAACAGCGTGGTTCACCCGCTCCCTCATGCCATCCGCGTTGGGGCTCTTCCGCCACACAACAAGGTTGTGTTTTGGTGTGTCTTGGTCCTGCATTCCTGTGCTACTGTGACATTTATTGAGCTTTATGTTTTTTATTGTGTATATTCCACTACAAAAAGTTGTTTATGCAACAGAACTGCCATATTGTTTCAAATGTATCTGTTATCAACCTGTTGACAGTGGATTGTCTGAAGAAGCCTTTGACACAAAGATATAAGGTAAGATATATTAACTGTGAGGCATTTGCTATTTTTCTGAGTTGCTATTTTTTAATACTAAATCTAGTACTAAGTCTCATCACGCTTTTACAAGACATTTGAGTACAGAATTAGCACTGATGCTGTCATCAGTCTGGAGGTGGATGTTCCATGGAGTGTTTTTTAATCACGGAAGCAGAGCAGTCTACATAGAATTATATGTGCAGATCAGCATCAAGATAAAACCACTGAGAGGTGAGGATAACCATGGTTAAGATGGAATGTATTAGGCAGCAAGTGAAGATTTCGAAGTTGATGTGTTGGAAGCAGAAAAAATGGGCATGTGCAAGATCTGAGTAACTGTGAGAAGGTTCCTATTGTGATGGCTGAATGCCAGAGCCACTGTACAGCCACTCTAGAGCTACTGTAGCAAAAATCTCTAGCGACTAGTGTAATTTGTCTGTACCACGTCTGGGAAGACACGTATCATGTCCAAGCCCAACTTGTGATCAATTGTGATCACAAACTTCCAACAAACTTCCATTTAACAAACAGCAGAAAATGTATCATGGGCAGTGTTAGATGAAAATTGGGAAAAGTTGAGGCCAAGCATTTATTTCATTAAGGACGTGTGTCAGTGAGACAACATAGACAGCATATTAAGATTTTGTTGGATATTACTGTGTCTGGAGATGATATCGGGGAGGCAACTGTGGTGGCTAGTATAATTTTTGAACACTGAATAGTGTTTTTGTATACCACCCTTTGTCTGCTACACACAGATGGGCAACATTTGACCTTTCTATATGAAAACCTGGTATCAGACTGGACACTTCTAAAATAAGTAGTTTGTGCAGACTAACCTATAATAATAGCTGGATTAATTTTTTTTTCATGTATCATTTTATTATTTCATTCAGAATCAAATCAAATCCCTGTGCTAAAAGGAATTCACAGTGCTGAACAGGCAAAGATATCTAACTGTAAGAAGGAACGGACTGAAAGGGGGCCAGCTGTATAATTTTGGTGGTCATATCATCACAGTTCCTCTGTGACAGTTTCCTCCATTTGAGATGAACTTGGATCATCTTCTCCAAGCCAGAAGGGGATTCCTGTATTTATATCTGACTTCAAAGGGCCCTCCTCTACCTTACCAGTGACTCATTCTCTGGGGAAGATGCTCTGTTCGCACAAACACATTTTGCTACCCTCTGCTCTGTTCTTACCCCAGCTTGCATCATTACATTGGAGATTAATTAGACGCTGAGCTAAGTCAATTCTCTCTCCCAGCAATTAAAGACACCCTTATTGGTTAGCCAGCAATTAGACACACTCTTATTGGCCAGCGAGCCATCTTGCTTTGTCTACTGTTTAATCCCCTGATGGACAGCGAGGCAGATCACGCAGGCAACTGGACTGGAACAGTAAACAATTACTCATTCCTATTAATGCGTTTATAAACTATTCAAAGGGTTAGGCATATTAAAAAGCCTGCGCTCTTATTGTTTTCTCATGACTTATTATGGAGGGTAAACAGCCCGGTTTGACCTCAAATGGAAGAGAAGCTAAATAATGTTCTGCTGATGCAGCTGAGGCTGTTTGAAGTGCTCCTTGTCCCCCAGGCCTTGTAGCAGCAGCTACAAGTCAGCAGCACTCCATGTGCATGTGTGTGTGTGTGTGTGTGTGTGTGTGTGTGTTTGTGTGTTTGCATGGGTCGTGGGTTTGGGAGTGGAAGAAGAGGCGGGAGCGTGCAGCAGTAAGCAAGAAAGATCTACGACAGTGTGCGCCAGGCTTTTGAAAGTAGAGTGACAGCAGCATGGAGCTCCTATACTGTACAAACCCCACCTATGTCAGACTCACCCAGCTGGACACAAGATTAAAGGAGCCCTGCTGTCACTGACATCACAGCCTCCATCATCAAGGGTTTCGACCCAGGTACAAAAGCAGCATACCTGCGTGTGTCTGAAACCACCTGAACAAAGCTTTGACACTTCTTACAGAAACAAGGTGTCTTAAAGCAGTGGAACAGAAATCCGCAGGGCATAACTGCCAGTTAGTCAGGCAGTGTAAGATCCTAAGCCAACAAATAGCAAAGGAACTATGGGTCTTAGTCTAGACTAACTTAAGGTTGTGAATCTCCAATTTATTTTACTTATTTATTCAGTTTCAGTACATGATATCTTTTTTACCATTAATTATTTTGACAGTGTTGCCTCAGATTTCAGCAGAATTTAATTTGATTAGGATTATTTAGTAAGTTAATTGGTCAAATTTTCCGACAATTCGGTTTGATTGAATTATTTAGGAGATCATTCAGGAAATGATCACGATATGTCACATTTCACCACAGGAAAATACCACAGGAAATTATTCAACACAACATACTTCATGATCCATTTTGATCCATTAGGGCGTAATCCAGTGCGTTATGATATTAAAAACCACGCTTTGGTTCTGTTTGACTGTAATTGTTTGGGAAATAAATTAGCACATCATGACATAATATTCCACCAGAATTCATTTTTGTTATTTTTAACAACAGACCAGTGCATAATAAAATTCCACATTTTACCACAGTTCTGTTTGCTTACTTTACTTCACATTTAAAATAAAACCAATGTATACTATGAATACTATGTTGCCCAAAATGAGCACATGCTCTATTGCATAACATTGTAGTTAAATATGATTTGTTTTAACATTCCTAAATCCAAAACCATTCCAAAATACAAGTTTGACCACATAGTTTGAAATACACAGTCCCGTGTGTTTCTGCAATTAGTAACTCATAAAAAATTCCATTAATAAAATGCCTCATCAGAGCCCACTCGGCAGAGGTTGTAAAACACTCTGGTTGTGGACATAGGAGAGCAGAGCTGCTTGGCTTGGACAGCCAATCGCATAAGCAGGCCATCGTTTTGATAGGAAGTCTGAAAATAGGCTTTGCTATAACATGGGGGTTTGCAGGCTTAATTAAGCATAAACAAGCACTATGACCCCGCTGGACAAATAAACATGCTTGCAGAGGGGCTTAAAGATAATGGTCCCTGGTCAGGCTCATCCTCTGAAATGCACGTACGCATTCATGCACATGGACAAACACGAAGGTGGATGTGCTTATGTTGATTAGTGGTAAAAGTCATTGCAGGTAAATCTCTTTCTCTCTCTGTCTGCACTTTTTTGAGTCATTTTTCATGTTTATTGAAAGCTCTAAATCTGCTGAACAAACAGGCAGGAGAATGGCATGGCAGACATTTACACTGAGCTCCAGAGTGAGCTCTCAAAGGCTGGGAGTAGCAAACAGACCCCCAAGCCGAAAAGGTCACACCGACCACGGCTACAGCATTCAAGATTGTTCCTGCCTATCATCAATACCCGACTCGATTATTTCAGTGCCCTGCTGTGCACACAGCCTTCAACCTTGGGAGTAAGCCAGTGGGTCAGGGACTCAGATGAGGTGTTGACAATCCTTTAACAAACCACCTGACATCTGAATGACTTCTGTGTGTGTGTCAACAAAAGGGAATTAATCTGCTTTAGTTACAGTGGCTTTGCATGGTAGCAAAAGGGAGAGCGCAGCAACGCACTTATATTTAGTCAGCCTTCCGCTCCCCTCACCGGCTGTTTAATATCTTTTTGTGGTCAGTGTTTACATCTGCAAGATGACCTGGAGGGATGCTTTTTTCCCCAAACAAAAGCAGTGGCTTACAGAGAGAAGCTGATGAAGTCATGTTTGTGCAAAAAAAAGCTGTTTAAAAATAGAGCAGTTTAAGAAAAGGACTGTCTCAATTAGTGTCTTCTCCAAGTGTGCAAACAGCAGAGGCTGCATTTTCACCCACTCTGTGTGCGTGCTGCGCCTGTTTTTACTGTTTCTATATTTTTACTCAGTCTATAAGAGAATCTGCCTACAGAGAGGAGCATATGGCGTTCAAAATGGAGGCAATAAACAGAGGGAAGGAAAAGAAACTGGCTGGCAAAGCACAGAGGCATTGTGAGAACGGTGAAAAACAAGGGATGGGAACTCTTGCATCGTTGTATGCAGCAGGCAGGGGATCCTCAACCCATTAGCATTTGATTTGTTGTACTTTGATGGTTCACATACACTCAGAAGAATGTGTGATCAGTGCTGCAGGAGCAGTTAATCTGCCAAACTAGGTTTAGGGTAACAAGCGACATGGCAGTTATGTCATGCAAATAACTCTAAATGAAATATATTACACTGATACAATATTGACTTTAATTTACTCTCTTTTGGAAATCACTGTGGTGATTTCCATATTTCATTCATCTGGAACTGGAGTACACATTTGAATCAGGTAGATATAAAGCATGTCTTTTTTCAAAGCTTCAGTATGTTTATATAGGATGATCAATCATTCTTAACTTTAGATTATTTATTATTAATTATAGCTCAATTGTGCCCAATTTGTGGAGTCTTCAGATCCTTTTAGATGCCCCCTAAAGGCCCTTATTACTGGCGTGTTAAATTAGGGCCGTAGGTAAACTCTGCAGGTAGATCTCAACAACCATTTCTACTGGTTCCATTTATATGAGAACTAATTCTAAAATCTCTGCTTGACCAGGTGTTCCTGCTCACTCTGTACCAGTTAGACCACCATGGAGCTACCTGCATGTGTCTGTGTCCCTCTTCTTTTGTGCCAAATATACTCACCTCCATGGCCCTTTCACACTCTTGATAAAACTGCCTGTCTCAGCTTGATGGAGACTCTAGTGAATAGTCTGTCATCACTTCCCCTCCTCTAAAATTGTTTTACCTAGTTAGAGCTGACCCCTGAACTAAAACCACACATTCACTTTTTTTAGGTTATCTCACATTATACTGAGCTCCTCTAATGTCCATAATAGAGATAGGAACAATGGATTCTCATTTTTATTGCTGATGCTGGTAATCTGAATGCTTCTGCTACATCATTGTTCAGTTTTAGCTTGAAACAATAGGGATATATTCTTGGAATAACCTATGAAAAAGTGAGCTCTTACATGGGTGAGACCTTCAGGCAAGAGTTTGAAGACCTAACGTTTCAGATTAACCACCAACAAAATTACACATCAACCCTATCAAGTGAAATCAACCCTAATTTGATTTCCAGTGGGTAGAAAATGGAAATGAGCTTGTTTACATCATAGATATGTCCCTGATTGGGAATAGAAGCAGCAGTCTAACCAGTGAGTTCCTGTCAGGTGGTAAACTGAGCCAGGACCCTTTAAAGAAGAGGTCACTCAAGAAATGCTACACACAAAATATACTAATATATCTGTTACAACCTACAGATATGGAGACCTTCAGTGATTTTATATCCTTAAAAGCCAAAAATGTTCTTATGACAAGTACTTAGTTTACTACTAGAATCTTGCAAATAAACATTATAAGTGAGGTGTTTCTTCCTTGTTATGTTGAATTTGCTTTGATATTTGTCGAATTTGGCCTGAATAGACTAGCTCTAATGGTCATGGTTCGGCACTGTTCATTAGTCATTTTCTTATTCACTGCTCAATTCTTAATGCTTTTGTTGTGTTGTTGTTTTGCTATCCGGTGTTGACTAGAGGAGGATGGGTCTCCTTTTTGTCTCGGTTGCCCTCAATGTTTCTTCCTCTTGCTCTTAGGTAGCTTTTCCTTGTCTCTGCCACTTTTGGTTTCCTCAGTAGAGGCTTTGGATTTCTATAAAACTGCTTAGAATTTACATAATGTAAGTTGCGTATTCTAGTAGTTTTTAAGCTATTGTTACTACAGTAACAATACATGTCGGTAAGGCACCTTCTTGTTCAGCGTACTGTAAAAAAGATTTTATCAACAGCATTAAAGTCAAAAGCAAGGAAGAAGGTGTAGCCCTCGCATTATAAGCCGGCAGAATGGAGTCAAAGCAAGGAGGTCCACATTGTGTGCATAAACTACCAACATCCTGGCTTTATCCTGTATTTATGGAACTAGTGATGGCCTATTGTCTCATTGTTTGGTATGAAGTCTGGCCTATTTTAAACAACAATACAGTAGGACTTCCTGAGAGAGAAAGTCATTAGTGAATGGGGCACCACAGATGCGACTGTTCAGAATCCTCTTGCTTTCTACAGCAGGCCAGTTATCACTGTGTTCCTCATGTGACCGTTTATCGGTGAACTCGTCACAGTGAAGCATACCGCACAAGCAGAAATACCAGCTAGGCTATTGAGAATACCATCTGCCCAGCGTGTGAAATGATAACCCAGCAATAAAGGTCCCGATAGACAGAAGCTTTTGTATTTAAAGCTGCCGAGGCTATCGTTCTAAACATTAAATGGCTAAATGGTCCACTGCCTGAGTCTATCACGGGCTTAGGTAAATCCATTAGCAGGATTAATTTTATGTTACAGATTTGAGGAAAGGGCAAACACATTTCCCCCTTTAATTACCAAGCAATTGGGCAAGTGTGTCTAACAGCCTTTGAAAGAGCAAATATAATCACAGGATCACCAAGGGTTCTATTGAATGACTTCCAAAGATGATTCTAATCTGAAAGAGTGTTTGTGCAATAGTTTGTGAGCATGAAGTCGATTAGAAAACAGGCTAACACTGTCAGTTCAGGTGCTCCGAGTCATTTGTTTATTATTATTATTGTTTTTTTCTGTTTCCAAAATAAAACAAAAGTTTAGAGATTTGACCTTGTTCCAGGGCAGGGAAATAATTAATAACACACTCTACCACACAGCAGTTGGTATCGGGTATTAAGTGCAAGGCCATTACCAGGACCGACTGAGCGCTGCTTCAAAATATAAATAACTGTAATAACTTAAATTGCCATATAATTCTTCATTTAGTAATTTCCACACTGGCAACAATGAAGCAATCCTTTTTTTTGATCAAAACTCACACTGACATCACGTATATCACATCTACAGACCTTCAGATTCATTTTTATGGCTTTGTTTGAAATTGATTGGGTGCCCAGCAGGATAGCCAACAGTGTATGAAATAAAACATGCCTGTACTAAAGCTTTAATTATAGGGCACCAAACTGTGGCCTCCAAATAGTTATTTTCTGTGATTATTATAGACTTTACAAAGAAGTAGACAATGAGGTTCGATCAACAGTCAACAAATGTTTTAGATTCATCTTGTTGAGATATTCAAGTCTCTCTTCAGCAGAATGCATGAATATGAAAACAGTTTATAGCTGAGGCCCGGAGCCCTATTTAAAACAAATGAAGTAGCTATTGTAAGGCAGCAGTATGTGGGTGGGAGAGAGTGAGATTAACAAGCCACTCCACAGAACCTGTAATAGCAGCCTTAACATCAAAACTTCTTATGTGCAGATCTGCATTTCTAGAGCCTGAACTTATTTCAAAGGCAATAATATATGATATTCATACGACATATGGAAAATTATTCATGCTTTTAATCCAATAGGATGTACATACCTTTTAAAAGGCAAAGCCAAATAAAAACTCCATGTAACTGTCACAGTATTGGCTTTACGGGTCTTGTACTATATTCTAAACTTTGATATTTATTGCAACTGCAATATATTTACTTCTTTTATTTTTGCTGGATTGCAACACCCACAGGAACCCTCATCTGCACTGTAATTTCCAGAAGACTCAGAGCACACAGTAAAAAATATGACTGGATAGAAGCTTGTTTGCATTTTGTAGCCTCCTGTGATATCACTGTTGCGAAGGTGGGTGTCTAATAAATGATATAAAAAATGATATATAGCGCAAAATTTGCCTAATGTTCAGAAATAACAAATTAAAGCAGGGAGAGAGGAATTTATAGCAGTGCATGTTGCTTGGTGTGAATGTTATCTGTAGTGTAACTGATAAAGAGAGTGTACAAATGTTTGCCAATGTTGCCACTACTGAAAAAATGTGAGTTGATTTTACATGATTAAAAATGTGTGAAGAGGTTTCACATGCATAAAATATGTCACATCAACACAGTTACTGACAAACATAGCAATAGTTGTGAACATTGAACATTTTTTTCAGTGTGATAGACTAACCTGCAAAGACAGCTGCAGTGAGCAGTGTGACTGCGTGACTGAAGTCACAAATGCACTTTTCATGGCTCATTCAGACCCTAGTAATGATTTTCCTGATAATCCCAGCTATTCCAAAGGAAGACACGACAGCATGAGAAGGTACATACATAATTACTAAAATCTGTCTTATCAAATTAGCAATTAATTTCCAAACCCATTTTCATCATCTCACACCTTGGGACCTAGCCCTGTCTGACTTTTTTTAGATTGTCCTCAGGTGATTGTTCAGTTTAATTTGCTGCTTTATTTTATGATTGAATTATTCTCCAGTACTAGGTAGTAGGTAGGATTCATTTATTCACAAAAGCAACTTCACAGAGTACTATTCTAAATATTTTTGTACAAATAAATTGCCGTTTTATAATAATTTCAACTAATGTATAATACTAACAACAACAAAACAGTGAAACTACCATTGACCTTTACCTCAAGCTTTATCAATACTTAATCAGTAACTACAATGAACTTTATTACTATTATTATTCATAGTAGTTGTAGTATTGTTGTTGTTGTTGCTATTGTTGCTGTTGCTATTGTGGTTGTTGTTGTTACCAGTAGTAATAATAATAAAAATAATCTTTATTTATATAGCCCTTGTCAAAAACAAAGGTACAGATGGCTGTATTACATACTAACCATAAGACTTTATTCAGTGATTATGAACTATTAGTGAGGAACTGAAGAGTGGGAGCGCATACAGGCTCCTGAAAGTTTAAGGATTTGATTTATTTTGTCCATCTTTGGCTAATCAAAGCTACATTTGTAAGTTAGAAGTGACACCTTGAGTCACTTAAGACTCAGATGAGCTAAATTAGCTGAGTAAAGCATTAGTCTGTTAAACAGACTCTACCTCTAATTCAGAGGAAGCCAAAACACTTCACCCCTCTATAAATTCTAACCCTCTTTAAAAAAAAAAAAAAAGTAAAAAGCCAGGGTAAAGTGAGCCAGTGACATGTGTAAAAGTCACAGCCGTCTTGAGGATATGAAATATGGATCTGGATCACTGCATTCCATTACTTTTAATGCTTCCTTCGTATTGATTTTTCACTCTCTGCTTTCAATTAAACGATTTACAGGCTCTTTGTATGCGGGGCAGGCTATGGAAGACAGACAGATTAGAAACAGAGAGCGGCAGAAAGGATTCCTTTCTGATTTCATTACATAGATGACCATTCAATCACACAGCAGAGGAGTCCTCATTAGGGCACGGTGAGAGTGCTGGTGGGAGAGTGAAGGGCAAGGTAAAGCATTAAAAACCTCGTGTCTTCTGACAAGAGGCCCTTGATGGATTCTGATGTCAGGCTGGAGCTTCCTGCAGAGAGCTGGGTTGGCTTGACAGAGGGGCTGAGAGCAGAGCTCTACAGTGTACTGGGATGTCTGAGTTAAATCCACAGGCACACTCAAACACTCAGTGACACAGGGATAATCACAGACCAGAACCAGATTGTTTCTGGCACATCATTTACAAATATACAACCAAACAGATTAACCACAAAAAAACAGTCCCACTCACACTGTATGCACACAGTTACAGAGATGCCTAAACGTTAATGACATACACACACACACACACACATATACTTGTAGCTCCGTGCTTTTTATTAAATTCTAAACACAACCCACTCTGAAGCAAACAGTGCAATCCATTGCTTTGGTAATGCCTCTACTGGAAAAAACATGCACACTTCAACAGGCACACATGCTCACAATGGCTACAATATATAACACAAACGGAATTCCAAAACAAACAGAATTATATAATAGGAAATCCCAGCCCTTCCTGAACCAAATAATTTACCTCGCCTTCATTTTTGTGCAGCTTTGATGAAACAATGGTGAAAGGCTGAGGTCATGCAGTCCTCCATTGTACTTTAGTACACGGCGGCCACTTTGGGCCAAACAGACTCCAGTCTCCTCAGTCTGAATGTGTTTAAACCTCCTCGTAACCTCTACTCCACTGCCATTATTCCAGCCAGACAATTCGTGCCCAGAGTTGGCCAGCAGAAAAGCTGCCTTACGACGCTATTACAGCCCAAATTCATTCTCATTCTCTACTGCACCATTATTATTAATCATACTGTGTCACTGGAAGGGGAACGTTGTGTCTGTGTGAGCTGCTACATTAATGACTTCACTACAAAGTATAATGTATATTCTAAGGGTGGAAAAACATTGTAAAATTTGGCAAATAACGAACACTCTCTGTCTACCACTTTTGAAAGTGTGCTTACACAAAATTAATCACTAAACCTCACCACTCACCTATAGGCACAAACAAACAGTCACAGCCAGTGGCAGAACAAGGCAAAATGTCCATTTGAGGGACCACACATTTGACAAACAGTAAAACCTTCACGTTTAGTGAAGCTGCAACTCACTAATCTATTTTTTTTTTTTTTTAATATTTTCAAATTTTTTTAACTGAAGTGAAAAACTTAGCACTTTGCAGTTCACCATGATTCACCATAATATGTGGAATGTACTAAATGCTTACTGCCACTTTACAAAACTAAGACTTGATCCTCTTCAGAGATGTTAGCAAGTCTTCTACCTCAGTGGAATCTGAGACATAAAAACAGAGGGCAGTTATTTCCACTCATAGAAGATCAGGCTCCAGCCTCATTGAACTATAAACTGTAAGGCACATTAAGGTCTCAAAAACAAATTTGAACTCACTGGTAAAATCTGATATATTGAGTCAAATAACACAAAATCTGTTCCTGCTTTTTATCTGGCGAGTGTATATATCTCTACATGTTTATGCTTGCAGCATTACCAGCAAGGCAGTTTATTTTGCACTGAAGGACTGGATCTTACCCATTAGTAAGTTGAGTGTTATGAGTGATTATGTGGTTTTCAACTAATTAACTGTCTCATTGTTTAATAGGTCAGAACTTGGGCAGAACCTACTGTGTGAACAGCACAAAATTATTCCTCTGTATTCACTCACCCATTCACTAAGTGAAGCAGGGGGCAACCAGGAACACAGCGGGGGACAGTACCTCGCTCAAGAGTACCTCAGAGGTGCCTAATGGTCTTGGAAATCAAACCCACAACTTCCTGATCGCCCTAACCACTAGGCTAACAACTCTGTACTCGGGACATGTGCTACATGTGTTGCATAGTGCTAGTCATTTAGTGGCATAACTGTTTATTTCACTGTTAACTGTCAATCAATCATGCTGCCACCGTTCCACTCTTTGTCTTTTTTTCTTCTCTTTGAATGTACATATATTTTCCTTATATGTGTGATATGTGTCACACAAATAGGTAAAAAATATTTAGGTGTCACAACACTCCTGTAATTCATAAACCTTATTGGTCCACTAAACCTGAATGTAACACATTTTCTATAAACTGCAAGTGTAAAGAAGGTTAATTATATAAATATTAATGGCTTTAGGGAATATCTGATGTGACAAGTCACATGTGAATGTGAATTCACAGGTGTTGGGGGATTTGTACAGCATTTTCTGTTCATGCGAAATTCCTTGTACACTCAGGACCAAAGAGGGCTCTTAGGAATGAAACCATTGAGAACAGCTGCAGACAGTTTGGGTTCCATAGGAACCTTTGAGTGGATGGCCCATTAAAGAACAGAAATTAGCTGCACAAATGTTAAACACGTAGAGTTAAAAGTTCTCAGTGGAAGTGTGGTGTGTATTCCTATTGTATTCAAAGATTTCATTTTTTAGCTAGTTGCTCATACAAGTATAAAACTAGTAGAGAATACAGAAGTAGAGAATCTGTACAAAACAGAAGTTGAATAACAAAACTGAAGAGGAATAAACAGAAGCAGTCCTGTCCTCCCGCTTTTAAAAAGTGTCTATGCTTTATCACGTAATCTTTTCTAGATTCAATCAATGCTGTCTTTTAATTTTACGAGGCCTAAAATCCGATGACCCCTCCCTCCAATCTCAAGGCCTTCACTTCGTTTTGTATTAAAACCCCTGACTGTGAGGTTAATGAGAAAATGTACCAGTGAGTATCTGTGATTAGGTTAGGCGTACACCTTATGAGCAGGTTTCGTCTTATAGGAGTGGACACGGAATGAGAACCGCTGATAAAGAAACATCTGTCGGTGACAAGAGTAGCCTAGTGCTTCCTTATAATACAGTGCCTTTTAATCAGTGCATTTCTGAGCCCTTGAATAAATGACCAGAGTGCAACACATGCTGGACATATTTCATGGTCATTTTATTGAACTATCTTTGTGACATTGCAATTGTGCTTTTAGATAAGAGAACCAAAACATCCAAATTTCCCTCCTGAGACTTACTCCTGAAACTTTCTTCTCTAGTGCGATGTAATTCTGTTGTCATGTACACAACTGCATCTGACTGGTGTATTTCAAAATGGAAGAAAATAATGTTGCTAGGATACATTTTTCCACTAAAAACCTTGCTAAGAAACATTGCTAATATAGGTTGGAACTGAAAATGTAGCTCCTTCAGATTGTGTTTTCAGCATTAAAAGCTGAATCTTTCGCCCCTACACAACACCATCACTCCACAGCACCTCTCCATCTAGAACCATTAAAGTAAGACGCCTGCAGATTGGTGCCATCTGAAGCAACTTTGTGGGATAAAGCAAGAGAGCAGGCAACTAGGCATTTGAGCAAGAGCTTTAATGCACAGCACTGAAAGACAGTGTTTGTGAAGAGGCACTGCAGCTTCTTTAATGGACTTGTGAGCAGAGCAGAGCAAATTGCACACCAGAGCTGTATGTGTTGTATGTGTATGTGCCAGCACTGAGCTTTCCAAGGATGCTCATAAACTCTTAAAAATAAAGGCGGCAAAAAGGATGTGTTTGGTTCCTTAAATAACCTTTCAGTAGCTGGTGGAACCTGAATAAAAAGTTAAAGTTCTACATAAATCAAGGATTTTCATAGAGTCCCATGACCAGCTCATGGGAAGCTTTATTTTTAGTTATGGATAATCATTTTTTAATGTTTGTTTTTAGATAGTACCAGAAATGTTTTACTTCCAACAACAGAAGAACATTTAAAATAGTTCTTTATAGAACCATCACTGACGAGTTCTCTGTCATACAGAAGATAACAGAGACGTTTTCAAATGGTCTTTGAACTTTCACAGTTCTATACTGTCACCTTTGGGAACCCTAGAAAAACCTTTTTTTCCCCTCAGAATAACCCCAGAAACATGTTCTACTGTGATATTTTGCCCTAAAGGACAAAATGGCCTTGCTCACAGCATGTAAGTGTGCACGGTGCAAAATCCTACACTGGACATGTTTTCAGGTTTCCCGGCTGTTTTTCTTTCGTACGCCTGATGGGAACAGATGTAATTTCGCGAGGTAAGGCAATCCATCACTAAGTGCTCTAGACTAAATGGTCTTAGGCATCAATAAATAATACAGCCCAGTGTGTGTAATATGGGTACAGACTATGTGGGCAGATACCAACATCATATCATGCTCATACCACACTAGGCATATTAAGACTCTTGCTCAGCAGTCCTGTTACCCCTGGGGACGAAAGGGTGCCATTAGTCTTAGTTGAGCAGAAATATCTGGATCTTTTCCTCCACGGGTTAAAGGACTTTGTTTGGTTCGATTCTGCTTTCCACAGCTCCCGGACGTGCCTGGATAACGTCAGTTTAAGAACTTTTGTTTCCTCACGTTCCTGACCGTGAGGAATGAAGAGGTGTGTAGGGGCCCACTTACCGGGATGGCAGCTAAGGGACTGGACGATGAAAGCTGCCAAAGTCCAGCCCAAAGCCAGCGTGTGGCAGCGCGGTTCCCGTAGACTCCACATGACTGGATGCGCATTGATGGCGAGCGAGCGAACGCGGGTTGGAGCGAAGCGTCCGTAAAAGACCCAGGAATAGTGAAAAAAATTAAAACATAAAAAACAAAAAATACACACTGAACTTCACTGAACCTCCGAGTTCATCTCACAGCAGAAGAGCAGTTCAGGGCAGCGAGCGGGAGGCGCACCAGCTCCGTGGGACATACCGGGCAGCCACACGCGTTTGGGGTTCTCAAGCGGCTTCGTCATGCAGAGCGAGATCTCCTCGCCTTCACATTCCCGTTCTCCAAGTTAATTCCGGCCGGGCAGCTCGGGTCGGTCCCCCGAAAATCTCTGGTATGTCGAGGCAGATCCGGAGCTCGGTGGCGCTAAGAGCGACGCGCTTCTCCATGCAGGAAGTTGTGAAGAGGCGCACGGGGCTCTGGCAGGAGGAGGAGGAGGAGAGGGGGGGGGTAGTTTTTACAGCAGCACGAGCGGGCGGGCGGGAAGCAGAAAACACACACAGGACACAGCCCACCCCTCTGGATCCTAGCGCCGAAGGCTGGGCCCCTAATGGCTGTTGAGGCGCCCAAAGATTGGCTACTGGACAGATTTGCATAACGTCCATTTGCAGCAGGCAAAAGACTCTCGCGTCGTTTGCATGCGTGCACTGATTTTTTTTCTTTAAATAAAGACGACTAAATTGTTCTTAGCTTGGCTTTGTTAACTGCAGAATCTTAATGTGGAGGGGTTTTCAACTTTTTAACCATCCTGCATGCTCATTTGCATTAAAAAATCTCTTAAAGCCCATCTGAGTGTTCCTCAGTTTTTCTCGCTCCAGTGGTTTGCAGTTCAGTCTAGAAACCCACCTGCGAAGTCTCATTAGGACCAGTGTCAGGGTGCTGTATTAACCAGCTTAACATCCACCACGAGCAATATGGACACATTAGGATCTCTGGCCATGTGGAATGTAATATTCTGTGCCGTTTCCGTTTCCGTGCATGGTCCCCAAAGTCCCCCAGAACTGTTTAATAACCGAAAGCATTAATAATGAATGACATTTTCCTTGGTGCTGTTATGGCTCAGGCTGAGAATGAGACTGTGCTCTTGGTCGTGTCTCTCGCTGTCCTGTGCTGAATGGACTCCCTGCTCTTGAAGCCACAGAGACTGGCGCTGTCCGCGGTACTGAAAGTTTGCCAGGCCCCTGGCGTTGGCCGCGCTTCTGAAGGCTCGCCCCTCCCCCAGTGCGCCGCAGCTTATATTGTTCTATTTTTCAGCGTGAACACGGCGAGCACTGGCACCAGAGACCACAGGCCACATCCTCCATGGCACATCCAGTCTGTTTGTTACACAGATGAAATGCACACAGGAGAGAGGTAAAGCATTTCCACAGCTGGCAATTCACTCGCAATTATAAATGTTCATTTGGCATGCTGCCGATAATGGCACATCTCATTTGCAACTGTAATTATTTGTGTTTCCTGTAACCTATGGAAGGGAACTATCAGCCCATTTTGCATCCTCTGGAAATGCATGCTTTGCGTGTGGTATAACTCATAAGTAAATCTACAGGTTTACACCAATATTGAGGACTATAACAATAAGTACAAATGGTCATATCACTGGAAGAGCACATGTTTAGTTCCTCAGCCATTCATGACCTTTAAAAGTGCATAACTGGTCTTCTAATTAAGCAGTTTCCTCCAGGATAAATAAAGTTTTCTCACTGGGTGTGTAGGATGACCCCCATCTTTTCTTCTATCACAAAGCTAGCCAGTGCAGGCATCTGATAGATGCAAGAAGATTGCCAGTTAGCAGTCTCCTCCAGGCATGTTGAGTTGTCAATTAATGTTCGAAATGATGCGGTATCATTTGGAAGAAAGTGTATGCTAGCCTTCACCTTTTCAACACTGGCAGTATTATGTGACTAGGGAAGTAATGAAGTCCTACCTAATGGCTGGAACTGGACACAATTAAATAAAATAATGTAGTATACAATAGAATATATATGCAGTGCTGTGAAAAAAGTCAGATAACACTTGATTATCAGTTAAAACAGTCATCAAGTGTGTTACGGAAAACTTTAAATCGTGTTCCACAGATTCAAGAATCAAGATCAGAGACTTTTAAAATCAAAGAAAGTCTATTATATCTGCCAGGCAAATAGAGCAGGTCTGTTATTAGTGCATCCAAGAATGCTCTGAGAAGAGAGTGCTGAACAAGACTAGTTACATGAGTTCTTATTGTCCCTCCAGCATGATTTCATGATATCACTTCGGCCTTGGTTTCTGATCTGAGATCAGTGAATTTTCTTTGCACATGTGCACATGTCTTCGTTTCCTTAAACCCAAATCATTCTCAATACCCTAAACCGACTGTCACTCCTCAGGATGCGAATAATCTGTGTTCTTTACCGTGTTCAGGCCAATATGAAGGTCATATGCTTCTTTTCCTTTCTCTGATATGAATTATTCAATGCTTTCATGTGACCAGTTTAAGATCTTGACTAATCCATCTGTATGTGTTTCAAGCCACGAGTTGCAGTTTCTAGTTGACTGTTTCTAGTAGAATCTGGTGCTACTTATTCTGTGTTGACAAGATCTTTCCTGTATCTTTTCCTGCCTTTTCCCGACAGAGTGATGGTACAAACCAAACCGCTCATGGTTCCTGTTAATCGTAAGTTAGGGGAACTTAATTTGTGGCTTCTGATGTGTGTCCCATGATGAACAGAGATGTGTAAACTCTGGGTTGTTATGGTTCGCTCTGAAAGGGGAACTGAAACTTGAGCAAAAACAGTAGGGAGGGTTTTTGCAAGGTTCATTCAGCCACAACCACTGTGTGGGTGGCAGTGGGGGCTCTTCTTTTTTGCACTGTGATCTCTGAAATTACAGAAGCTGAGAGTTTCTGGAGTATCTCACTCTAGTTTATTTGTCGCAGTTGCTGTGAGCTTGATTTATCAACAGAGGTTTGATTTTTTGTGAGGGATTCATATTCGCACATATTTTGTTAAAAGTGAGTGGAAAAGGGTTGGGCATTATCACATAGGACTGGATATGAAGTTATTAGCAGAAAACGTGTATATAATGTAAAATTAATCTATGAGTATTTCATTTGTCCATGCTTTACATTTGTGCCCCTTCGACAATTTCAACTCTTAAACCTTAAGGCTTACCACACACAGCTGCTCCCAAAGTTCATACTGACACTATGTTCCCTTTCAAAGAACTGCTACCATTCGTACAGACAGCTACACACACCTCAGTTGCCTCATCTATTTCTTTCTCATGTAAAATGTCTGAAGGAGATATTTCTGAGCTGATTTGATCATCCAGTTGCATTAAGATGGGAAAGTCTAACGAGTACAAGTGTAAAGTGTTTCCAACACTACGGCTTGAAAAGGTCAAGAGAAAAACAACCGTGCAAGACCTAGTACATTAAAACTGTCCTTATCAGATAAACAGCACTCAAAGCTTCCATTTTTAAGAGAGAGGAGAAAAATCAAGCTCCACTCTTAGTTCAGTTCCGAAAAAAATCCACAGATGTTTCTGTCCATCCTTCAACTGTAAGAAGATAATTAAACTGTGTGGGTGTGAAATGACATGTTTCTGGTTATTGAAAATAGAAAATCCCGTTTGGATTATTACACCCAAATTGGACATCTGAGACAGGGAGGAATGTCAGATCAGTGAGTGTAAAACTATAATTTAGATGAACTTGGATACAGAGAAGCAGATGTAGAAGACTGAAAGGTTTACAAGAGGGATGGAAAAATATTTCTACGTATTTCTGCAGAAAATATGATCACAAGTCTCCTGAAAAGAATGGAACCTAAATATACACTGTATATTGACAAGTTTGACTTTGTACTTAGTTGCAGAGGCATGTGTGTGTTTTCCTGATACTAAAAAAAGCAGTACAAACTTGTATTTAATGACTGGAAGTGAAAGAAGAGAGAAAGTAGTCTTTCTTTTGCCCAGCCTTATATATATACACATATAGACATAAATGCCCATATGTTCTCATACTAGAAAAAACCCGCAGCTACACCAGATGCAGTTGTTTTCTTTTACATCCTGTCAGAGGGCTCGAAGCGAGGCCAGCCCTCTGAGCTCCCTCTGAGCATGGAATGAGACACAGGCACTGGATTCATGCTGACATGCTGGTTTTATTAAAAAAAGAAACAAAGGAAACAGAAAAGGGCGCGATGGCCACCAGGAATCAGAGACATGGAAAAACAAACACAGGCAGGGTAGTTGAGGTGATGGAGACATGAGGGACAACCGAAACACACAGACTATAAATACAGGACCAAATC
>JBBPDC010000109.1:16423207-16433387 GCA_037974485.1 Hemigrammopetersius urotaenia | reverse complement strand
GTGACACAAGCACAAACCTAGAACATGTCAAAATAAAAGCCCCAAAACCCAACAAAGACCCAGAAAACAAACAGAACGAAACAAGCACAAAAAGGATACAATCCGATCCAGGTGGCTTTTCCACCACCTGGCAGGCCTTCGGCGGGCAGGGTGCTCTCTGTCCCAGAGTCCAGGCTCCGTGGCCCAGGCAGACAAGCAGCCCCCTACGGGAGGCTGATCGGGTCCCCTGCTGACGCGCGAGCAGGCAGGCGAGCTGGCAGGCAGGCAGGCAGGCTGTCCCCACCGGGAGACTGGACGGGCCCCCCGCTGACGCGCGAGCTGGCAGGCAGGCAGGCTGTCCCCACCGGGAGACTGGACGGACCCCTCGCTGACAGGTGAGCAGGCAGGTAAGCTGGCAGGCAGGCAGTCCCCACCGGGAGACTGGACGGACCCCTCGCTGAAAGGCGAGCAGGCGGGCAGACAGACCCCTCTGGGAGACTGGACGGGCCCTTCGTTGAAAGGCGGGCTGGCCCCTCCGGGAGCCAGGATGGAACCCACGATGACAGGCGAGCTGGCCCGTCCGGGAGCCCGGACTATAGGAATGGGGCCTACAGGGCTGGCAAGAGCGGGGCCTACAGGGCAGGCAAGAGCGTGTCCTACAGGGCTGACAAGAGCCTATCCTACAGGGCTTGGGGCTGCCCTGATCCTAGCAGGGGCTGCACTGACACCAGTAGGGGCTGCACTAACACCATTAGGGGCTGCACTGACAGAAGGGGCTGCACTGACAGAAGGGGCTGCACTGAGAAGCCCCACAAACACCAGCAGCCACACTCACTTCAGCAACCACGCTCACATCAGCAGCCTCACATACACCAGCAACCACACTCACTTCAGCAACCACGCTCACATCAGCGGCCTCACATACACCAGCAACCACTCTCACACCGGCAGCCACTCTCGCTTTGACAGCCCTTCTCACTTCAGCAGCCACTCTCACACAGACACTGCTCCCACAGACACTGCTCCCACAGACACTGCTCCCACAGACACCACTCACATATAGGGCAGGCACACAGATAGTCACGGGCTCACCGCTAACCCTAGCCTCTTGGTTAACACTGACCTCTAGGCTAACTCTGGCCTCTAGGCTAACTCTGGCCTCTAGGCTAACTCTGGCCTCTCGGCTAACACAGGCCTCTCCCTCACTGTAAAGCCCGCTGCTTGGGCTGGGGGAACAGGGAGCCGGGCTAGGCGGGGAGCTACAGCTCTCGGGTTCGCTACTTGAGCCCGGGGCCTCTATATCTAGCCCTGCTGGGGCAATAACGGGCTTGCTACTCGAGCCGGGGGGGCAGGAAACAAGGCTAGGCGGGGAGCTAGAGCTCATAAGCTTGTGACTCGGGCCGGGGAACTATATAGCTAGTCTAGCTGGGGGAAAACAGCTCACTAACTCCTCATTCGAGCCAGGGAAACCTACAGCTAGGTTAGGTGGGGAGCCAATGCTCACAGGCCCGCTGCTCGGACCTGGGGATCCTAAACCTAGCCTAGCTGGGGATGAACCGCTTTGAACAGGGGCAACTCTGTCAGGGGCTGCTCTGTCAGGGGCTGCACCGTCAGGGGCTGCACCATCAGGGACTGAACAGACAGGGGCCGAACAGACAGGGGCCGAACAGACAGGTTCAGCCACACACTCGCCATCAGTCACACACTCGCCTTCAGCCACACACGCGCCTTCAGCCACACACGCGCCTTCAGCCACACACGCGCCTTCGGCCATGCTACACGCAGGGGCTGCGCTACACTCAGAGGCTGCATCGAGCGCAGGGGCTGCACTAACCCCAGCAGCCTCACCAAACTCAATCACAGTCACACACCCGGTCATAGCCACGCATTCTGTCACGTCCTCACACACGGTTACAGCTTCACACACAGTCATAGCCTCCACACACTCAGTCTCCATAGCCACACACTCAGTCACAGCTGGCCCGCTAGCCGGGCAGCTAACTGAAGCCCTATAAGCAGACCCGCTAGCCGGGCTGCTATCATTAGCCTCTCTAGGCCCGCTAGCTGGGCTGCTAACAGCAGCTTCACTAGGCCCGCTAGCCGGCCTGCTAACATTAGCCTCTCTAGGCCCACTAGCCGGGGAGCTTGATGCTAAGCTAGGCAGGGAGCGATTGCTCACGGGCCCGTCACTCGGGCCTGGGTGCCCTAATTCTAGCTTAGCCGGGGAATTGATGTGAACAACAGGGGCCTTACTGTGAGAGTCATGAGCGGGAGGGTAGCTGTCTGGAGAAAGGGGAGCAGCTTTGGGACGCCCTGCGCAAGCCACGTCACTCCGGACAGCGGTGGTGAAAGCGCCGCCCTCCATGGCTGTGCGGAGAGGCGAGCTAATTGAAGCTGGCTTGGTTGGGCCCTGGAGGTGCTCCCCAAGCTCATTGATGGCAGTTGTGAGCCACTCCAGTTGTTGTTGGTGGGCTTGGAGCTGGTCGTGGAGCGGCAGCGCCTGGTCGGCCTCTCTAGGCCCACTAACTGGAGCCTCCTGAGCTACAGGCCTTCTAGCCAGGCTGGAGGAAGTAGCAGCTAAGCTAATAGCTTCTGAGCTAACCCAGGGTCTCTCACTGTTGTTTTCTTGTGTGGGAGGGTGGACAGCTGGAGTGGTCGGGTAGTGGATACATCCCTGGAGCTCGCTGACGATTTGTGTGAGCTGCTCCAGCCGTTGTTGGTGCTCTTTGAGTTGGTGAGGGAGCGCCGGGCCTGCCTTTTCCCCAGCGTCTCCATTCCGCACTCCGCCAGCCTCGTGCTGCGGCAGCTCAGGGTCCCTGGCCGGTTCGTGCGTGTGCGGCGTGCGTTTGTGCGTGCGCGGCGCGGAAACACCGCGTGCCCTCCCTTTGTGCCTCTTTGCCTCAGAGCCCTCGACCGGCAGGCTGAGGAGAAACCCGACAAGGTCAAACCGTTCCTCCTCGCACACCGACTCGTCCGCTTCCTCCAGGAAGGCGGTTGGGTTTGGATATCTCCATCTGTCGGAGGGCTCGCCGCGAGGCCAGCCCTCTGAGCTCCCTCTGAGCATGGAATGAGACACATGCATTGGATCCATGCTGACTTGTGGGTTTTATTAAAAAAAGAAACAAAGGAAACAGAAAAGGGCGCGATGGCCACCAGGAATCAGAGACATGGAAAAACAGACACAGGCAGGGTAGTTGAGGTGATGGAGACATGAGGGACAACCGAAACACACAGACTATAAATACAGGACCAAATCACAGGACAGAACTCAGGGCAGGTGAAAACAAAGGACACATGACACAAGCACAAACCTAGAACATGTCAAAATAAAAGCCCCAAAACCCAACAAAGAACAAAACAAGCACAAAAAGGATACAGAAAGCATTGGCCCTAGCGCCCACTGTCCATGACACATGCCTTGAATTTTTTTCCAAATGTTAATTCTGATAAGCCCATTTCTCATAGCACTGTGTTCAGAAAAATGGGATGAAAAAAGAGAAACATGTCTGTCTTTCATCTGCTATCAATTCCTTTCGGTATGAAATGAATGCCTGAAGTTGTTCCACTCATTAAAAGTTAAGGTAACTCAGCAGCACAAAACTGGGCAAATGTTCCTCATTGCTGAGGTCAGTTCTGTGGAAGCTTTAAGTGTTCATTGGCTCTCCTTATCTCTGTCAACAGTGTGAGTTGAATACTTTATCACTAATTATCACCTCCAGGCTCTCTCTGCAGCAGGTAGGCCTGTGTACTTCCTGAGTGGGTTTACAGTGAGCTCCTCAGACTGCTGATATAAAGGAGAGGCAATGGGACGACGAACAGCAGGAGAATTTGGGAAAGAAGCCCAGCTGGACTTTAATTTGAAGAATCTGATTAAATTCGGTATTTAATTACCCTTCTCTCAGAGGAGCTGTTGGGGCCCGTCACAGTGTTCTGAGCGTGTAGAGTGTGGGCCATCTGCCTATTCTTCTGGAACTGTCTCTGGTGACCCCTGTAAGACACACATAAACACACACACACACAAACACACAGTGACCACAGACAAACACAGTGTCAGTGTAAACATAATAATGATTCTGACTGGTTTTTACTACACAGAATGCAGTAATATGATGTAAAGTGAATATGCACCATATATATGGGTGGTGGTGACCTAGGGGGTAGGATACTTGCCTCTGGACTAAGAGGAAATAGGTTCGAATCCAACCTTCAGCAAACCATCATTGGGTTCCTGAGCATGACCCTTAACCTCAAGTTGTTCCAGGGAGACTGCCCCCTGTAGTTATGGAACGAAAGTCGCTTTGGATAAAAGCTAAATGTCGTAAATATATGTAAATTAACAGAACACAATTAAGGCAATCACTTCCCCTAATTCTTTTAAACCCATACAAACCTCAGACATTTGTGGAACTTATTTGTTACACGTGTACATTTGAACTATACCAATGTTCACTTTAACTGTCAGCGATTGTATTGCGTTTGCTGAGTATGCCACGAATATATGACTGAACTATTTAAGCTTCACCAGCATCTTAGCTTCTAACATTTGCTTAGTTTTTAACATTTGACTAACATGCTCAGTATTTGCATTATTGTCACAGTAAGCATGAGAAGAATTATTGTACTGCTTTATAAATAACAAACAATTGGTTATAAAACAATCACCCAGTTCAGGAAATCCCACTGGTTCCGTGGTCTGATCAGAAGCTCATCAGAGGCCACAAACAATTATTAGTTCACATTTTAATAATGCAGGATTGGCTTTGCAACACCAAACACTTCAATGTTTAATATAATACCAGTAAATGCATCCAGAACCTAAATAGCCTAAAGATGTTTTAGCCCAAAACTGACTTTTTTTCACCAAAACAGAAAAATTAGAACTAATTAACAGAAACCAACAAAGTGCTATAAATTCTGTAAAGGTCTGCTTTCCAACAGGCTTTCTAATATGATCTCAGATGTAAAACATAAACAATTGAGTCATTAAAACTGTCATGAATCGTTCTTTTTTACTTAAAACTGCAAATAGGTCAAATTCAAGTTAAAAACGGCCAGCTTCATGAGCTCAGATTGGAGAAATTCACACTTAATTTAGTATAACTCTTGAGTATGGTTTAGATTTTCTTCTTCACTCAATCAACTGAATACATTTCAGCCATGAGGTTTACAGTGTATATGGTGCCTGAGTTGAAGAAAGGATCTAAAATAAGAATTTTAGAAAATCAGTGCAGACCTTATGTGTAGGCCCAGTAAAAAAAAAAGAAAAGCAAAGTAGTACTGTCATTAAATAAATAAACGTAATATTTTTTTTCATTGCTGACTATAAGAGGCTTAGTTGTCTCATGACATAACAACTAACTACTAAATGTGGAGGCTGTATTTTTGCCTGGATAGCTCTAACTAAATTATGTGAATGCACTTTTAACTGTATATTACTGCCATCATGAGGGTTATTGCAATGAGATTAGAAACCTGATAATAATAAAAAAAAACACCTAGGATAAAAAATATAACTTCATGAGAGGTAATCTCAAGCAAATCTGCCCAATTGCTGTCAGATTTATCAGATGACATTACTATGGAAATTGACTACTTGGACTTGCTTTCCAACATGAAAGTCCATTTTAGCATATGATGGTTTGTGCCCTGCTTGCCCCTGTGTGACCTGGTTTATTTCAATTTGATTATTCACTATACACACATGCATATATATGTGGTGTAGTGTATTAGTGTATAGTACATAATTGGGACACTGTGTTATTAGTGTTCATGACATATTCAGATAGCTGCTCCACATAAAGGTAATTAAACAGCACCAACCTTGAAAACACATTTGTCACAACCTCTACTTGTACAGATTAATGCTTTGGATTAGGGCCGTAAATCCAAATTTTCATGGGATTCCCATTTCAATCAACCTTAATCAAAATTGACACCTCTTTCTCAAGTATTTCTGCTGCCAGCACGACTTCTGCAGACTAAAGTCAAGCCTTCTCCCCCAACACTGTGCCTTTTCAGTTGATTTCACACTTTAACAGTTTGTGCATAAACTGAGTCAAGTGCATCAATTATGTGTCATTTACTGAGGCAACAACTATATAGTGCATGAAACTCATTTGAACCATGCCTTGTAAATAAGGAACAAGATCTTTATTAACTGCTTCATATGGCAAATACATTCACCGACAGACAAACAGCACGAACCACAAGCTCAGAAAAAAAGAAGAAGAATGTCCAGAATAGACCATTTTGTCTGAAAAGATATAAAAACATAAGTCATTTGTATATGTTTTACTCTCTGTAAGTGATTTTACATACCAGCCATTATAATAATGGGCCCGACTGAAGGCATGCTAATAGAATGCCACATTAGAGAATTCCTATTGATATTCTGATGAGTCTTAAACCAGGAGGCTTTTTAAAATTTTTCTTTTCATTCTTCTTCAATAAATGTTATCTTGCCTTTTCCCCAGAACCGATGCTAATCACGCACAAATTTGAAAACCACTTTAAATATCTGCTTTATCTGTATGTGTCTCACTGCATTGAGTTTTCTTCTGCTCAGAATAGCATGGCATTGTAAGTTGAAATTTCTTGCTAATTGTTAAGGCCCTGTGTTGTTCATGAATGACTTTATCAAGACAACAACAGAGGATAGGTGAAAGTGAAGATTCTGATATACGTGAACAGCACAAAATTCAACCTCTGTGCGGGAACATGGCGCCCGGGGAGCAGTGTGTGGGGGACGGTACCTTGCTCAGGGTACCTCAGAGGTGTCTAGCGGTCTTGGGAATTGAACTCATGACTTTCTGATCACAGGTTGAATGCCCTAACCACTAGGCTACCAGCTGGATAAAATAAGTGAGTTGTTGAAGGGCCTATATTGTAGAAATGTACTTTTTTCTTGCTGTTAAAAAACAGGTTGATGTAGGTTGTAAACATTGTTGAATAATAATTTACCAGTCCCTAAGTTTCTTTCATTTGTGATGTCACAAAAAATAACATGTATGCAGATGCCCACTTGTTCTGTATGCAGCAATTTTGTCCCACCTGTTTATATGGAAGTCATAATGAGTATTTGATCCTTGACTGGTTTTTGAGAAATGCAATAAACAAGATGAGGTAAAACTGAAAATGACTTAAAAATGTTGTTTTGTTTCGTCTTACAGAGTTGAAACGTGTACATTCGACAGGTGATGGTATTCAGCAGCTTGACTTGAGTTAAATAGCTTATAGGTGTGTACATATTAGTGTATACCACTGTGATAATAATACACCTAAGTATATCTGACCAAGACCTTTAAGGGGCCACTTACCTAAGGCAAGTCCTTTGAATGTAGAGAAGAAAAACAGCAGCACTTTCATGTGTTTGCAGCCTGTAATTAGGCCATTTTGGGATTACGCAGCTTGGATTTTGAATTTCAGCAGAAATCTGCTCTGCAAGTGCCGTTCCTGGACTGTTTTACATTTCTGCTGCTGCCTTCCAGCCGCCACAGGCACTGTGAGTTAAGCATTTAAAAGGTACTGACTCACAGGCGCTTAGTATTAGAGAAAGAGAGACAGGGAATCAGACACAGATACTGACCTGAAAGGCGGGAGGAGGATGAGCGCCGACTTCTTCAATTTGTCTAAACTCTGAATTGATTAAAAAATGCTGAGGCGTGTGGACTGTGTCCAAACTATTAAACTATTTTTTTTTATTTTGCTCTCAGAGATTTGTGCGCAACCACTTCGCTAGTTTGCTGATTTTAAGCCCGAAGGCAGAAAGTAGTGGGATTGCTTTTTGAATTAAATGCATAACGTAATAAGGTTAAGTCTTTGACACAAAATGCAGGTGCAGCTCATTTTAACCTGTCGCATTTCCAGAATGAGCTCATGTCTGTGCAGCACTTCAGAGACCGGGGTGTTGTCTCTGGAAATGCTAGTGCAGTGTCTGACATAGTCTTCTCTGGAGGGTACATACGATTTGGTTTGATGTAGCACTGCTGGACTGCCTGGAACTCTGGCATTGTCTCCAAAAGCTGTTAGAATGACAGCCGTGTTTATTATGAAAAGAGAGTCCAGGAATGGGCACATGAAGCCATGGTGTTCTCTGTGATAAGCCATACAAAGTGCGATAAGCCATACAAAGTGCCTGATAAGATGATTCTAAATGGAGAAATGAGAAAAGGCCTCAGTCTTTGCTGTAATCATGATGATAAAAATGATTCTTAAACGAAAAGAGGTTGGTCACACAAACCTACCCATTTGTGTATATCTACCTATTAAGCCTGACGAACAAAAAACAGTTCTTTATTTTGCTCAGACAGGGTTCTTTAAATTGATACAGAAATGGAATCGATGTTGATGCTAAGTATAATCAGTTTCTCCAATATAGTATTTTATATAGTAACATTTAATTTGATAAAATTTTTACCTACAGTACTAACAGGTTCCCCATCATAGAGAAAGCAATTTTACAAAGATTAAAAAAACGATGAAGCATTCAGATGGTGCTTTGGGTTGTCATGGTTATATCTAACAATCAACATAGCATAGCATTAAAACAGGTAAAGTAAACAACAGTGCAGTGACACTGGTCAAAGGTTGGGATATATTAGGCACCAAGTGAATAGTCACTTCTTGAGGCTGAAGTGTTGGAAGTAAGACAAATGGGCATAAGTCACTTATGGGTTGACTGGGTTACAGCATCTTCAAAAAGCTGTCAAGTGGGGTGTTGTCAATAGGCAGTAATCAGTATCTTCCAAAGGTGGTCCAAGGAACCTTATCTTATCTTATCTTATCTTATCTTATCCTTGTCTCGCTGCAAATGGGACCGCATAGCAAGTAGGTTATCCACCACTGAAAGCACCTATAAGCGGCATGTGACCATTGGAACTGGATCATAGAGCAATGGAGGAAGGTGGAATGTTTACAAGAATCACATTTTCTTTTAAAATATCAAGTGTCAAGAGTGTGTGTGTGTGTGTGTGTGTGTGTGTGTGTGTGTATTACCTGAGAAAGCGGTGACAGCAGAATGCTCAATGGAAAGAAAGCAAGCTGGCATTCATGTGGATGTTACTTTGACATCTACCACCTAAACATTGCTGTAGAGCAGGTTTAGTCATTCATGGCAGTGGTATTCTCTAAAGGCAGTGACCTATCTCAGCAGGATTAAGTGCCTTGTCACACTGCAGAAATTCTTCATGAATGGTTTGAGGAACATGACAAAGAGTATTCAACTTGGCCTCTAAATTCCCCAGATCCCAGTCAAGCATCTGTGGAATGTGCTAATCTGATCCATGGAGGCTTCACTTCTCAAAAGGATCTGCTGTTTTGATGCAGGTACCCCAGCACACCTTGTAGAGTGTCATGAGAAGGACAGTAGGCAGGCAGGTGGTTTTAATGTTGTGCTTGAATAGTTTGTAAAACCATTGCATTCAATAAAGAAAACATTTGGCCTGCACTTTCATGCTGAGGTTATAAGGAGTGTTACCTGGAATCATTTTTGATTGAGAAAAAAACATAAGTTAGCCTCCTTAATCCTGTTTATCAGTGATCCAGACACACGCATGAACAGGTATCATTTTCAGCACAGCAGTGACACTGATATGATAGTCGCATGTTAGAGAGAGAGAGAGAGAGAGAGAGATTGTGTGTGTGTGTGTGTGTGTGCGTGTGCGTGTGCGTGTGCGTGTGTGTGTGCGTGTGCGTGTGCATGTGCGTGTGCGTGTGTGTGTGTGTGTGTGTGCATGCATGTCACATCAGTGCTGCTGGAATTTTTAAATACCTTATTGCTACTGCCTGGACTACGAATAGCTCACCAACCAAAACTATCCAGCCAATAAGGTCATGTGGCCAGATGAGCTATCATCAATAATGTTACGGCAAAGTGGACAGATGGGTTAGATGTCTGATAGAGTGGACAGTAAGTGGGAACAGTGTTCAACAGTTCCAGCAGCCCTACTATGTGTGATGTGGTCTGTGCAGCTAACACTGTGCACTCTAACATGCTACTGCCATATCGGTGCTACTGCGGTGCTGAAAATAACCACCCAAATAATACCTGCTCTGTGGTGGTCCTGTGGGGCTCCTGACCAATGAAGAATAGGGTACCAAATGAACTGACTTGTTGGTGTATCAATCTGTGGTTGTGTGTGTGTGTGTGTGTGTGTGTGTGTGTGTGTGTGTGTGTGTGTGTGTGTGTGTGTGTGTGTGTGTG
>JBBPDC010000109.1:16386934-16404022 GCA_037974485.1 Hemigrammopetersius urotaenia | reverse complement strand
ACCTGTCCTGTGTTTGTGTTCTGATTTCTGTTGTTATTTAAAGTGCTGTTTGTGTTAGCCTCACTCATGTGTCCATCACCTCCATTACCCTGTCTGTTTTCTGGTTTCTCGTTCTGGTTCCTGGCGGCCCTCGTGATCTTTTTTGTTCCTTTGTTTTTTGAATAAAAGCATAGCATGGATCCTGAGTCTGGTCTCATGCCCCGAGGTAGCTCCGGGTTTGGGCTTCGCGGCCCAACCCGTGACACTTACAAACTAAATCAAATTTAATGCTGTTTTTATGGTTTAATTTATATGACTTGGATGTGTTTTACAGTGGTGTCTCTCGCTCTGTGAGTTTTTTGTATCCCATTTTCTCACAGATTACTAAAAAAGGGGATACATTAAAAAGGCTGGTGTACATTTAATGAGATGTAGCCTAACCTACCGGGTGATTGCTGAATTATGTTACCTAAAACTATGCCATCAGGAGACTAACTAGTGACTAACAGACAAATTAGTGTTGTTGTAGAGTCAGGACCAAAATAGTTTTTCATTTGATTGCTAAAAGAGCCCGCTACAGAACCTGTAGGCCAATCTGAGTAGCCACTGTTGCTAGGCTATAGCAAAATGACAATATTATGTAAAATAGCAATATTATGAGTAGTTCACAGGTTATATAATTCATTAATTACCCTTATAGATGCTCACATTTACTTTATATATTCCTGAATAAACTCTCACATTTCTATCATTACGTCATATATGATTTATCTTTCATATGTACATACTAAAGACATGAAGTCACTGTAGTGTCTATGATCAGCCACAGCTGTTCTGAAATCAGCACCCACAGGTAAGGCAGTCTTTGGAAGCAAGCTACTCTGCAGAGTAGGTTACCGTAATATCAGGACACCAGTGTTTTCATTGAATGTATGGCTTAAATCTCCATCCTCTACTGAACATCTTGTTTGGAGATACTTTAAAAAATAAAACTGAAACTACCAAAAATTGGCCATTTAACTGACATCTCAGAGTTTTGGTGCCCATTGTAGAAGTAGATGATTGTTGGATTTGTGCTATACAGTACCCCCTCAGTTTTACGCGGATCAGCATTTGCGGATTCAGTCTAACACAGATTTTTCTGAGAACCAAACTGTATTATGCTGAAAAGTTGTCAACCGCCATAAAAAGAAGAACAAGAAGTCTGCTGCAGCATGAAGCATGACTGCTACATGTCTCGTCCTTGTATTTTGCTGTTTTAACCCTCCCCCCGCCAAGTTTTCAACTTTTATCTCAGTTTGTTTAGTATTAAACATGTGGGTAGAGAGAGTTATTACAACGTTTCTTTTGTGTACGAGTGTACTGATTCTGATTATTTATTTACCATTACATTTTCTTTAAGGGTAATGCATTAAACTGAGTTTAACACGAAATTTGTGTTCTGGGACATATCTGGGGGAATATTTGGGGTTTACACTATAGAAAAAGGGATTTTCTTACCAAAACACAACACAGGTTCTCTGTTTCCCATTGGAGAATAGAACTGTGGCATGGAAGTGCGCAGCAGGGTGAGTACAACTGACACTAATCTTAGCATAAAATAAATATCAGTGTACTTGTTCAGACAAACTCATGAGACTGAGTCTATGCTCTGTATGTAGCAATTGTGTCGTAAAAATATACATATAAGTGTGATTGTGTAGGCAGTTTATTACTCTGTCAGCTTTAAACCAGATTGGCCGATGGTAGCTGACATAAGTGGTGAACTAGTAACCAATGTCAGTTAGTTATGAAAGATTTCTGAACCATTTAAATCAAATATTATATCGTGCAAACCTTTCCGTTAACTCCACATTGTTTGTTACATGAACTGTTTAAAACAGGCAACATGCAGGCAAATGCAGAAACATTCTACCACCCTCTTTAAAATGGATGTAGTGACAAGTTGACTGTGCTCTGAGGGGCTGCGTTATTCATAATGGATGAGGGGTGTAGAAAAAGTTGTGTGTCCTGTAAACATGAAAGCATGCAACTGCTATTAATCTAAGAATATAATAGGCTATTGTTAGACTATATGAATCATCCCATTGCAGAAAGCATGTATTGATTATACTATCACAGAAACATTAAGTAAGGGAGGGCAGGTGGCTGTGTGTTTAACTGGAACAGTTTCCCTGAGGCCTAACAATTTTGCATTCATCACCCATCTATCTTCAAGCCACACAAGTGTTCATACATTTTGTTTAACACAAGGAATACACCAGCAGATTGCTCTAATACCAACATAAAATGCAGCTGTGTTTTGGGGACAAAGAAAATGAATATTTAGATGATACATGTGCACTCCTGTACCTGCAAAGGAGACAACACTAATGTAATAGTCACCATAGAGATGTCTTTTTATCATATATGTGTGTTCTGGTATAGTTTCTTTAACATAATTCCATCACAATTTCCTGTGCAATGCTTTTATTCCCACTCCTGTCCCGTACTGGGACTGCTAGTCGGAAATCACACTTTCTGACTCTATGATTACTATTATTTTTTATTCATTACCATCAATACTATTGCTTATTCATTTCTTCTTCCATATACTCATTTAATAAAAAAAAAACTTTTGGGCATTCATCTTACTCAATGCCTTCCTTACTTTTGCCTTAATCTCTGACTTTTCATTGACAGGAGTTGTTTAAGTGTGTAACCCAGCTGGCATTATTTTGGTTGAATAGCAGATGTTGATTTAAGTTTAGCATTTCAGGTTAAAGAACAAATATGGACTACCTGAGCATCAAAGTACGTCGCTCTGGATAAGAGTGTCTGCTAAATGCCACACATGTAAATGTAAATCAATCTAGTGTGCATGTCATATGATTATGAGAGGATTTTGATTGTTTACCTACAAACCCTTAGGGTTTAAGGGGTTAAAATATACAGTATAGACATAGGAATGCATTATATAATGTCTAAATAGCATCACCGTATGAAGGGTTTCAACCATTTTAACATGGCTAGAACTGGTCACCAATTACAATTGCATTGCTGATCTGAGGCAGGTTCATTCTCACTCCTACTTTTACCTATGTAGTTATTAACTAAAGCTAATGGGAAAGGGCCAGATTCTGCACATTACTTGTTCACACCAATTCACAAGTGTCTCTTTATGTGATGTGTTTTTTTTTTTCATTAAAAGGCTTCATGAAATGTGTGCTGGTGAAGGTTTCTTAGAGCTATTTTGGACTTGCTTTGAAATATGTTACCATTGTACAGTGGTACAGAATACTGAGATGGCCATGATACTTTTATGAAATCTGAATAGAAGCAAACAGGAAGGCTAGGTCAGATCTAGCTTGAGTGCAAGTTATCAACAAATATCATTACATTTTCCTGTTACCACAATAAGCACAGGGAGGTTCAATCAGTCTGAGGAATAATGGAAGTCTTTTCTTTTATCAAAAGTAATGGAATGGATTGCACTCAAATCTATTAGGACAGAGTCAGTGTAGAATACTAATAAACCAGTTCTCATTAGAAGGAAAAAGTCCGAATTTTGCAGCTAGCCAGGTACTCTGTATCAATTCAACAACAGATGCCTTCAATTGAAAAAACACAAGACAAGCTGTGCATCCACCATACTTTTTATTAGGTAGCTCATAACTCTGAGTCTTTGTCTCTTTGTTTTGATAAATAAGAGTTTAATGACTCCCCTTATCAAATGAAACATGGACTTGTAGCAATAGGCCAAACCAAGGAATGATTGACTGGGTCAGTTGGGCCAGTGCTGTGGAAACACAGGGCCTAGTATGTGAGGCAATCCACAGCAGACGTAAACATTAGACAGGATGAAAAACCATTGAATATGTACAAATGACTGTACACTGAATGAAAAACTGTTATCTGTTATCTCAGACCCCTCAAGTTTTATATAATTATTGACTCAAGAGGTTTTATTTTTGCTGTTCAAACGTAGTGTTTTAGATGGTGTGTGATAATGGTGTTAGCATCAAGCCTTTTTGCAGCCGGCTGCGATTGATTTAAAAGATCTCGCACAAACAACACATTCCTTCAACACATTTCCATCCCTCATTTCCAACCCATAAGCGCAAATGTGAAATATGGCTTAATTCATTATTAATTAATATTGTTTAATCTTTATTTTATTCAGGGGGCTTCCAAAAATGCTTTACTCAAGGGTCTTACTAGACTAGGGTCTGTCCTTGGGCCAACTAATGCCATTCTGTGCCAGAAGTACATTTATTATTTACACCGGTTGCAGCCTTGTGATGACTGCAGAGTCATAATTTGTTTGCAGCTCTTATGGATTTTTTTTCATGGGCTAAACCTGCTCATTAACAACCAATTGTCTATTATAGCCTTTACATTTAATATTAATATATATTTGAATGACTGAATAACTGAATGATTAACTGATTGAAGACACTAGAGCTAATTACTGTTACCTCTTTTCGGCAGCTGCTCAGATACAAAGGGCTTGAACTTTGCTTTTCTTTTCGTTTTGTTTACACTCAAATAAGGTTACGGGTGAGATAACATTACGCTGGCACGAAATCATAAACATCTGCCAGCTGTGCATTACATTAAATGTTTAATGCAGGAATTTTGTAATTCACTTTGAAAATATCCTTTTCGCCCATTACCACTGTCAGCGTAATGCCAGTTCCTGTTAGTGCCCCTATGGTATTGCACCACATTAAGATGTCACCAAGCTTGCAGTGGTATACATTTATATTTTAAGTTCTAGCTTAAGCTTGGAAATTTGTCATTCTGGTATTCTTAGATTTGTACCTTGAAGTTTTACAATGAAACTCAAAACAAATCCAAAAAAAGGATGTTTCTGAATATTCGGACTGTCTGCAAAGCTGTTCAGTCCACTCTAATGAGGGCAGAATATATTCCAGTTGAAGAGAATATAGGGTCAGGTATCTTTGACTACACAGCATTCAAAAAGGAGATTCTGAATGGGAAATGTAGGACTAGGATTAATCTCTGTCTAGGAACCCGAGCTATAGCATGGGGATCACTTACAGAGAGCCTGTTAACAGCATCTTGAAATCTCACATTATTAAGGAAAAAGCTCTTTGGGGACATCCTAGTTGAAAATACTTACAGTAAATTATTGGAAAATAATTAAGCAAAAGTACATAGAAGGGAGCACGTTACCACAAATAACATCCTGGCAGTGATTTGATCCCTGTAAGTGCCCAAGATCATCAACATAGAGCTAATAAACTGGAGAACAGTCCTTGGTGGAAAAAGAAAGCAGTATATGCGGATAATCAAGGATGAGAAGACTCTTCTCTCTACTGGTACACAAGTAATTTATTAAATATCTAAAAGCAATTAAATGAACATTAATCTTATCCCTAAATAATCCTGTTTCTGTCTGTCTCCAATCAGTGGTATCTGGAGACTATTTGTACTCGCTTACAAGACCCATGTGCCACATTTTTATTGCATCTATTTATTTATTTTGCTCTGAAGTGCAATTTTGACATCTGTGGGATTTTGTCTAGCAAAGAATAATAAGAATTCATTTTTACATTACTATTTTCAAATATTTCTGTCCTTTAGAATTAAACAGGCTCTTTTTATTACTTTGAAGAGAGTAATAAAAAAGAAATGTATAAAAGACCTCTGTTCTGATTGGCAACCCTGCATCAAGTATTACACAACAAGCAGTGTTGACTGGGCTGGGCTATGCTGTCTAATCAGATAAATGGCACAAAAAGGATGAATTCAAAATATGGCTTCGTTTTTATTCATGGACAACATGGACTGGGGAGGGAACATGTTGAAAAACTTAAACAAAAAACTCCCAAATAAGAACAAAACAAATTCCACAGTTTTCCACAATATGGGCCATATAGGGATACAAAGTACTTACCACAATGTACGTGTAAACGTGACTCTATGGAAACTCTTGACCGATAGGCAGGATTTGTTGAAAAACATCGGGAAAAGATCCTGCCATCTTGAGTGAGGAGATGTGAGGAGTCCCTAGCTATTGGCACAGACTGGACTCAAATCTAAATCCTAACCAAAGAGTTAGGCTTGTGTACTACAAAGAAAAACTTTTACCAGGTGCATCCTCAGGGTGGCATGAAAACAGATCTGATTAGAGAATTACAGCCTGCTGCCTAAAAATAGCCTTAATCAAGCGTGAGTCCAAGTCACTCACACTTGCAACTGGGTGTATCTTTCTGTGCTCGAAATGAATCATAATAAACCCTTTTCAGCCCTGGCAAAAAGGGATAATCAAAACTAACGCAGTACGTAGGACTATTCAAATAATTAAATAATCAAATGTTCGGGACGTTAAATAATTGCTTCATTAATTACATGCAATCTACAATTAACTATTCAAGCGTTTTGTTTGCCAGAGGGCATTTATGTGAAAGACAGACTGGTATTTGATATAACAATCAGCAAACAAGTCGTAACATAAGTGCAGAGGGTCATTTATAAGTGCAACCTTGAAACAGTGAAGGAGAGCGATATGACCTGATGATAAATCAGGTACAACCTGGCCGATTGCATTGACCTATATAACACACATTGTAAAACTGCAAGGCAAAGGCAGCAATTATTGACCATGAACACATTCCCTTGGACCCCATGAGATTGAATTTCCAGTTCAAAAATAATGCCAGTTCATAAACCCTATCACATACCAGCTGAAGACTCAACATATGGCACATAGGCCTGCCTGCACTTACCCCAATATTCAGCTTTCAATATGCTGGCAAGAATACGCCAATACATACTAAGCAATCACTTGTGAGTGCTGCAGAAATCATTAAGGAACAAGTTCTCCCTAATGGAGCCTCAGGAGGGGGCGTCAAAAGGGCTGAAATGTTGCAGCGGCAGCATCGAGTGAGGCATCTGGCTGAAACAGTCGAATGTAGGCTGGAGGGAATTCAGCTTGGAGACCAGAACTCATAAGTGAGGTCAAAAACACCTCCAGGACATCCACCAGGCCTGACTCCCTCTGGTTACTCAAACATAGCTGGAGAGTATCTTAGTATCTGTGCTGAGAGGTGAAAAAAACTCAGTTTTGAGGGTGCGAGGGGAGCAAAATTCTCAAAAGGCAGCCAGTTGATCAGCAGGCCAGTTGGGGGCCAAACCCTCATGCTTAATTAGAACAGCCGCCTTACTGTGTGGCTAGAATGTATTAATGGGTGCTGACAGATGTAATTGGCCCATTTGAATGCCACTCTCGAGACTTTGCCATGAGACTGGAAATAGTGGGCTGTTTTGCAGCCTGGAGTAATGGCTGGTTACACCCAATTAAGGTTGTGCCTTGGGGAGGGGTGTGGGAGTATGGACAACCAGACAAAACCTCTTTCTACCGATGAATATGTACTTTTTCTCGACAAATGTCCGTGGGCGGTGTGAGAAAAGTTCCCAAATCGCAAGATGTAAGTCCCGTAAATCCATTTGGAGAAAATCAAATAATTACACCAGGCAACAAAAATTAGTTTCATTACATTTTGTAGTGTTTCCTATACAATCTCGGCACACTGATTTCGGTGGTAACGTTTATTTTGATGTAGCTTTAAGGGTTTAGTTAGAAATGTGGTGGCTCGGCTAACATGGTCTTTTGTTTAACTTTTGCATGTAGATAACAGTGTACATGTAGATAACAGGGGTGCATCTGTGAGCCTAATTTGAAAATTATGACAAAATATACATACAATTTAGTTTATCTCTAGAACCATTGAAGGTAGGAAAAATCTGATGTGATTTTCTGAATCACCGTGCAAAACTTCGACTAAAAATAGTGATGGGTATCATTGACTGATCTCAATGTTACTATCGATTCTTCTTATCGATCCGATTCCTTATCAATTCCTGAAGTGTTACAGGATGAGCCTGTTGCTTTAAGAAACTTTGCATTCTCTGTAAATGATCCACTAGGGAGGCTGGGAGATGTAGTCTTTCAGTGTGTGGTACCACGAGGAGTGTGTGGAGTTCTTTTTGGAGACAGTAAATAAATGCTCACGTCCCCAGGGAGGAAAGAACAGACCCCTACTAAAAAACATAAAAAAATTGCAATGCAACAGACCTTTCATAAAAAATTGTTACCCAGTGTTATGAGAAGCAAGCATAAATCCCGCATCTGTTTCCTGCATTTGCACGCATACGGTCTTGTTGCCTTACTGCCTCATAATGCGGACTTGTCACCTTTACGCAATCAACATAATCAAATAGAGTGTAAGAGGCCTTGCTCCCCTAGCAACACTGTCACTCTGGAAACTACAGGCAGTGTGCTGATTGGACCTCAGCAGCTGCCTTTCCCAAGGTAATTGTATAGTTGGGAGATTTGCACATGCGGATGCGCCGCAGTGGGACTTAAGGACACGCCTTCCCCAGGTACCCTTACGTACTCCCCCGTGTCAACTTCTGAGCATTTCTATCCTACTTTTTTCTTTTCTTTGCTTTTTGGTTTTCTTTTCTTTTTCTCCGCTCCCCTAGAGTGTTTCTTTGCAGCCTGGCCCGAAGGGGTTTCAGTTGCCAAGCTATTATTAAACTTGTTTGTGCCATTCTTGTTTTTTTCCCCCCTTAATCCTTTCCCAGCAATGCTGACGTTTAATTCCCAGTAGTCTCAGCTTTCCGTGGACCAGAGTAATCAATGATGTATCTAAATGCAGATGGTGATTGCATGCCGTGTAGGGCATTTTGCACTGCACGTGTAATGGAGGATCGGGCTGATGTCCTCAGGCAGTAAAGGGATGCTCATTGACTTTCATCCTCGGTGTTTGTTATGCAGAAACAAAGTGCTCGCAATCTGGCCTGCCATTCGCTTAAAGCATGCCGCAGATATTTCTCCTTTGATGAGTCTGCTGTTATTTAGGATGTGAACACCTTTTCAGACCGCCACGACGTGTTGTAAAACGACAAGGCTGATTGCTAAAAATCTGCCGCTTTGCTTTTAAGCTCGTGTCAAACTTCGGGGAAAGGCCACAGACAGCTGACAGAGCAGTGTACTTCAGCATATATTGCAATCACTGTTACTTAGCCATTGGCCTTGCTCATTTGAATAGTCTGACTTCATTTGAATAGATTTGAATAATTCTTTCCATGTATGCATCTGATTTACAATTGTTAGGAGTGTGTGGGAAAAATTAATGAACAAAGTTGTGGATAAAATTGGTAGTTCTAAGCTAATTATAGTCTGTCATTCATACCATTGTGGATTAGTAATGTCTATAATGCGCCCTGTGCTTCCTTTTGGCTAATGTGATTATGAAATAAGTACAGGAGTCTGAAACTCATTAGAGTGAACTGTTTATGTATTATTCTATCCATTCTGTTATGTAATAAAACGCTAACATTCTGAGGTCTGCATTTGTGATGAAGATTAACAATTCAACACAGATGGAATGCATAAGTCAGACTTAAATTTCTAAGTGTGAACACAGTGTGAACACACTCTCAAGTCTGCTTTATGCCTTCAGCGCCCACAAAAGGCTTTGTGAGCCAGTGCGATGCTAATATAGATGCCACTCACCTCACCATCTCTCGTCTGTCATCCATCACACACAAAGGCAATTTAGCTCAGCATATGGAAACTACCAACACATTCTTATCTGTGGCTACCATGCCCACATCATACATAAATAAATGGAAATTACTTGCACCTACACTACTGCTGCAATATCTGCCCTTATCAATGCACCAGACTGTCTATGACCATACACACTGAGCTGTTACTTAGGTAGTACCTTCAAGTCAGTGAGGTAGTACCCCATAAAAGCTTTTTATTCATTTTTCTACATAAAAAGTTTCAAAAAGGTCAAAAAATGCCATTTCCCAGGATCAGTGCACTTTTACAGCTCATTTACGGTCCCACAAATGATCATTAAGGATTGACTTGTAGCTTTGAGGAAACATTTACATTGTTTATACCTTGGGGAGATTAATACAGAACCATTTTTTGACAGTGTAGATTAAGTCCTTCTGGTGCTTTATATGATTCAGGTATCTTTTGAGGGAATTTAAAGGAGAACTATATTTAAAGGAGAAAAGAATTGAGTCCAATACCACTCAATGTTCCTGTGTAAAATTAGTTTTAAATTCCAGTTATAAAACTAAAGGAATTACAAAGTAAATTGGCTTTTTAGAGCTAACTGAATGTTAATTTAAATTAACTGATCAATTTGATTAAATATATTTTCTGAGGTTGTTGTTGTCATAAAAATTATAACAATTGAGAGACAAAAATTTGATCCAGCAGCAATAATATGTAATTATAGTTTATTCAAATAGCACTTCTTACAATGAACATTCAGCAGAGCAGTTTACAGAAATGTGTCTCCCTTATGAAGAAGTGAAGCCTGATGGTGGAGACTGGGAGAAAGACTGAGTAAAAAAACAAAATGGTGGTACAATCAGAGAAAAAGTATCAAGACAAAGACAAGTTAGTATCAAGACAAAGACACAAACGAAAGGAAAGCTCTGTCAGCACCCTGTGTTAAAATCATCAAGATATTGGAGGCCACTCATTGTTTGGGGCATGAAGGATGTTAGACTGGAGTATATGGTTGTTAAAGGCTTGAATGTACGCACACAGGAGGTTTAAAACACGAAGAAGCGATTACATACAATTACAATTACATAGCACCTAGATTTGTTTTCCACCCATTGCACAGTGATTACTACAGTCTCTGATTGGTTGACGTAAGGCCTCATTTGCACAAGGCTCCATGCAAATGATGCAGGGGCATGAATAACTCAGGATGTGGTACCACCATCCGAGCCAGGGAGGATTCCTAAGGGACCTTGCACCTTTTACAGGCTGTTAAATAAAAACCAAAGGCTCTTTATCAGTCTACACTTAATTAGGCACCTTCACATGAAATCTGGCCTGACAGATTGTGACGGATAATAATGCCTGCTGATTAACAAATACAGCCATGCCAGGATTGGGAGGCACAAAGGGAATATCTCTATTTACAAATGCCCTTTTTTAAAGATGTGTTCTACTACTGGGCTATGATACAAAAGCAAAAATGTAGAACGAAAGACTCACAAAACCTCAGATAATGCATTGATATTTTGTTTTGATGAAGGTGAGGTGACATATCCCCTGTCAACTTATGTATAAGAATGAATAGTCACACTAAAGTGTCCTGACAGCGTTTGGTTGTTAAATTGGACCCAAAAAATCATAACGTTTTAAAACAATCATGGTCTAAACTGGGAGGATCTTTGGTTAAAGTCCATATTTCCCATCATGTCTTCATATCTCTGCACACACAAAGCTCATGGGAAATGCTGTCCTTATACAGTCAGTATTTTACATGCAGCATCCGTTGTTTGGTGCCCGGTGGGTACTGCCTACCAGACATTAAATGAAGCAGATAAAGCGCCGTTTAAGCCCTGTCACTGTGCTTCTCTCTCAGCACTATGTCTGACTATGTCTACATTGTTCTGTGTCTGTGTGTGTGTAAACAGCAGTGAAGAAAAGGAAGGCTGATTAGAACAGAGTGGAAAAAGGTGTTTCAACTCAGAAAATCACACAGATACTTCTTGGTTAACCAACTCAGCTTTGTAATAGACTAAAGCAGCTAAATACATTTTCCAAATATACACCAGATCATGCTGTACAGTGTACACACACTATGCATGCACAATTGTTTAACAAGTCTAGATAGATTTAACCTGATGGTTCCATAAACTTCCATAAGGAGAAGTCGTTTGCTGGTTGGAAGTATATTTTTGGAATAAACAGCCACTTTCCGAGAATAAATAAACATTAGGATATGTGGGTTGCATCAGTGATGCCATGGAAGAACATTTTAGATCAGATGTGTGAGTGTGAAGAACCCTTATATCCTTATCAAGAGTGTTGTCTAGTTATGTGCCTAAAATAAAATGTAGCAAATATATACCACTGGGGGCAGTGTATAGTTTAAAGAGTGATTTTGGTGAAAATAATTAGATGTGTAAATTCTGTGACTTAAGCACCTCGGTAGTCAAAAAACACTCATGATGAGAAAAGTTACTTTAATGCTTCAATGTAACAGATCCTGCAGGGTGAAGCCTCAGAAACATCTGTTCAAAATTCACTGGCGATGCTGCTGTGGAAGTGTGAGAAGATGCTGATAAGAATGTTCAGCTAGAACCTGTTTACCCAACCTTGCAACAAAAATGATGTGTTAGTTTTTGCTCAGATAAAATCTATATGTTTACAGAGAAAAATACATTTTCTTATATTTTCTTATATGTGAATAAAAATGAATAATAATTTTACATGTTGGCAGCATTTCTAGCCTAAAGGATCCCCTTGGATGCACACAAAGAACACTTTGGACTATATACAAAGAACAAAGAACAGATGGACTATATACCAGGAACATATAAAGAGGATTTGGAACCATGACTATAGAACCTTTTCCCAGCAGAATATAGGAACCGTGCTGTACCTCAACCTTACTGTGATGGCACGGAAATTACAGCACACTTTGATTTTCCACTGTATCTCGGCCTAGTAACAGTGTATGTGTCGTGCTAGCCGCGCAATTATCTCCCTGCACTTTATGCCCGGTCATCCCAAAATCACATCCATGGGGGCAAACCATGCGGAAAGGTTTCTCTGTCACAGATACTTTCGATATTGTAGTCTTTTAATTGTTTTTGAACTGATTCTCTGCATTCTTTAGCAACGAGTACCAAACCCAGTTAACTTGTAAGCGATTGTCATCATAGAAAACTCCCACTGAAATTTATCTTTAGCCAAAACAGACTTGTACTTTGCCCGCTTCTCAGTTGTTAATTGGTACCTCCATTGTTGTTTTTTACACGAACTGTAAAAACAATCACCTCTTTTTATAAATTGACTCCCTGCTACAGCGCAGCACATATACGGCTTTTACCATTTTTGTAATGGTAAAAACATTTGTGGCATGGCACGGTTCCTTTTGCCAGTGTAAAGGCCTCAATGACTCTACAAGAGAACATTACGAGTGAAAGCATACAGGGAACATGTACAGTAATCAAGAGGGAAGACGTCAGATGTGCTTAATATGCATTACGACACAAATAGGGCAGAGCCACTTGACTGTGCTTTTGCGAAATGTGATAACTTAATGTATCTGCTGTGTAAATGTTCTACTATACAGTGCAATATTCAAGGCCTTTAAATGGCATTCACTGGGAGTTTGTTTTTATCTCTTATGTCAACATAAAAATGATTTATGAACATTCACAATAACTAACGCATAAGGATGCGTATGCATTGGATTGATATTATAAAGATGATTTAAATGTTAAAATAGAATATATCACATTGTAAAAAAAAACTACAGCAAAGTTAGAGCAGAGATCCTGTCTACTGTATTCCTTAAATACAGTAATTTGGTCTAAAAATAGAGAATTCTGGAAGAAACAGATCATGCTTCTTCTCAAAAGGGTTAAATGTGGGATTGTACTGTAATTAGCTGTTATTTGTAAAGTATAATAGGAAAGTTGCTGTTAATTTGTGCAGCCATGAGCAGCCTCTGTCTGAGTTTTGGAGCTCGGTGCTTGGATTTGTTTGTTAGTAAGATTTTATCTCTTTTCTTTTATTTATTTTTTTCTTAATGTACTGAGAAAGTAAAAGTATTGGGTTTTGAATATATATAAAACATAGCTTTGCATTGTTGCAACAATGCCGTATATGGACTTCTGTAAAAAAAAAAAAAAAAACCCTTAAATAACCTGTGTTATGTGCTGTAATTGTGAGAATGTAGTTTCAGAACTGTAAATAAATTGCACTATGCTGGCAAAACCACTGCCCATTAATTACAGCTACGTTTTCTACAAAGTACATCAGTGCAAATATTGCCAAAAGAAAGTCAGATAAAATTCTTTGCATCACCTGTTTCTGTTATAATTGTTTGAAATGGGTGATGGCGCTCTATGTAAGGGGCTCTAATTGTTTTGGCTTGTTTTGCAAACCACTACAATGGCCTCCGTCTCGATCACTAAACCATCTTGAAAATTGCTGGTTTCTTCACATGTACGATTTTCTGATTCAGACTTTATCCAAAGCCTGTCCAGTACTGGAGATAAATAATGGAGCGTATCTACGGCAAAGTTTTGGAGTCAAGCTAAAGTTTCTCTGTGGTTTTCACCTTTGCTCTCCATCGTGGGTTTGCTGGCACTACACAAACGGAACTCATTAAACCAGGAGCCAAAGGTCACCTCGCAGCAGGCTGACGGGCAGCGCTCATCTGTTGTGTACAGTAATGTAAATGCGTACAGTAATCCAGGAGAGCGAAGAAAAGGTCAGCTTGCAATCGGGAGCCACCGTCTCTCCTCTGTAAAGCCTGCAGCTCCAGACACAGGGATTAGTCATCTCTTGGGCAAGTTATGTGTGTGTGCGTGTGTGAGAGAGAGAGAGAGAGAGAGAGAGAGGGAGGGAGAGAGAGGAGAGAAAGGGCTCTAGGGGTGTAGGAGAGAGAAGAAGAGGAAGCAGGAGGAAAAAAATCGAGCCTCCGGCACAAAATTTGGATCTCACACACTTGACTGAGCATAGCCTGCTGCATTATGTGGCCCATTTGCTTTCACTGATTGGTGTGTTGACGGACAAAATACAGCAGGCAGTAAATATTCTACCCTAAAGCTTTAAACATGTGTAGTAACTTTGCTGCACCTGAAAGAATCTTGCTTTCAGCAGTGCTGATATCTAATGGATGGAGTTTAATGCATCCATGGCAAGAACAAAAGCTCATTTATAAGGTCTTCTATAAGCTGAATTAAGTAGCATCCACAGCATCATTCACAATATGTGCAATTTGCAATACATGATTAGAATGTAAGCACGTGTGTATGCTATAAATGTAATGTAAAGATCCATCTGACTTGAGAGCGAAGGGGCTGATATGTGTCATGTTGTGTTACAATCTCATTATAGACTAGTGTGTCTTTGAAAAATGGCATCACTTACAAGGTTATCACCCATGTAAAAATAAGTTTAGTATTGTATACAATACATTAAAATGTTATATTATACTATATTAAATATATTATATTAATTATCTTAAATAAGCTTGTATGTATCAAAAATGTGCATTATAAGCAATGCATTTTAAATGAAACTTAAAACTTTAAATGAAAATTAGTGTAGACTAATGTTAGAAATGCATGTTTTATTTTAAAGTTATGTTTGTTTGTACTGGAAATTTGCTAATGCACCTTGTTTGGATTTCTAATGTATGAACTCTGTCTTATGGGGCGTGGGATGTAACAGCCACAGGTTTGGCCTTATAGTCTTATAGTCTTTTTTTTATTTTTCCTTTTTTCCAGAAATGATGGGTGGAACTATGATCAGCGAGAGAAGCAATACACCTGAGCTATGCACGAGAGAAATTACACACCTGTAATTTCTCTTCCCCTGGTCTGCAACTGACAGTTTGTTTTTTGGTTTTGTTAGCATACACTCATTCATACACTAAGCACTTGCACTGTCACTGCATACATACTGACCTGCTGGCAGACATCTAATCAATTAACATAATTAAAACATTTGCCATTATTTAAAGACTAAGTGTGGCCGCCCTCCTTTGTCATATGCTTTTGATCCAGGTTGTCACACTAAAATATTCAAAAATAGTTTCATTGTGATATAAGCTAACCATACAGTGGCAGATTTTGTTTCCTAGAAATTGCTTACGTTAAAAAACTGTACTTGAGTGATTGTTGCCTGAGCATTGGCTCTGTTAGCAAGCCTTACTTTATACATTACTTTAAACTTTATAGCATCATGTGACTGGATATGAACATAAAGCGTTTTCTAGTGGTTAGGGAGTTGCCCTTGTGTTCACAGGGTTGTGGGTTCAAATCCCAGGTCCCCACAGACTGCCCCCTGAGCTCCATTCTTGGTAGCCCACTGCTTCACTCAGGCGAATGTGTTAAATGCAGAGGACTTAATTAGTTTCCTTTAGAATCGGGATCAGTGTAGTATATTAAGAGAAAAAAAACACTAAAGAATATGTTGAATAATCAGTATATGTTCCCAAGTTGTAATAAGTTGTTCCAAAATGTATTTGTAAGCATTATAAATTGTATACATGTTGTGTGTGCATGTGTATGTACGTGTGCATGTATATGAGGGGCTGCTTAGGAAATATTTCAGACTTTTGTTACACAAACACATATGAAACACATACACATTCACATATGAAACTGTCACGCATGCATCCATTCTACTGAAAACTCACACACATATATATGAAACACTCATACAGACACAGATGAAAAGGACTCACACACGAAAAGCTCATACAGATACATGTGAAATGTATTTTCTCACACTCACACACACATATGAAATGCTCATTTAGATACAGGTGAAATTGACTCACGCACACATGAAAAGCTTATGTGATGCATGTGAAATAGATTATTGTGTAACAAAAATAAATTCATATAGTATAGTGAAGCTTTTCACATGTTGATGTACGTGAAAAGATCCCCAGGGTTGTAGGAAGTAATTAGCGTGTAGAGGGCTGAAACTTTTCACCAAACCTTTCCTTTCACTTAAGGAAACAAGTAAAGTTAAGCAGTGAACAGTTATGGACACTCATAGTATTGTTCTGTTGAACTGAGTACAAACGGCGCTACCAGAGAAATATTACTAAACAGGCTCTGGTTGCTACTCGCTAACAAGCAGCTACGTGTAGCTCCACCTGGGTCCTAATGCCCGCCTACTACCTACAGTAGCTTCAACAGCCAGTATATCAGTTTAAATAAATAATGGTAGTCTGAAATCTGAAATATTTCCAAAACAGCCCCTCATACATGACTATTTTTTTAAAGGTACACTGAAACATTTTAAGGGCTGGGGTAAATAAAATAAAACTCATGCAAGTACTGTACATTTAATCAAATTATGTTAAATCATTATGAAACTAATGTTAACATTATGGTAAATGGAAGAAACAGCATAGCAGGGACAAGTAGAAGAAACAATGTTTATTAATTATATTATTGTCAGGTTTAAATTCCTAAACACAGACAAATGAGAGACAAGACACAGAGTTGTGAGTAAAAACTGCTTGCAAGCGAGAGAGAGAGAGAGTGTCCTCAAAGTACAGTCTCAACTCA
>JBBPDC010000109.1:16350682-16364443 GCA_037974485.1 Hemigrammopetersius urotaenia | reverse complement strand
AGAACTTTTTGTTGATTAACTTTGCTGTATCGTGAACCGTACCGAACCGTGACCCCAAAACCGAGGTACGTACCGAATCGTGACATCTGTGTACAGTTACACCCCTAGCATATAACCTTATTTTTTTGATGAACATTACATTTACAAAAGTTATTTACCAAGAATGTTTAATCACAAGGTTCCTTGGGGACTTAATGCTGTTCTTCTATGGTATCTCCATTTTGGGGTTTTTTTACACATTAGCTGTCTTTTAATATTTCTCAAACGACAGACCAACAGAAACAGTGCAGATAAAATGAAATAAAATCTCTTCAGAAGGAACTTACATAGAAAGCTACACAATATTTTTTCCTATTTTTCTAAAGTTATAGTTTCTGCAGAAATAAGGTTTCTGACAGCAACAGTATTCTGGAGTGCTGCAAATTTGTGGGACCAGAACTTAAATGTCTCTCCTGTGGATGAGGAGATATGGGCTGCGGCAGAGCTGGTATAGCAGGAATGTTATTTATTTATAAGAAGGAACACTTGAGTAGTCATTTTGAATAGGCCAGTGATAAAGTGGGCCCAATCATACGACTGTCACTGTCCTTGCAAGTTCAGATATTAGATTCTGTGAAAAATTAACAGTACTTTAGCAGACACCTAAAGCTGATAAAGAAGTCAAGATAACAGTTGATGCACTTCTGCATGACACAACATCAACATTCTTTCATCATCCTTTCACACTGAGCAAGACATTCCGAATGACTGTTGGCCAAATATGTCAAGGTGACTCTTCTTGTTGAAAGGTTTAAAAGAAGAGTTTTATTAAATGAAGTCAGCAGCGCACACTTAGAGATAGAATGCTGGCCGAGCTGACAAAACATATCAGAACTACATACAAATAAAACTTGTTTGCAAGTGCCCTGTAATGAATAGTTCTCAGAGCTCTACCTGGATGCTGGACTTAGTCCTCTTTCATTTCACTAATTCAAAACATCAGGCAAGTATGAAGATCTTTGTGAACAGGCTCAAGTGTGCTGCTGAGATGTTTCCCTAAAGATAGCAATAATACAATACATTAAAATAAATTGTAAAATGTATGACGGAGACTGGAAAAACCTGAGGAATGCTGAAAAGTTTAAGATGAACATTCATAACCATAGTAATTATCTGGACATTGCAGCAATCACCATTTGCTCAGCCATGGCATTTTAGGTAGCGCCAACACATATGATGCAGTGGCAGTCACTGTACACAACAGGCCCACAGTAGAATTTAAAGATAACAGGCCAACTTGCCCAGCAAAGAGACAGAGGTACCTCATGGCACTGTCTGCTGTAAGAATGGATTTACTTTACAATGTTGCATTTCAGCAATTTAAGAGATTATCCAGATTTATTTATAGATAGTCTAGCCTAAAATCACAATGGAATAAAGTGCTTTTACATCAGTGAAATGCTGATGCATTTGGATTCAAATACATAGACTGTAATAGAGTTGGTCCCCCCTTTGCAGCTATAACAGCTTTCACTCTTCTTGAAAGGCTTTCCACAAGATTTTAGGATTTTAGGATTGTAGGGTTTTTGTGGGCATTAATTCCACAGATCCTTCATGAGATCAGGCACTGATGTTGGACGAGAAGGCCTGGCTCACAATCTCTGTTCCAAATCATCCCAAAGGTGTTGGATGGGGTTAAGGTCAGGGCTCTCAGTGGGCCAGTCAAGTTCATTCACAACAAAGTCATCAAACTATGTTTTTATGGACGTTCTCCAAACTGTGTCCCACAAGCACGGGGTTGTCCAAAGTGTCTTGATATGCTAAAACATTAAGATTAATTCCTTCACTGGAAGCAAGGGGCCTAGCCCAGGCAGGAATATCCCAATAGTTTTGTTCATATAGCATATGACGCCAAATATTCTGTTGTGCAGCACTGCATCATATAACCTCACAGGTTTGGCAGATTTTCTGTCCGTTTTGTGTTTTGTCCTACAAGCCTTCATGCATCACAAATGTGATATTTGGCCTCTTAGCAGTAACATTAATGCACCCTTCTATATTCAATATACATCATCCCAAGATGACTTCTAGAAAATATTACTCAAGAGACGTAGCACTACTGTAGAATGCATGTTTATATCAGATGCAGTAATGGCTATCATTTCCATTTTAGCCTAATGCCCCTTAAAGTAGACAAAACTTTCTGGGGAAATGTTTAACACTTATCACCCACCTGTGGATTTGCCAGCTTGTGAAAATGAAAACTTTAAACTGATTTAAACGGTTTATCTCCAGGTTCCCCTGCCTGACAAGCCTCTACCGCATGTTGTCCCGTTGCTATGTAGACAGCGTGTTGCTAGGGACGCGCTAGTAGCTTTTAGCTCCAATGGCTCTTTTTGCTGGCATACCTTTAAGCTAGTGTCGATATTTTAATAATATTCTTTTGCTGCAAGTAACCACAGTGTTGCATGATCTTAAAAGGATTCTCCTTGCAGCATTCAAGCACTTGCTTTTTGTGGTGCGTCTTTTTTGCCCATATATCATCTCGGCAAGCTAAGTAATGTTAGCAACCTCTATTTGTCTGTAGTAAAGTTAGCTACATAGTTAAGTAGCTATCATGCGCGCGAAGAATTAACAGTTATATTAATCAAATAGTGTTTTAATGTTTAACTAAAACGACGATGATGAGTAATACACCTTACCTGTCAACTAATCGTGTTTGACAAACCTTATTTTAGTTGACTGAAAAAAGGTGACAAACCTCATTTTAGTTGACTGAAAAAAGGTGACAAACCTCATTTTACTTGACTCTCGTCATTTTAGCTGACTGGATTTAGGAATCAACCTTTGGAATCATGTTCAGGAACGATTATCAGGTAGGAGAGCATACAAATGGAGATTTAAACACGTGATTCAGATGAGGTGTTGTGGACTGGTAGCATGTATGTCTTGTTTTGGTGTGTTCAAGGGAGGTGCCATCGTTGAGATTTTCAGTGCACAAGGAAAAGATCCTGTGGCAAAATGGAAACTTAGTGGAGGCCAACCATCCATCAGTAAAGTGAGGATTAACTTTATTGAGTTTATTGATTGTGATGCGGCTCTTCTGAGCCTGTTTCCACTAAAATGTTGTTTTTCCTCATTGTACAATTTCAGACAGCTGTCAAACTGCCATGAAATGAAAAAGAAAATGTATAAGAGAATGTATAGTGTCTTTGCATGATTCTTGCTGCTGTTTGTTTTTCTATTTCTAAACCAGATATTTGATAAAGAAGTGAAAGGTTTCGTGTACAGCCTTGAAGGTAGCAGTCAAACACATAGGATGCAGTTGCCTAAGGATGGCAAAACAGCTCGTGAGTGTTGTCTGAAGGGTATAATTAGAATCACATAACTTTCTTTAAGGTCCTTGCGTTGATCTTGGGCTTTTAGAAGCAACATAAAGCAGCCCTGTGCTAATAAAAACTTTTAATGAGCAGTCTCATGTACAGCCTGGTTTTATGTGTTGAAGGAGGTAGTGCTTAATGTTACAAAGGGAAGGAGTAAACTACATTTGTAATTATCGTTATTATCATCGTATATCTTATTGTTGAGAACCTTTTTGCTCACAGTAATGTATCTGTTTCCCCTGCCTGGCCTAGTTTGAAATTGTGTGTCTCATTTCTCTAGTTGTCCTGATTCAGAGATTCCTGGTCCTACAGGTGAATGTTCCTCTTGGTAAAGACTTCTCCACTGAACTTGTGTACGTGTGATCATAAAAGCATGGTACAGTGCATAAATGTACACCCATTTCTGTTGAGAAAAGACATATTCATGATATAACAACATAGAAATTGACATGGATGTAATTTCATTTAAGCCTTTTTAACCCACCCTATTACCCATCTCTAAATTTAACCCATTTAACATCTCTAAAGAAAATAAAATGGATTGATTTTTTGCTTCATATTAAATGACTTTTCCTAATTTAACAGGGACAGCTGGGTATATACAAAATTAACATGAGGATACGTTTTCAATGTCCTCTACACATTTTGTACCTATCACTGTTCTTTGGGGTCAGTCTGACCCCAGGCTGTTTTGGCTGTAAAAGAAATATCATCATACCTGTGCAAGAACCACTTGACATGACATGTGGGCGAGGAAAACTTTGATATGGCAGTCACTGTGGGGTGCATTACATTTATTTTATTTAAAGTATTATTTAGGTAGTCAGCATAGAAACATACCTGTCACATAATTATGGGTGGCAGTTTTAAAAATACAACCATTTTCTGGAGGCTTACTTTGCTGGGGTCAACTTGATGCCAAGCATAAAGGATGTTAATAAATTTGAAGGTAATATTAGGGTTAACATTGTTAAAAACACTTTTCTATAGCAGGAAATGTGTTCTTGGGTTGTTGAGCTGGTTTTAGTGTCTTTCCCTGAAGCATATCTCAAGGGTTATAAGATAAATGAGATTCACTGAAGGTGGGGAAGGTGAATTAGCATGTAGACTGAATCTTTTCACACACGCAGCTGTGCCCTCACACTCACAAGCACACATGCGCACACCAAGAGAGGAAATGGATGTAACTTGCTTCCCATTTGCTTCCCAAATCAGCTGCTGTGGTTAACATTCCTGTGCTTCTGTTAGTGTTACAGATCAAGGGCACCTGAAGCGGAGGCTCTACTTATCAACTGTACATAAGGAATTCTCAGCTACCCCCCTGCATGCCCGAATACCTCTCACAGGCCTCAGACGCAGCATTGTAAGTGCTCAGAACCCCATATATTGTAGGGCACATTTTAAATAACATTTCCTAACTGATACTAATTTTAAGAAGCTGACATACTAATAACCAATAATTAGCTTAAAAAATTAACTGTGGTTAAAAATTACACTCCAATACTTTTAGGTACTGTTTATGGTCTATTTTAAAGAATATATTGTTATTATCTTTTATTCTTCTGTTGCACTGAGCATGTGAATGGCAAAAGAATTTCCCTCAGGATAAATAAAGTTCTTTCTTATCTTATCCTAAACCGTGCTTTACTGACTAATATGAATTAGTCTTCTGAACGTGCTTAAATCATGCCCAGCTCTTCATTAAGGTGACACAGACATGGTGATGTGGTGTAGGACAGAGAATGACTTGCTGTGGATTATAAAAAAAGACAAGACTTCAGGATAGCCAAACACAACAGGCAGCCATTTTATACAAGAAGGTTTTTACAATTCATCTCTGTAGAAGTGTCATGGGAGGGGTGGCTAAACCCAAACCCGGAGCTACCTCGGAGCATAGACCAGAGATCAGACGAGGGATCCATGCTACTTACTTTTATTAACACAACACAAAACAGAATAACAAAAACCAGGCTCGGGGGCCGTCAGAATAACCAGAACTCGAATAACCAGGATGAGGACACAAGGAAAGTGATGCGGGAATGAGGCAATGGACACATGGGGACTAACTAACAGAAACAGGCTTAAATGCTAACAGAAATCAGGGGAATCACAAGACAGCTGTGAACAAAGGAGCAGGTAAACAGAAAACAGCTGATAACAGAAGACATGTGACAAAATGAACAGAACCAGACCAGACACGTCAAAATAAGAGACCCAAGAACAAAAGCAAACAGAACAGAACAGAGAAAACACAAAAGCAATGGCCCTAACCGGCCACTGACCCGACCGTGACAAGAAGGAATGCTTGCCTAGAATCACACTGTGTGAAAATGAATGTGATACAGTTCTTTTATTGGTCACAGGAAATCTTATTTTGCCTTAAATTATATCAGCAAGTCTGTGCAGTTACAATGAGTTTTGAGGATGTACTGAAATAATTTGGGTGACTAGTGACTTAAATTACACTGAAGAAACAAAATTAAGACTCTAAACATATAATAGCTGACCAGCTGCATCTGTGGCATAAATTAGAGTATTTGCTAAACCGTTTATTTATTGCATCAGTCCACGGGTATCCAGACTCTTTTTAATGAGTGAATTCAGCTACATTAAAGTCCAGTTACTGGCAAAGGTTTTTCACTAGACACATGCTTCTTGTATAATCTCCTTAGAAAAGCATTTCCGGTTGAACGGGACACTCGGAAACAGATTAACATGAGTCTAAGGTCACCATGCTAAATGCTGTACATTGGCTAGAGGAGTATAAAGCTCCCTGGCATTAGGCTGTGGGGCACTGGAACTGTGGAATGGCGTTTAAGACCCAGAACTAATCATCCAACATCACTGCCTTACCTCAGTAATACGCCTGTGGCTAAATGCGCTACAACATCTAATGTAGAGCCTTTCTACGAGACCAGAGGCTGCAGCAAATTTCCTATGAGAAACCTTGGTTTAGGAAGAAACCGTGATTATCTATAGTCTTTGGACATATTGTGTTTATTTAACAAAACCTTAGGCAGCAGATTTTTAAAAAGTCCTGTAAGTTATGAGGCAGGGCCACCATGGACTGGAATCATTTGTCCAGCACATTCCACAGATATTCAATCAAACTGAGTTCTTAGGAATTTGAAGGGCAAGTCAACATCTTGAACTCCTTGTCATGTTCCATAAACAATTCCAGAATCATTTTTGCAGTGAGGGTTACTGGTCAGGGCATTGCCATAATGGAATGTACCTAGTATGCAGCAATGTTTAGGTAGGTGGTATGTGTCAAAGTAACATCCACATGAATGCCAGCACCTAGCACGACCTTGGCCAGAACATTGCACTGCCTCTTTCTTACATTCCATTGTGCATCCAGTGCATCCAGTTACCCACATGACTCAAAGGACACACAATCAGATTAAACAACGTTTTTCATTGCTTTGCACTTCAGTTCTGATGCTAACTATGCCCATTGTAGGTGCTTTTGGTGGTGGACAGGAGTCAGCAGTCTGGCTGATCTCTGACTGGCATGCTCTCCATAGACAGCAAGTTATGATGTACTGTGTGTTCTTACACTTTTCTGTCATAACCAGCTTAGAATTTTCAGCAGTTTGAGCTATAGTAGCTCTTTTGTGAAATCGACCATACAGGATAGTCTTTCCTCAGTGAGACTTGGATGCCCTTTGTTCTTTTTTTGACCTCTTTTGGTTGGTATTAACCCATGCACACTGAAGACACTCCACCAGTCATTTTGGAGATGCTTTTTCACTGAGATGCTTAGAGATTTTGGAGATGCTTTGACACTCACATCACTATCTGGTCCTTGTCAAAGTAGCTCACATCCCTATGCTTACCTATTTTTCTTGCTTCCAACACAAAGAGCTAATGCATTTGCTTAAATGTGCCACATTATAATGAAACTGTATTGCTAGTGAAAAGAAGCTGGAGCCTAGAGGTTTAGTTAAAAAAAATATTTTTTGACTGTGACTGTATGCAGTGGTGTAACCTGTGTATTGACCTGGGTTCTTTTACTGCTGAGCTGTTCCGAGGGGCCACATTCTTGTCTTTGGATGGCATTGTAATTTCAGCCTGCTGTAAGGTTAAGCGCATCTTCACCATGAGAGCTGAACCTGCTGACCATGTGGACAGAGGCAAGTAAAACTAACCCAGATTCAGGCATAGCTGCATGCGGCAGCCCTGGTTAACAGCTATTCCTTGTGTGCATATTTAAAAAATCAGAGGAACTTTCTGAATTTGTATCTGTTCTTTAAGAAATGTTCCACTGAGTATGTCTAAATTTGTTCTGCAGTCATCACCATCTTTTTGCAGCTGTTGTGACACCTCAGTCAAGATAGCTGTCAAATCTGTATGTTAATGAATAACTAAAAAATCCTTTGCATGTGATTTTCCTTCTAGATCTTTTCAGCATAAGTAACGGGCCGAAGGAAGAGATTCCTAAGAGCTGCCAGTTCCTCCCTGATGTTCAGTATGTTACACAGCTTGTGAATATGGAAAGACTGGGTCAGGTTGAAGTGAGGACTGTGCCTGTCAGCTTGGAATCTGGTTAGTACCAGCTTATTAAAGTAAATGCATTTGCTTATTTATTAAACAATATTATATTATATATTATTCATTTACAAAAAGCAACATTTCTAATAAACAAGTTGCCTGTTAAAAATAAGCTGCTACTCCTGGGACCGTAACAGCCCTGTCACCACATTAATAAGGTTCCATAGTTGTTTACCCTTAAACAGTATGGTGAAAGGGTTGATCCTCTCAGCGAACTGTCCTGCTGTTTTCAGTCTGTCGACTTGTTGATGACACGCCTCTTCTTGCTAGGGGTGCTCTAATCCTGTCTCTTTAGTCATGTACCTGTCCTCACTATTGGCCCAGAGAGAGTCTTTGCTTTACATGTCACTTTACACAGACATCTGTTACCCTCATACTAGTAGCACTTTCATCTTCCCTTCCTGAAATGATGGGCTTTAGAAAATTGTTCTCACAGTGGCTCAGTACATATTGCTTTAAGGGGCTGCATTTTGCTTTAAGCCATGCCATTACAGTACTGTAGATAACGACTAGATGTACTTCAGTTGTTCTTTTTTTTCTCAGTCATGCAGAGTGCATTTGGACTACTGAAGTTTGGAAAGGGGATAGTAGTTTCTTAGCAACTGTGTATCACAACATTTTGGGCCATATTCATGTGATTCTCACAGCTTGTAGCTTTGGAAAGTGGTCTGGCTGCTAAATTGCAGTGACACATGGCAGTATTTTGTATTCAGCTGCCAGGTTGGCTTGACCTTATTGCTTTGCCTTATTTAGGAAGTATTGCTGTCAGACATAAATGACAATATTGTGCTGCTTCAAATCCAACAAATGGTCAAGATCACCATAACAGTGAATGCTGTACTGTCAAGTTCCAAAGACACGTTTGTCATTTAATTTTGACCTTTATAAACTATTTTCCAGTTTTACATTGCAATGTAGTAGATTGTCAAATTGTCATCTGTGTTATATGTGGACTGTTTACAAATCATTGTTTTAACAAAGCCTTGCATCTCCTGTATCTTTTCTTTTTTACATAAATTGAAAACACAAGCTGCCTTTTACACTGTCTCAAGATTTTATGACAAATAGATCAATAGATGATCTTACAAAATTATTGTTACTTTTTTTACATTAGTTTGCATTCACATGTAAATTAGATACAGTGTTATATTTTGGCAGCAGCAATAGTCTGATTTAAAACAAGGCTATGTCAAGACAATAGATTGGGCCAGTCAATCAGACACTAATTAGGGCTACTCTTTAATAGCTGGATTTTGTGTGTTTCTGTGTGTGTGTGTGTGTGTGTGTGTGTGTGTGTGTGTGTGTGTGTGTGTCCTTGCCCTCCAGCTTGCCCACAAACAATATAATCACATTTTGCAATAAAACCTCTGCATACATATTTGAAGGTGGCTTAAATCTACAATCATCTTGTTTGTTGTGAACTTTTCTGACCGTATTGGGATTTTATTTGATGCACTGCATTCCATACTAAGTTATTTGGCATTTATGATACATGCATAAGAATTGTTTTGTGTCTGTGTCTGTCTGTCTGCTAGAGCAGGCAAGCACTGGTAGAGCAGCAACCGCTCAGGGTACTAAAGCCCAGGACAGCCCCCATATCGCTTTTGGGTCAAAAGTCACAGGTCGCCCTCCACTCACAGCAAGGAAGAGCAGTTCGTCAGGAGCTGGAGCCGAACCCAGAGCCAAGGCTGACCGCAGCATCAGTATATTGTCAAGTAAGTTCACACATTTGCACATACCAAACAAACATATCAGCTTTAACATTTTTTAATTTTTAAACATTAATTAAAGTGAATTTGTCTGGTAGACATTCCAAAACTGTTCAGGCCTCACCAGGGAATGAAGATCATTTGTGTCAAATGAACAGGAGCACATTTCTCTGTCCAATAAAATCTTTCTCTGCTGTCCACACAAATGCCGAGATTAGGTTTTTATATAAAAAAATAAGTTAGTAAAGACTTAATTGTAAAATACAATATGAGGTAGATGAAGGGGGTGTGCAAAAGGTACAATATGAGGTAGTTCAGCTGTTTAGGAGTCTGATGGCAGTGAGGGAGACAGTTGTTGCATTGCAAGATTCTAGATTTCACACTTCTGAACCTTCGTCCTGAGGGCAGAAGTGTGAACAGTCCGTGTTGGGGGTGTGTGGGGACCTTGAGGATCTCCTCTGGACTCTGCAGGGAGGGCAGCAGAGTCTCTGCAGTTGTTATCACTCTCTGCAGGCGTTTGTGGTCCGTAGCAGTAGTGCTGCCATACCACGCTGTGATGCAGCTGTTCGGTGTGCACTTCACAATGCAGCTGTAGAAGTTGCTAAGGATCTTGGCTGACAATCTTCCTCAGCCTCCTCAGGAAGTACAGCCATTGCAGCCAGGTACCTAAAGCTGCTCTCCCTCTCCACTTCAAGCTCCCAGATAAACAGTGGCTGAGGCCTCCTCTTAGTTTCTCACGTCCACTATCATCTCCTTTTTCTTATCAGTGTTTAGGTTGAGGTTGTTGTCCTCACACCATGACATCAGGCTGGCCACCTCTCTCCTGTAAGCCACTTCGTCCCCTCCAGTGCGGTGTCATGGTATTTTTTTAGGGAACTAAAAATTAATGTACTGTACTCCTGGGGTCTAATATACTGTATCTAGCCTTTTTAACTATAGTTTTATTCCAGTAATCCCAATAATTTATTCAATTAATAAATGAATAGATTTTTTAAAAATTTTATATATCAAAGACACAAGGAGACCATTGAGAACACCCTAGATACTTTTGGCTTGTTCATTATAACTTCTTTTTAATTTTACTACAAATTCAGAAATAGAAAATAAATCTAATCTAAAGAACACAGTCTCTATTTACATGTATTTATGATCACAGGCAGAAGTGAACATTTACAACCACGACCACCAACTGAGAGGGCATCATCCACAAGGACCATATCTAGGAGACCTCAGCAGAATCGTAGTGCTGGAAGAGAGAGTTCAATAACACGTAATGATCTAATTTTTTAATTTGTATTAATAAAAGATAATACTGATACTTTTATTCTACTGTAAAATCACATCTGCTGAACGTCTTGCAGTATGCTTTTATTTATTATAGCTTTACATGTTAAATGTAAATATAAAATAGAGGTTACGTATAAAAAAGGTTGTGTCTCTTCTTGTGTTTTTAGGGAATAATAGAGACATGCCTTATCTGAGTCAAGAGGGAGAAGAGCTGCCTCACAGCGCTTCACAGTGCCTAGTTCAACCTGGCTGCCCAAACATGATAGAACAAGATCCATCAGGAGATCACTATGTGGCAGGTAAGTAACTGTGTAGAGCTTAAAAGAATGAACCTAGTGTATTTATTTGATTTAACAGTCCTACATAGGCAGTGCTTCCATGCATGTGCTCCTCTGCCTCATTGATGCAGACTGAAAATATATACAGTCAAATGCAAAGGTTTACCCAGATCTAAATTATGTTTGGGTGATTTTTAAATGAACATAAGAGTGCCCATTTCTGTCCAATTAAATGCATAATTACTGCTTATTTGTTGGGGAAAAAGCATATAATGTGGTCTCTTCAAATGTTATTTTTTTTAAATTGCATGATTAATTTGTTCATGTGTTATGTTTATCAAATAAATAGAAATTGTACAGTAAACTGAATGTCACATAGACAAGTTTGGTCTCTGTAGACAATGCATTAACTTTTTCATCAGAAATTGAAATTTCATTGTGGGGGAGTCTTGAAACTTTAGACCTGACATATTTTGCATTGGTTAATGATTATTCATAGTCTGTATGATCCACCTAAATTAGAAAGAGAGTTGTTAGATAATAGATCTGATTATAATGTGTCTCTCCACGCATGGCTACCTCCACAACTAAGGCATGATTAAAAAGAAGATAGACAGCTTAAATTGTTTTTCTTAAAACTTCTCCTCTGCCTCACTATGTCAAAGGGCCAAGGTTTTGTTTGAAATCAAGTGTTCTGTGGTTTAGCACAATAAATGAAAGACCCCGATAGACATCTTCCTTTTGTCGACTGTGCCATCCCTGAGAGAGTGAATGTCAAAGAGTAGTAAGTTAACAATCCTCTCCAGCATAGAGGGACTAGCTCTAGCTCCCCTCAGCTGGGAAGAGAAAGTTCATTAGCGATAATAGGACATTAAGTATACTGTGTGGGTCAGAGAGAAGTCTCAGGGGTTCAGGCCAGCATGCACTGTTGGCAATTAGAAAAGGTGATTACAATGTAAGCCTTTTCAAAAACGTGCCACGAATCTAAATCTGCAAAGCCCTTTTGAGGAGCCAGAGTTAATGCTACACTTGAGAACCACTTTGTGAGTGTGTGTGGTTTAATTAGGTGGCCACTACTGAAAAGGCAAGGGTGAGTAGTGTCTAGATAGATCATTTTGAGAATTCTCATTATGACACAGGCCTTGATATTGCATGTGCAAAGCATTATGTCTTTACACAATGTGGTTTTATGAACGGGTATCATAATGACGTAACATGACCTTCATTTGTCTATCACTGTGTAAGTGTCCGTCAGTTATAGTCCTAGGCTCACAAAGGCTGTACTGTGCACAATGTCACAGTCCTGCACCTTTTTTCGTAGCTTCCTCGCATTGCTATTATTTAGTGTAAAAAATTCTATTGGATATGCATATCTCTTGCAGAATCTAAATTGCTTTCCTAGCAATGTCTTTTTTATTGCATGATTCTTTTATTTAAGTCAGGACGTTATGACAATCGGAGGTCAGGCACAGCAGCAGAAATACGCTTTAATTTAGTTTTTAAAAGCCTCACAGTGGGTTCAAAACTGAACAAATGTAACAATCTTTTTTGATTACTACACATACTTTTGACCTGAGGGCAACAGGATAACGATGCCAGAGTAACCGTACCCAGTGAAGATACTTGTGTCACCATGATAAAACATCAAATATAAAGCTAGAGCAGTTAACTCTTTAACTCTCTCTTATCAGGCCATTTCGTTTAGTAAAATGATTTCTTAATTATGAGTTGAATTGATTTTGATATAATAATCTAATAAAATTATTTTCCGACTATTTTGAACAAAATTATATTAGGAATATACTTCACACTTCATTCAGAATTCTGTTCTGAATGTGTACAGAAGCTATGGATGTACAGCTGCAGATTTTAAGGAAACGTGTTCAGGGTTTCTGAATGATTTACTTATAAAGTGTTTTCCCCAATATGGACTAAAAGAATATTTATTTATTCATATTTATTTACATTAAATATTTACACTAGTCTTTTGAACACTGCTGTGAGAATGTGGTTGTTAGGTATGAGTGCAATAATGAGGTCAGGTATTGATGTTCACTCCAACTCATCCCAAAGGTATTGCATGGAGCTCCTTCACTCCATATAATGCATCACTCAACAGCTTCACAGCTGATTCTTGGCATTGGGCACAGTGAACTTCGGTTCATCTGCAGCGGCCCCAGGCTGCCCCATTTAATTGGCTGTGCTTTTTGTGGAGGGTATACAATATGTATGTATGCACTACAACTCCTGTATCAGCAGTCAGTGTACCTGTGTAATGCAGTGGAATTCACTGATTAGAGGACTTTTGGACATATTCCAGCATTTCTGGGATTAGAACATTTTAGTTCTGCAAAAAGGAGGTCCATGTATCCCTCAAGACCATGTTGAAAATAGAATGTTTCAGCAGGGTTCCTGCGTCACTAACTTCATTCAAGGTGAATCAACACTCCCATACATGAAAGTTATAAATTGATTTGCTTGTCATTGAGTGAAATACACTACTCACAATAAGTTAGGGATATTGTTATTTACATGAGTGCTTGTCCTATTTGCTCTGAATTTGAATGAAAT
>JBBPDC010000109.1:16323954-16337862 GCA_037974485.1 Hemigrammopetersius urotaenia | reverse complement strand
CTCTCTCTGTCTCTCTCTCTCTCTCTCTCTCTCTCTCTCTCTCTCTCTCTCTCTCTCTCTCTCTCTCTCTCTCTATCAAACACATATGTGTACACACACACACACACATACATACACTCTTTGCAAGAATAACAGGGATGAAAAAAACATCATTCTTTTATGGCAAATATAGGCTAATTTATCAAACTGGACATGAAAACCAAAAGAGTTGGCCCTTTGGGCTACAGACCAGACATTTACTCCCAATTACAAGACATATGTCTCTGTGGTCAACAGGCAGCCGAACAAGGCCAATACTACCAGAAAGAAATGAACCCTCTGCTCCACTCTAATCCGAGGTAAGAGGCAGGATCTTTGTACTGCTTGTTTAGTTTAGGCATTTTCAGACATCAGCACACCAAAAGAAACACACCCTCTCAACTTTCAATAACTTTCCATTGCAGTTTGCTAGCAAAGATATGATGAGGCATGTAAACATGTTCCACTTCATGTCATATGCGGTATATATTGAAATGATTAAGACTCAACTAGTGTACTGGCGTAAAGGTCTTGATTAGGCAACAAAAATAATTATCAACAGAAAAGAAAAATCAAAGAGATGTCCTTATTATTGATACCCACAGAATTGGCAGGCACCGTCTTACCCAAGGCTCTTGCTTGCCTGAACAGGAATATAGTTGTAATTTTTCTGAGACGGGAAAGAGATCAGAAGAAAAGACAAATGTGACTTTTGCTTAAGTCTCCAGATAAAAAATCTTTTGTTGAGCAAAAAACAAGTCATACAGCCTTACATTTGGCAAGATAAATGCTCATGTGTATCTGAAGCAAAACTGTAGTCTCTAGTTAGATCTCTCCTGTAAGAAAATCTTAATAATCATTATTTTTCTAAGCCATCAATGTGCTATTTTTGAGCAATAACATGTTCCAAACTGTTGTGACTGCTTTTATTTTGTTAGCAATGCCTCTGGTATGAGAAACACCTTTTGGTTTCGAGGAATTTGATTCATACTTACATGCTAGAATGAAACTACAAAACATCCAGTGACTAGTTCACTGTTATTACAGGATTAGAGGCTTCCAAAAATGCCTTAGTGGTTAACCATAACAAAAACACAGCAAATGCATTCAAAGGTAATAGCATGGGGATAAACATTACAACAAAAATGTGTCTGCATGAAGAAACTAAAAATAAAAGGCTGATGAAGCTTCTAAGAATTCTGAGAAGATCCATCCTTGGTGCCACATTATTCATATTAATTACTACTTTATGAGTTTCTGCTATGTGTGTGAGAAATGTGATAATGAAGAACTTGTGATCCTATGAATACTCTGTCGTTCATATTAGTCTAAAATTTAGTAAATATTATCTGTCCCTAATATCAGTGTCTTTCACAAAGTCTCCATATTCCCCAAGCCTTAAAATCAGGACTTGGGGAATAAGAGACTTTTATCTTCAGCTCCAGAGAACTGAGAACCTTTGAATATTTGAGCTCTCAGGAAAGAAAGATAACAACCATATGACATGCAGCAGTGTGACAGACTTATGAATGCCTTTTACTTAGTTTAAAGTTTGATGGAAGTGTGCGCAATATGTGTTCAGGTCTGTGACAGAGAAAAACTGATTTAAAGTCTCTACCAACACAAATATCAAGAATGACTCCAGCATATAAAATAAAATAAGCAATTTTCATTTACTCATATTTTAATGTACGAACATTTAGAAGAAATACTGAACAGTTTAACACTAAACCATATCCAGATTATTTAGATACTGTATATTGTACTTCTACTGTAACTTACAGATAAGTTCAAGCGCAAAACTTTACAAAATGAGCCACCTAGGTGATTAATTAGGCACGGTTGTCAGGACTGATGATTATCCACTACTTTCTGGTGCCTCCACACATGCTCAAAGGCTTGCACATGTCACCTAGCTGTCACCACTGCAGGGTGCTCCTTGGGAGGTCATCCTTCTCCCTCTTTCCCTCTCACCGGGGAGCCTGTCAGTCAGCACCACATGGTGCCTACGCAAAGTTTTGATGTAAATGAGGCAAGAGAGAGTGGTAGTGAGAGAGGGAGAGTTCAACGAAGTGGGAGGTGTCTTGATTGTGACTGTTACAGTTTACTCAGGGTCAATGTTTGTAGTGTCTGGCTTAAAATGTCATATGAATTCATGTTAATAAACTAAGTACCTAGACTCAAACTCTCCTCCAACATATCAGTTGACGTTCTGAGAACAGCAGTCTGCCTTATATCAGGTTAGCTTTCTGTCAGAACCACCTGGCACTTTCCCAGAAGCAACTGTATACAGTGAGGAACATAAGTATTTGAACACCCAGCGATTTTCAAAGTTCTCCCACTTGGAGGGGTCTGAAATTCATTCTGTGAGAGACAGAATGAAAAAAAAAAACCCAGGAAATCACATTGTATGATTTGTAAAAAAATTATTTTTATTGCATTCCTGCACATAAGTATTTGAACACCTGAGAAAATCAGTGTTAATATTTGGTACAGAAGCCTTTGTTTATAATTAACTCCTCTAGATCTGTCAGGTTCCAGGGCTGGCACTGAGCAATACAGAGTTTCGGCTCCTCCGAAGATTTTCGATTGGATTTAGGTCTGGAGACTGGCTAGGCAACTCCAGAACCTTGATATGCTTCTTATGGAGCTACTCCTTGGTTATCCTGGCTGTGTGCTTCAAATCATTATCATGTTGGAAGACCCAGCCATGACCCATCTTCGGTGCTCTGACTGAGGGAAGGAGCTTGTTGCTCAAAATCTCACAATACATGGCCCCATTCATCCTCTCCTTAATACAGTGCAGTCATCCTGTCCCCTTCGCCGAGCAGCACCCCCAAAGCATGATGTTTCCACCCCCATGCTTCACAGTAGGGATGGTGTTCTTTGGATGCAACTCCTCTTTCTTTTTCCTCCAAACACGGCGAATGAAGTTTACACCAAAACATTCTATTTTGGTCTCATCTGACCACATGACTTTCTCCCATGCCTCCTCTGGATCATCCAGATGGTCATTGGCAAACTTCAGGCCGGCCTGAAACCATGACAGCGAAGTGTTCTAGCTCTGGTCCCAGCTCTCTTTGTGTCATTGACCAGCTCCTCCCATGTAGTTCTGGGCTGATTCCTCACCTTTCTTGTTATCAGTGATACCCCACGAGGTGAGATCTTGCATGGAGCCCCAGTCCGAGAGAGACTGACAGTCGTCTTTAGCCTCTTCCATTTTCTGACAATTGCTCAAACAGTTCATCTATTTTCACCAAGCTGCTTGGCAGTTGCCCCACAGCCCTTTCCAGCCTTGTGGAGGTCCACAATTTTGTCTCTGGTGTCTTTGGAGAGCTCTTTAGTCTTGCCCATGGTAGTAGTTGGAGTCTCAGGTGGACAGGTGTCTTTAAAGAGCTCAGACAGGTGCTACTAATTAGAATTACTAAGTGGAGTAGAGGTGGACTTCTTAAAGGCAGAGTAACAGCTCTTTGAGAGCCAGAATTCTCGCTGATTGCCATGTGTACAAATACTTATGTGCAGCAGTACAATACAAATAAATAATACAATGTGATTTCCTGAATTTTTGTTTACATTCTGTCTCTCATAGTGGGAATGCAATGTAAATTCCAGACCCCTCCGTGATTTCTAAATGGGAGAACTTGCAAAATCGTAGGGTGTTCAAATACTTATGTTCCTCACATGTATGCACAGCATGTGAACCCAACTCTAATATACAAGCAGGAGTACACTACACAGAGTCAGCAGCTGCCAACTAAGAGATAAGATAGGCTAGGATATTTAACCCCTAATAACCGACAGTGTATTTTGATAATTAATACTTAATATGTAATTGGTGATCATGTTGGCAGCATGTAATTTTCTGTACAGTACGGTATCTTGTTAGTGTGAACTGAGGTATATCTCAATAAAGTGTTTAGTTGAAATGTTATATGTCTTTTAATCTGAGCTGACATAATCTGAGCATTATTTCCTCCAGTATTATGAAACGGACAGAAATTGAATATGTTCCAGTTTTGTGCCTAGAAAAATATAATTTTTTCACAGGGAATGGATGGACGTCCTCAGCCCTCCAATAGTTCATCCCAGCCAGCAGCTGACCCAGGCTAAAGGAGGCCACAGGAGGATATCGACCAAAGGTGTTACATCAATACTTGTATACTGAAGCCTGTTTTACACCTAGTGAGGTTTGATATATAACCGATGTTAAAGGATTCCTAAAGTTTACTCTGGGGTGGGCAGAGATGCTAATTTATCACAGAACAAATGAGATCTTCAGTGAGATTTCTCAGTGAGGAGGATTTTAACTTGAAAAAGGAAGAAATCTGTACGATACCAGTGGAGCGGGACTGAGTGAGTGGTAAGAACATAGAGCGCTTTATAAATAGCTTCTGAGATGTGCTTTGGCTTTGTGCGCTTCACAGGGTCTGAGACACAGGAGAATGGCAGAGAGGACGAGTTCCTCAGCCTGTTCTATGATCCCTGCCTCAACTGCTACTTTGATCCTCAGACTGGGAAGTACTATGAGCTGATTTAAGATCCATGGAATCAAGGGGGCTGCTTCACAGAGCATGACACACACAAAGAAAGTAACTTATAGTTGACGTTTTATGGCAGTGGACATAAAAGAAATCCTCGTTTTAAATTATTCCCACTGTTTCAGTTTTCTATGAGCATTCTGCTTTTACTGTTAAAATGATTTGTAAAATATGTTGGATATCAAATGTTGGGTATCACTGAGATGTAAATTTTCATTTTGCTTATGTTGGTAAGGTTTTGTTTGTAAGGATTTCGAGCAAATTAAATAGACAAAATCAACCTGAGTATACACAAAATGCAGTTTTTAAATGATAATTTCATTTATTGAAGAAATACATATCCAACACCACCTGGCCCTGTGTGAAAAATAATTACCACTTAGTTACACAATCAAGCACTTAACCAAATGTTGTTGCTATTTAAGATTAATTAGACTAGACACACTCTGGCTTGATTTCTACCAGCGCTTTTGACTCTAAAGATCACTTAAACAGAAAAATGAAACACACAAGGCCACAATCAAAACACATTTTTGGGAGGGGAAAGAAAGAAAGTTAGTGAAATACATCATTCTAGAAAGAACCTGGAACTCTGGAACGCCAGTGAACCAAAGTACATATCAGTTAACAAAGATGAACAGCATTGGAAAGAAAATGATGGAAGAAGGATGATCCACTGAAGAGGGATGAAGGGGAATATGAAAGCTACAGCCTAAAGCTACAGTGGCTTATATAATAAGCTGTGCATTTTACATTAAGTTTTAACTATGTTTATAATCACAATTCATTAAAATCAAGGAAATGGTTTTGCTATTGTATTTTTCCCCTTTAAGAAACATATACAAATATGAAGACAGCAGAAATGGCTTAAGTGTCATATGAATTCATGTTAATAAGATAAGTACCTAGGCTCAAACTCTCCTCCAACATATCAGTTGACATTCTGAGAATAGCAGTCTGCCTTATATCAGGTTAGCTTTCTGTCAGAACCACCTGGCACTTTCCCAGAAGTGATTGTATACACACAGCATGTGAACCCAACTCTAATAGACAAGCAGGAGTACACTACACAGAGTCAGCACTTAAACAGGTCACAATCAAAATACATTTTTTGGAGGGGAAAGAAAGAAAGATGGTGAAATACATCACTCTGGAAAGGACTATAAAGCCATTTCTAAGGCCCTGGAACGCCAGTGAACCAAAGTATGTGTCAATTAACCTAGATGAACAGCATTGGAAAGAAATGAAAGAGGAATATGAAAGCTTGTCCCACAGTGACCACAACACCTTGATGCGTAATGTTGCAAGATTACCATCTGGAGCGTGAGTCTTTTCATCAGAAACCTTTCAAATTCTACTAATACTTTTTCAGTGCATTGTAGGTGCACACTCATTCATCATTGGTCAGTTTCAGAACACATGGCCATTTGACCAGGTATGATGGAAGGCTGGTGGCCTAGTGGTTTGAGAGATGCCCCTTCGATTGGAAGGTTTGAATCCCAGGACTGCTAGTGTCCCCACTCTAGAGTCCCTGAATGCCCACTGCTGGTGGCAACCCCCCGCTTCACTTGCTGAATGTGTTAAATGCAGAGAAAGAGTTTCACATTGTTCACACTCTGGTGTGTGACTATAATGGTCATTATCTGACCACTGACTGAAAGTTGAAGGATTGTGCATGACAAATGGATTACAGCCTCAAACCACGCCAGCAAGGTGGACTTAACTAGGAGGTTTGAAGGGTGTTCTTAGAATGTAGCCTGTGAGTGGAGAAAAGTCTGCTCCTGTATGACCTTTTTATAATTTATTCATGGAAGTTCACAATCGACCAATCAGAGAAGAGACTGTTTTTTTACCAGGAAGTAAACAACGATGGCTGCACACACAACTACGCTGGAACACATAAACAAACTGTTCCCTTTGGTTTTCTGTGCCATATTTGTACAGCTGACCTTCGCATTACCTTCAATTTGCTTTGGAGCCGAAGAACTGGAAGGTTTGGGAAGTTTTAGGAGTGTTTCAGAGCCCACAGCTGCAGCTCCACAGGTCAGTGAGAGTTGTTTTGGGGGGCTGGACTGGACTGACGGGTTTGCACGAGGCTGTGTTCAGATAGGTGGTCTGTATTCTTCCAGTATTTTGGTCTCTGTCCTGCAGGTTAGACTACACCCCGGACTTGTGGCCTCCGTGGTCATCGTCACCATAGCTGCTTTGGTCGCTGCTGCTTTAATCATTCGGAAATACTGTTTTCCTCAAAGGTGAGCGTGTTTCTGATCATTTAACTCACTTTTGCTGCTCTGCATTTAGACCTACACTACATGGACAAATGTATCGGGACGCCTGAACATTATACCAACATGCACCTTGCATTATAATTCAGACTTTAGTATGGAGTTGGACGAGAAGTTAAGTTCATCTAGCCATGTCTTTATGGACCTTACTTTGTGCACTGGGGCACAGTCATGCTGGAATAGAAAAGGTTCTTTCCCAAACCGTGTCCGCAAATTTGGAAGCATGGCGTTGGCCAAAGTGTCTTGGTGTGCTGAAGCATTAAGAATGTCTTTCATTGGAATTAATGCGGACTAGCCTCAACCCTGAAAACGGGTGTGTCCCAATACTTTTGTTCATATAGTGTAGGTGAGGGTACTATAAGTCTTTGTAAAAACTTTTCAGTGAGGCCACGTACAGATACTCCGTACTGAGGCAGATGGAGGAGCACACTTCTGCTGCCAGAGAAGAAGACGACTCTGACCAGGTCAGAAACGGTGATACTTTTGTCTGTTTTGTTCTGGACCCAAAGAAGAACAGAATGCCAAACCAGAAAAATAGAGAATCACAGAATTACTGTATAATGCAGGGCTAAACACGTTCATTTATTCATTTATTTACTTTTTCCCTCCCTCAGGATCTGTTGGAGTGAATCCAAGCGTAACATGGGATTTTCATGGCTGGCAAGGTTACCCTTCATATCGGCCTATCCTTTTCAGCTCTGTCTACCTTCTGTACCCAGTTAATGTCACATTAGATCAGGCTGGCTATCATGGGCTTTTAAAGGCCACACAAAGCTGGTAAATCCTGTGAATAATGTGGGGATTTATTCGGAACTGATGAGCAGAAGTGCCCTCCAAATCTGAAGTGAGGTACAAGCCTAACACATTTTATCTGCAGCACAATAATAAAATGTGCCTTTTTAGCACTCCAGGAGGAATTTTCATGTTACGACAAAACTAATACCAAAGGTCTTTTTAAAATATTCTTCTTTATTTATTATGTGTGACTGTGAATACTGCTGTCTGATCTCAGGTTTTCTCTCATTCTCTGGTTTTCTGCTTGACACTAAGCTTGGTGTGAAGTTGTGTAATGAGGCAACTTCCCTGAAGCTGTACACACCAGCTACGGATTCATAGAGTTTTTATTTATTTTAGTTTTTAAAAACCTAAGCAGGTGATACAGACTTACAGTCTTCTGTGTTTTATCCTACCAGTATTTTTCTTCTCTTTTTCTAGTTGACATTAATAACTTCTGTGCTTGACGTTTCTAAAACTCGACATTTAATGTATTTTTTTTTACAGATAGTTTTAAAAAAAAACTGTCTGTTTTGTAAAGTGTTCTGATGATGCTGGAGAATGTGAACAAATTTTACACTCTTAGATCAGTTTGTTGATTAATGTGTTGCTGCTGAATCATATTGTCTGCCTACATCCCTGTTTGGCAGGCATTTTGAAATTCTTGTATTATTTAAAATGATTACTGCTTAACATTTACTACTCAAGATTAAAATCTTTCAAAACCATCCATGGGCTTTAAATCTGGTTTTTATTCTGCAGTGGGTAAACATATATGCCTGAAAGTAGAACTACTCTAATAAAGATTTCTTTTTGTGTGTAGTAGCCATTAACCAAAGTTAATACGCATAAGAGCATGCACGTCTTCTTCAATCATTTGTACAGTACTGCAGTGTTTGACAAACTGTAAATGTAAATGAGTTGCAATACAGCCTGTGGAGGGGGATGTGTTTGAGTTCAGGGCGTGTAAATGTTAAGCTAGTGTGCTTTACAGCATTACTGTGGAAAACATCAGGACAGTGGATCTGAGGCTGTGAACACTGCCAGCATGGTAATTTAAGCAAAAGTAATCGGCCAGAATGAAACTGCGAGGTAAGACATCCAGTCTTTGTATTTTGCAAACAAGCGTTTGGTTACTTTAAATCATTCTTCTTGTATTTTCTGTACCTGCTCAGGGACTACAGATAATTTGTATTAACCTATATTGTCCCTGTAGGTAAAATCTGAGTAAAGGAAAGTAATGTGTTTAGTGAAGGAGGGATTTTATAATGTGTTTCCAGGGATCCTCTCTGTTCTCACAGTTGCGATCAGCCTCCTACTAATATTTGGCTTCTTTATCAACAAGAGGTATCTTCTGGATCTTCCGAAGGATAGAAAACGTTCGTATGTCTCATTAAACCTTCACACCACAGGGTTTGCTTGTGTGCATTGTTTAAATTATTTAGATGGATTTCTTTAAAATGTGTCTCTGAATTCAGGTGAGGTGTCATGCAAAGGAATCCCTAGTTCAGACTGCGATCCTCCAGGTGAGCACAACCTTCTGCAGGAAACCATTAGTGGGTTGTTTAGACTGAGATAAAGTCTAGTTGCGGAATAAATTGCACTGCTAAGAGCATTGTGATTGTCCATGTGGGTTTCATTAATCTGTGTCTAGGAAAAGAGTACTCTGGGAACCATCCTCAGATGTTTACTTGTGTTTGCACATAAACGGGCTAAAATGGTGGCTCTCAATCCTGGTGGAATACTATTACCCCATTTAGAATGTTCCTATTAAAATGGTCCTTTGGCGTGACACCATAAAAGAACCTGTTCATTAAAGAACCTTTCATATATGTATGTTTTATTCAGACGTGTTTCTTCCCCTGTTCTAATGACTTCCCTTGTTTCACTGAGTGTGTTAGTAGTGATAATATATTGCTTTTACTTGTTGTAAATGCGTCCATCATTTCAATGTGATTTAAAAAACTGAATAGGGAACCAGGTATCTAGACAAGATGTTTAAATACAAAAGTGTTTCCACTGGTTAGGAAGATTTCATTGAGTAGCTATCATGGTGAAAGTGCAGGAGCTTCTTAAAAGCCCCTTGGCAGTAAACTACTCCGATGGAAAACAACTGCAGATCTCTATCTGATTTCTATCTGAATAATGATAAGGAAGTTAATACACACTCTGAACAAAGCAAAAAAAAGAAGTACATTGACTTTAAAATTTTCAAATTATACACAGCATTTAGACAGAAGCATTTTGGATAAATTTGCTCTTTCATACAATACAAAAATATAATGATCTGGCATTTGGAGAATGAAGGGCTTTGTGTACATCATACTTCCAAGAAAGTATGGTGGTGGGAGATTCAATTTTAAGTCAGACTTATCAGTCTTGGATTACTAGTCCTTAAAAATACTTTGCTAAGAGGAATGGACCAAAACTGAACCACAATTTTACAACACTGGCTTTGCAATGAACTATTCATGTTTTATTGAAATATTATTTGTCTCTGCATACTTATGTTTGGGTTTTCTTGTTTATGCTTCTGAATGCATATCCATCATTTTGTACTTTTTGTATATTCATAAAAAATAACAGTGTGAAGATGTCTAGGAATGAGCTTTTTTTATGTGGATATATGTACTGGCATTACATCAAATAACAAACACAAGTATCTGATTTCCCCCCCTCCACGTACACATTTGAATGAATGAAAACCACTATTCTTAAAACATAGTGTTATTCCACCCTGACTAACTTTTGACATTATATGCAGTTCTGTTTGAGTCTCACCCAGGTTGCTGTCCTCAAAAAATCTGCCCCGTAGACCGCTACCCCTTTTTCATTCGCAGTGGGGTAGCCAACATCGTGGGACCAAAGATCTGCTTTAAAAACAAGATGTATGTATTTAAATGTGCATTACACATTCACAGTGTAAGAAAACTGCATCGTTTCCCACTTATGTATGACTTGGTTCTTTTTCTCAGAATTATGGGAGGCATAATTGATAATATCGGATGGGGTCTCAACATTGTGTTGGTGAAGGGTGAGTTTCGTTTCAAATGCTTCATTGTGACAAAAGATATAAAAATACACTACCAAGTTTTGAAATTGTATCATGATATTAATTGCTATTATTCTTTTCAGTATTAACTGAGAGTAGATTGAAAAATGATCAATCTCAGTCTCAATGAATTTGAACCTTCTTGATGTTCCAAAACTTGTCAATAAAATGCTGCTCATTTTATACCTAAATTACTCAATCTATACCATGGCCTTTTATCATATGCCACTTGTGTGTGACGTGTGCACCTCTCCAGTTGTGTTAATCTAAAGCTTGTTTAGGGAGGAGCACTAGCAGCATATAGACTGGTTCCCTCGCTATTGTATGGACACTGGACATTGAGCCACGGACACACACACGGAACAAAGGACTATAAGAACTCTATCTAAGCTAGGCAGTAGGAATTTGGTTTTGGTTTCTTTGTAAACTGTGTGTGGGTGTCTCCTTGAGCTGGGTTTCCCATTCGTCGAGACCCAGCTCCTGTCCAGGTGAGCGCCAGACAGTAGTAGATAAAATTGCTTTTTGCAACTGTGTATATAAGAATATATCAGAATAAGAGTACAGTTATCTAAAGAAATCTCTTACCTCGATTGTTTAGGTGAAACTGGTGAGATACTAAAGAGTAACTACTTCAGTGTCTACTCTAAGGGTAAGTATATTGTGCATTCCTGTGAGTTGAACAGTGAAATCACAATGAGGCCCTGAATCTATAACAGTGTCGTATAGTTTTTGTATAACTTTTGTTCCGCTCTGTTCACTATCGGTTTTGCTTTTTCAATATTGCAGGGCTACTTGAGTTCCTAAAGTCAATAAAACCAGGAAATATAGTTTTAATGGCGTCATATGAAGATCCTGCAGTAGTGTGAGTAAAACATACACTTTTTTCAAAACACCTTATGATAAGGAAGAAGGGTGTTATATCGATTATTTTCAGTAAGAGCTTGTGTTGTGTGTGCTGCAGGTTAACGGATGAGATCAGAGAAATTCTTGCTGGGTTTGGGAGCACCATGAGCCGCTTGGTGAAGAAAAGGGACGCCTGGGTGTTTGCAGGGGCTGCTGGAATAGTTAAAGAGAGTCCATTTGAGAAGGTTTGAACCCCAACTGATCAAATATTTAACTGAAAAGGAAACGCACAGTTCAACAGGACTATAGGAATGCCTGGCTCATGAGTAGCGTTTTTACAACAAAAAAAAAAAGTATGCCCACACTATTTCACAATTTTGCTCTCACGAGACAAGATATTTTTTGCTTCTTTCATTTTGTATTGGAGCTTTAAGGCTAATGTAGCTAACTAGTTATTGAAGCATATAATCACCAACACTATCATTGCTGCTACTAGTTGGGAAAGAATGTACTGTTTTTACAGATAACCGTATCCCTTGTGTACTCTATCAGAAGCCTTATTAGTATTAGTATTGTTGTTGTTGTTATTTTTTATTATTATTATTATTATTATTATTGTTGTTGTTATTATTATTGCTATTATTATTATTATTGCTAGTAGTAGTTGTCGTCGTAGGAGAAGAAGTAGTAGTTAAAATAAAGAAAAGACTATTTTCTGGGCAATGCTGGTCTTTCTATGTAGAGAGATCTTTATTATTACAGTTGAAGATATTTTGTGGTCAGTAATTGGTCCACCACCTACATCTTCACCCTCAGTGGGTAATAATAGCAGTCTTTCCTATTATCATAGACTTGGTTTTATTCATGCTGAGCTGAAGTCCTATCTATCATCTCTATTTTTAATTTTCCCAACAAGGGCCTTTTTGGTCTTTGTGATGTTCTGCTATGGTGAATGTAGTGCCATATTGATCTTATTAATATTTCCAACAAAAGTGCTCCTTGATCTCCTTGATCAAGTTTCTGATGGTTTAGTTATACTGGTTCCACAGTGGTAACTGGCAGAAAATAGCCTCTTGTACCTCTTGTAGCTCCAGTGTGAAAGACAATAAACCTGTCTTGGATAGTCAAGCACATTTGAATTGCAAATAATTGTATAATTATTTCCACCCACACTATTCCTGTAAGATACCTAATCTTATTACATGGGGTTGCTACTAGTGTAGGATTGGTTTTATAATATGTAGAGTGAACTCATTCATAACAATAATTAATAATTTCTATTTAAACATTAAAACTAAATGTTGTCTTTTAAAATTTGGTGTAAACGCTTCACACTTAAGATCTAACCCTGTTTAAAGTTTCTCTAGAAAGTCTGAGCTCTTTCTTTAAATGTGCAGCTCACTGCTAATGATCAGAAGAGCAATGTGTATGGAGACTGGCCAGAGATGGAGGAGGTGGGTGGCTGCTTTCCCAGAATGATCTGACCGACACTAAATGAGTGTGTGCTGAAGCAGCCAACCAGGGGATCGTTAAAAACATGGAGCATTTCAGTCATGGGACTTAAAAGCTTTGAAGTTTGGAAATGTTGCAAAGTGTTCACATATGGATGCCTGCATGTGATATGCTGCCCACAGTCTGTCTTGTGCGCACAACTTTATGCTGCATGTGTCACAGTAGGTCGTATGAAATATTCACCAGCTTTCTGAAATAAATTCTTAAAAATACACATGCCCCCACATTGTGTTACTTTATTATATGACACAGTGATATGATCTCTCTCTCCATCGGTCTGTCTGTCTATCTATCTGTCTATCTATCATATGTACAGACGTCTTAGACACCTGTGCAAATTGTTTGAAGTAATTTATATCAGCAGTGGGTTTCTTTCTGACAGCAAAAACAGCTGAATATTAGAATAAATGTAAACAAACAAGCAAGCAGTAAAAAATATCTATTTCTTTTTTCTAAAAAGTAGTCAATATTTTGTGAGCTGGTTAGAAGAACTCAGGTTTGGATCCAGGTTTCTGCTCAGGGCCTCCAGTCATTGTGTGAATGAATACAATTCCATAATCAACACACCTACTTTAATCTACTGCAGTAAAAAGAACCAAACCAGGTATTTGATGGAGGTGCAAGTAAATCTGGGCTTCCATTAGAATAGAGGTCTGGAAATGGTTCAGCAAACACTATGCCACTCATAAAACAAATATTTACTGTATTAATGTTATTTGTATTTGTGTTTTTTAACACTTAACACTGCTGCCCAGTAGTAAACAGCTGTTAAGTGTAATTTCTCATGTGCCTAAGACTCACCTCATTCTCATGTGCCTAAGACTCATCTATCTCTCTCTCTCTCTCTCTCTCTCTCTCTCTCTCTCTCTCTCTCTCTCTCTCTCCC
>JBBPDC010000109.1:16303515-16323854 GCA_037974485.1 Hemigrammopetersius urotaenia | reverse complement strand
CTCTCTCTCTCTCTCTCTCTCTCTCTCTCTCTCTCTCTCTCTCTCTCTCTCTCTCTCTCTCTCTCTCTCTCACACCCCTGTCGTTTTCTCTTACACGCTCTGCTTCTGTCTGTGTGTGCTCACTGAGTTACTAGCTTGGGTACCCACTTTTCTGTCTCCTCTCTTCATCACCACGGCAGCAAAAGAGGACCCAGAAAACCCTGAATCTAAAATAGAGGAGTGACCAGCAAGAGAAGAATGTCATGGGCAACATGGGGGTGACCCATGGAAAGAAAGTAAGAATTATTCTCATTTATTTTGAGCCTAGCCATTTGGAGAAGTGAGTCATGATTTTAAAATCTTGTAACACTTTAAAACCTAGTGCGACATTTAGAAGTAGTGTTCCCAGTTTAGAACGTCAGTGCAGCAAAGTTTTCACCAACAGTCAAATCTTTCACGAAGTACAGTGGGGTCAGGGATGTTGCCATAGCAGCCAGGCTCCTCAGTGTTTGAGCTTGACCATGTAGGAATAGTAACTACTGCTGTACAAGATAGGTATCATTTGTGCACAGAACACTGATATGATTCGAAACATTGTGTATTTTCTCTTCTTTCTGTACTTTATTTGTAAGCAACAGTTTGTTGCTTTATCTCACGGTTGGCCTACTTGTGGAATTCTTCCGCCACCTCTGGCTCACTTTGCGTTTAAACAGCTTAGTCCGAGGACTGTTTGCGACTTGCAACAATGACATTTTAAAAAGCAAACAATTTTTCAAAGGAAAATGGGAGATTGTCTGGCTGGGCCAGTAATGAGGTGGCTGGACGCCAGCTGGTTCCACAAGCATTTCAGGCCAATATGATTAACCCAGCATGGTGTACACACACAATAAGTCTCTTGTGCCACTGCTACACACAAGGCTGTTGTCCTCTTCATCAACAGCCTTGGATGTTATTTATTGAGTCTGGTAGAACTGAAGATGAGAATGCAAAATGAGCACTGCATTAATGAAATGCACTTTAATGTACTAATGTAAGAGATTCTGTAAGAAGAAAATAATCTGGGAGGAAAAAAACAAACTTTAAATGTTATTTGCTAGGCATATATGACTTTGATAGTTTCAATATCTGGCATGAATGTTTGACCAATTAGCTATTAAATTCCGTTGTAAATTCATGAAAGCCTGTGAATGTTTCTTGCTGTTAGTTTTCATGATGTATATCATATTTTGTCGACAGGCAGATCGTAGTGATCAGCATCTGTATTCAGGATGTGCACAACCACTTATCGGACCAGGTACTTCTTAACATTTAATGTTCCTTCTTTATAAATTTTGTAATATGTGTACATGTATCCCCACAACACCGCTGGTGATTTCAGATGGTTTAAAATGCAAAAAAGAGCAATGAGGTTTTAAAGTGACAGTGATTATATAAAGCAACTTAAAGTTTCTTACGATTGAAAGTCTGCACACTGAGTGAACCTGGTGTCTAACAGTTTATTTGGATTACATCTGTTTGACCAATGAGGTCATTTCAGTAAAAAACAATGACAGGAGTGGCTTGCATTTTATCATTTACTCTTCAGAATGTTTTGTTCTTTGGTTGCAGTTGTTACAGTATAACCTTTCCCTCTCTTTCTCTTTCACTCTGTTTGATGTCTCTCAGACTCAGGCTGTGATCTGGGCTCTGTGTTAGGCTCAGATCAGAGGTGGGACAGGGATGAGGATTTGGACCAGAAAAAGCTGCTAGTGGAGCACGTAGACGAGGGCTATTATGAAGAGCTCATTAGGCCCAAAAAGTTACCGAATCCTGTGAAGGCCTCCAGAAGCCACCGGGAGCTGCACAGAGAACTGCTCATCACTCACAAAAGGTGCAGAACACAGCCCAAGTACAGAATACATTCCCCATGAAATGCTTTAAATATACTACTTATGTCACAGTGTATTAAGCAAATGGTTAATAGATTAGGTTTTACATTATTCAATACACCACAATACAGATTATGCATCATACACTATATACTTTACTGCATTACATAATGACATTTTGAAATTATAATCGCAGTCAGGATTATAAACAGGTCTTATCTGACAAATATCTTTCTCTATTCAAGAAACGTGTGTTGGGTTCCACAGAAGCCCACAACAGAAACTTTTCCCATAGACTTACAATCCTGAATTCATCCACACACACACATCATGATGCTGACATGCAGGCCTCTGTTCCTACAGACATTCACCCTGACACATTCCTAAATAATAAAATATATGATGTAGCCTACAGCTTTAAAACATGGCCTGAAAAAGAACACTGCTCAATACTGTCTATAACAGGGATCCTTCTGTATAATAACATATTTGACCTGACAGTAGGGTTTGCAGTACAGCCTTTGCAAATATTTCACCATCTTTGTGGAGCTGTGGTGGGCTTATATTGTCTACAGCAGTGTTCTGTCTTTCTTCTAGAGGCACCTGCACACCTGAGTGTTTTCTCTGCCTTAACACACCATCTTCAGTTGTTAATGAGTGATAAGTTGGATCAGGTGCGTTGGAAACAGTAAACACACTCAAATGTGCAGGGCGGAGTGCCTCCAGGATCTGGATTGATTGAAAAACACCAGTCTACCGTCTGTTTCTGCTAATAAAGTGTTCTGACCTAATTGAAGTCGTTAATATTTGTAAATCTTTCATCAGCATGCCTACAAAAACCCATATACCACCAACAGATGGCGCTAGAGTAACTGAAAACAATTTGGGATAAATCTCAGATGGTCCGAAAATATAAATATAAAGTCCTCCCCCTAGAGGCCACTGTTGGAATGTACACCATCCGGCCTAAGTGTCTATTTTGCTAATGTTCTGCCAATCATTTGCCATCAGTCTAATTTTGGACACTGAAGCTAGAGAGGTGAAAATGTGATATCACTGTTGTTGTCAGAGGAGCGATGGTGGAGGAGAAGCCAGAGCTGCATAGGGTTCTGGAGCAGAGGAACAGAGCACAGGCCCTGAGACAGGAACGTGAGGAAGAGGAGGAGAGAAAGAAGCAAAAATCTCCTCTGGAGCAGGAGCTGCTGAGGAGACAGCAGAGACTAGAGAAGGTATAAAAATGACACTGGAACAAACACTCTGTCTGCCTATTCTGGGAGAGCAATTTACACTCTCAGCAGTCTAGTCACATTTGTAAAATATTGCACCTGAATGGCTTCAGTGGCTTTTTATCATTGATTTTTCCCTTTCTCTGTTCTCGCTTTTGTTTGTCTCTCTATTTTAATATCTATATGATACGTGACTATTTCTGATATTACTCTGATTCTTCCAAAAGGGTCTATGAAGTTCTGAGGGGTTCTATGAAGTTCTGAGGGGTTCTATGAAGTTCTGAGGGGTTCTATGAAGTTCTGATTTTGTTCATGCCTAAATTAAACCCTACCCATAAGTGACGACGTGATCATGACTATAAGGAATTCACTGTAACCTAAATGTAAATGTGTCTTTCTTTCCTGTTTAAGTAAATTGTCTTGGGTTTTTTTTTGTCTTTTTGTCTTATTATTTTTAAGCCACATGACTGTTACTCAGATTCTTCCAAAAGGGTCTATGAAAAAAATGAGAGGTGCTTGAAATCCTAAAAGAAGTGTGTTCATGTCTAAATTAAACCCTACTCATAAGCAATGTTCTAACCATGACAATGAGTAATTCACTGTAATCTAAATGTTCATGTTTCTTTCTCTTCTAGCTGGAAAGAGAGATGGAAGAAGAGAGAGAAAGGCAGAAGGGAGCGCCTGAATTCATCCGAGTGAAGGAGAGTCTGAAGAGGACGGTGGTGTTAAACGCTTTGGAGAAGGAGCTGTAGGCTCTTTTTCTGTCTGTTTTGCTGTAAACTGCTGTCATGCTGCTGACATGACTTGTCTATATGTGCTGATCCGCAGTCTTTATTTGCACCTAATAATGGACGTGACTGGTGGAGACGGCAAAGTTGATTCTTGGTGTAGTAGACAGTCTGGTAGGCTGGTTTTGTTGAGCATGTGGTTTATGCTTTGTTAGATACACTACGCAGCTAAGCAGGTTTCCGTGAGAGATTTATTGCACCTTAAAACAACTCAAAAGAGATTATTAACCTGAGAAAGAATAAAGATAAATGTAGTAGCACTTTATTTGACTTTTGGGCCTAGAACTGTTGAATGTACAGGTGGGACAATCTGTTGAGTTTTGGCACTTTTCTTGAACGAAATTTTCACTGACATGCACCAAACACTTCAGTGATGAGAATCGCCTAACAATTGTTTTCTCAGTGTCTCGAATGACAACCTTTCTCTGGAAATGTATTGTGTAACCCATTTATCTCCTGTTTCACTAAGATGATAAATGACTCTTTGTGGTTGTTCACTCATATTCTGTCACATGGTATAATCAAAGACTTTAACAGTACATTAACGTAGCTGTGTAAATATGTTTTGCAGTTCTTAAAAATGAAAGGATTTTAACAGAGTGCTCTTTTCTATACACACACGCCCTTCATGGAAACTCGACCTGAAATTACCAACCATAGCCTGTCTTTGCATAGCACTTTGATGTGAACTTTATTTGCACTGTACACATAAATCTTACTGAACACACAATGCATAGACAAGAGTGTTTATTTCAGAACCTGCTACAATATCCTCAAGGGTACAAATCATTGGCTCTTTGTTACTCCATCAATAACCCATGATGCATTGCATCCATACATTTGTAGCTCAAAACAGCTTTTACAAAAAACGATATACAATCTTCCTATACATCATTTTTTAAATATATAATGCACATAGTTGTGTCTCTTTTTCCATTTGAAACTGATCAGTGCATATGTTCTCACTTAAAACAGAATGAAACTGAATATTTACTCAAGGAGTGGGGTGTCAAATCAGGAGTTATTAAAGACTTAATGTTTAATAGTTCTGTTTATAACATTAGAGCCATTAAAGTTAAAAAGCAACAAGCAGTATTTTCCTGATGCTAAGGCAAAATACTGTGCTTGGCCATGATCATTTCTAAGTTTCTAAATTTGTTCATTTTTGATACAGAATGCCACTCACTGCTCCAGTGATTGTAGTGCTGGGTTGAACAGTCAGTTGCTGCCCATTCTGAGCACAAGACTACACATTGAGGAGTAGCAGTTTGAATGACTACTCATATTGCAGTATAAATCACTACTAATTCGGAGAAGTTGGTACAACGGGCTGTTTTTTGGATGGCCAAGGTGAACAGATTTTTAAAAACTACAAAATGATTTTTGTCACCACGTTATTCCTGATCTTTCAGTATCAACTGATCCAGAAGAAATGTTTTAAGAGCTTCAGACAACATTTGTGTACAAACAATAGTTAATGTACTATGAAGAAAAATAATGACACTATCAAGTGCATTTCAAAAGTGCGCCTCCCCAATCAGTGCCAAAATACCTTGTGTCTCCAACGTCGAATACAGTAAAAGTTTGTCAGTCTTATTATATTAGCATAGTGGTAATAATAATATCTATATCTCATATGTTTATCATCGCTTATGTAAACATTTACGAGGTCATGCAAACATTAGACACCTTCTTAGAGGAGCACAAAACAGATTACAGCCAACAGCCCAAAGCTGAGATCCCTGCCCAAATGACCAAGTGAGCCCTTCAAACCCCAGTATGCATTTCTCAGTCACTCTGATTGGAACCACCAGATTGTGAAGTGTTCAGTGGTGACACAGCGGTCAATCATCTGTATGTCTGCAGCCTTTTCTACACTCTTAAAAATGAAGGTCAGGTTCAATTCTAAATTATATAAAAAGGGAAATGGTGGTTCAAGGCCCTATTTACTGCAGCTAGGGGTGGCTATGATACTTGCCTCTGGACCAAGAGTTCTTGGGTTCAAATCCTACCTTCAGTATACCAGCACTGGGTTCCTGAGCAAGACTCTTAACCCCAAGTTGCTCCAGGGAGACTGTCCCCTGTTGTTAGGGAATGGAAGTCGCTTTGGATAAAAGCATCTGATAAATGCTGTAAATGTAAATCTAAAGACAACACTGAAATGCTTTCTCTTAAATATGATGGCTCTTAAATGCTTCTTCAGTTATTTTATTGGATGGTATCCAAAATATATTGGTTTTGCTCCAGCTAAGCTGAAAACAAACCTTCAGCCACACCTGTCATTGTGAATATGTTATAAAGCCTTGCTACAATGCTTTTGTGCCACCTTTAGTTTTAAAAGTGTAGAAAAAAAAGTTGCTTTTCTTGGACATATGTACATTTGAAGTAAATTTAGTTGCATGGGTTGTCCCTTATATATAAAACTGTTAAAATCTGTATTTTAAAACAAGCTGACTTTTGGTTGTAGGTATGGTGCAGGGATCTCAGGTTCAGCCTCAGACAGGACAGCCATTCTGTCCCTCTCCTTTGAATTCTATCGACCAAAAACCACAGTCCCATCACACATGAGGATGCTCAAAACAGCTCAAAGCTGTGCATTACCGACCGATGTTGCAAAGCCAGTCTGACACAGAACACAGGGTCAGGGATAAAGACACTGCATAGACCGTACATCAAGTAAAAACACCATGGATTAAGGCAAGGGGACTTTAAAATCAAGCTTAACAAAGATCACAGGGGGAGTATGATCACCTTGAGTTCCTTAAATCCTCTTTGTTTTACCAAAAGCTCCCAAAATCTCTCAGTGGTCATACATGGAGCATCATTTCTCTAACAACTCTCCAGAGTCTCACAGTTGAACACATGGTTTTCTTTGGTTGGGATTCAAAACGTAATTTAAAAAAAAGGTCAAACTGAACATGGGTGTTAAAAATGAATGAGGGGTGAGCATGAAGCACATTCAAACCCCTTGCAATCCTTTCCCCTGCTCCTCAGTCCACGTTTCATTCTGTGTGCTCTAGCTCCCTCTGTTGGACACTGAAGGGCAGCTCTGTATTCAGGGCCAGACTGGTGGTGGCAGGGGTACGAGTGTGAGATGAGATCTGTTGAGTTCCTCTGGGTTCTGCACGGCTACATCTCTCTCAGACCCTGCTGGCGGGTCGACAGCAGTACGCACAGCTTCTCAGACTGTCCCGATCAGCGCTCCCACGCCGACCATCTCCACTAGGAGAACCTAGCCAGAGACAAGGTCAAACCAGCTTTAAAAATATGCAGAAGCATGACAGACACTACTGTAGTATTTACACAATTTCCACATATTCCAGAAAGCAATATAAAAAGACTGGCTTAAAGCATTCTGCCGCCCAAAAATATGGTGTATAAAAGGTTTCTTCAGTTTACTGTAGGCTAGTGTAGGGTAATGCACAGAAGCCTTAGGCACCTGTAAAAATAACATTTAAGAACCGTTTAGATGAACACTGCATGTTTTAACAATAATGTTACTAAATAAAAATAAAAAAATTATAGAATAAATGCAAATAACTATAATAATTATACAGTCAATAACGTTATGTACAGTATATTGATGTGTTCCCTGTGGAAGCCCAGATTTGCCTGTAGTTTCCTTCAGAACCCTGGTTTGACTCAGTCAAGTCAGTCCTTCATTAAATTAAATCAGGAGCTGCTGATGGAATTTCACAAATCCGATGAGGAGAAATCCGATACCAAACCTGTGTTCTCCTTACCAGCCACATTTTACAATCTCAATACTTTTTACGTTTGTCTTGTATGTGTGCATTTATTCTAATGTTAACTTGGCTGGCAGAAAGGCACCTCACAATGGCTTTAAATAATTGGCATAAGTGCCTAAGACTTTTGCACAGTAGTGTAGCTAACAAGTAATGGAAGGTTATGTACACCAATTAGCATTATGCAGTGTCATCGTGCATTAGCATGAAGCACCCTTCAGACATGTCATGGATGATCAGCTACAAATTAAAACATTTCATCCAAATAATCCTAGGTGGGTCTAGAGGGCCAGTATCCAGCATAGTATCCAACTCAACACACGTTTGATTCATTAACTACCACGTTTAGTAGTGTTTGAGCAGAGATTTTACCAAACTGTCCTAGCCCTGCAGGACTGGAATAAAACTAATGCTACACCATGCACCATGTATAACAACAGGATCTATTATTTTTTTTAATCAATGAGCTTCTCTCTCACCGTTTTCCTCCTCTTGCTCCTCTTCTTCCTCTTGCTGCTGCTCCTTGGCAGGCAGGAGCAGGTGTCTGTGGCAGGGGCTGGTGGAAGTGATCTGGCTGGAGCCTTCCAGGCTGGTGCCCAGCTGCAGCCTCCTCATGTGCCGGACCACTGCTGTGGCGTTAAAGGCTTGCTGAAGGTACAAAATCACAAGAATCCAAATTAAATTCCACAGTACCTGCATAATTTCTGGAGTCTAAAGTAATCTACACTTGCTGTTGTTGTTTATATTAGACCCTTCTTTGGCAAAGGTGTTTTATCAGACAGGCATGAGTGCACTTGATTTATTTATACACTACAGTATACTTAAAATGGTTTTGCTCACGTTATAGAACATTAAACGTTTAATGAAACATCTTATTTCACAGAGGGACCAACACTGACACAAATGTAATGATTAGATGTTATTCATCCACATTACTGTTTAACACCTTCGGTATTGTTGCAACCTCCATTTTAGAGTAGACCTATGAAAATATACTCACCTTCCATTTGCTTTTGGCAAAATTCTTCTTAATCTGAGCACTGACGGACTCGTGGATGTTCTTATCAAGAGCAGTATCTCCTGAAATCCTGACCAGAAAGTGAGCAAAGGGTGATACAAACTGGTAAGTTCAAAGAGTAGACAGAATAGAGGGAATAGAGAATTCTGACATAACATCTCTAAATGACAGATGAGGTCCTACCATGGGTGCTGTAAGGCCTGTTCACAGGTGTATCTCAGCACAGGATCTTTCTCCATTAGGTGGCATATGAAGTCCTTAGCTGTGAGAGAATGGGTTTGAAAAGAGAAGCTTTAATGTCCATACTCAAGCACTGAAGAATGACTACAGGTACACATTTATCATGTATACATTTATTGATTATTCTTCAAAAATTGAATAATTAAACTGATAACTGATTAATGATTAATTAAACCAAAGGTCACTTCATTTCACCCCACGTTTTCTGTAAGGGACCGCAGTCTGGTGAAACGACCGTGTATCATTTGAACATTATAGAGAACATTATAGAGATCCAAGTTGTCATTGACAAAACAAGTGTGTTTACTGATCGATGTCGCTCTACAATACGCACTGACATTAAATCATTACTATGTACAAATCTATACATATTGTTTGAAGAGGCCATGATTGTAAAAGAGGAATCACCTGAGTCTGATATGTCATCCCAGTACGGAGAGTCGAACTCATACTCCGCCTTCAGAATCTGTTCAAACAGCTTGGCGTCATTTTCATCATAAAACGGAGGATAGCCACATAGCCTGGAAAAGACACTGACAGTTAAGAAAGTATTTTGTGCACCAGTGTCCCCAGACTGCAACTCTATTTTGAGGAACCATTTTGCTTAGGCGCTCTTTGCTTGAGTGCCCATGACATGAATATGTAATGGAAGGATGTGTGTAAGAACAGCAGGCTTCCTTGAAGTGTCACTGGGGATATGAGTAACTGAAGCACCAGCAGATAAATAACATGTATTTAACTTCTAGATGGAACTCATCATTTATATTTAACTCAGTATAAAATTATCTTTACTCTGGTAGCTTTGCACTACATTGCTGTGAAGATTTGCTTGTATTTTAGCTACAGGTTCTGATGTACTAGGTCAAGTACTGATGTTAAATGTGAAGGTCTCAAATGCCACACAAAGTCATCCCAAATGTACTGGATGAAGCTCAATCACTCTAGAGAATTTAGTTCCACTGCCCCAAAGACCAACAGACACTTTATGGTATTGAGTATGGTGACCATAGGCACTTTTGTGGCTTTTCTGAAGAGTCCCATTGTACTCGCAGTGCATTTCTATGGAGATTATACAAGCTGTGTGTGCAGTTGAACACCTGTGCCAGCGATGAGTGCACTTTAAAGCAGATTGATTCACTGATTAGAAGGGCTCTCTGGATATTTTTGGATTTATAGTTTAGTGAATGGGAGCCAGCAGTCACTCACAAAATGTATGAAATAACTCCTATGGACCAGCAGTCCACCGCTTTACTGTAAGGTTTCTGCGCCAGGACCTCAGGAGCTGAAAGAGAGAGAGAGCGAGAGCGAGAGAGAGAGAGAGTAAGAAATGCTAAGTGTTCGGATGCTCTCTTGCTGTCTCCTTTCTACAATCTTTCTCACTTCTGAAAGGAATGAGGACAGAATCAAAGAGCTCAGGGCACACAGAGCACTTCTGAAGCACTAACAGATGACACCGCAAAACACTTGATTAAACAGAAGAGTCCATAAAGCTATGCGAGAGGGGAAAAGAGCGAGAAACAGAGAGAAATACAGAAAGAAGGAGCTCTTTTTCATACCCACATATCCAGGCGTTCCACAGGCTGTCGACATCACGGTCCCTGAGTCCTCGATTTTAGACAGTCCAAAATCACTGATCATGATGTTGGAGTCTTCATCCATGCTGTAGTACAACAGGTTCTCTGGCTGCACCCGGTGAAAAATGAATGAGATTCAAATCCATTCTAACAGGCCTCAGTGCTTCAGTTTAAATACGCCTGCAGTGGGTATTAGAGGATGGCATCTGCACAGGAATCCCACAGAACTCATGGGACTCTTTTTTCCCCACAGGAGTAGCAGAAAAAAATCGTTATAACCCAGTGGGACGGTACAGGATGGGAGTGTGACCAAACAAGAACGACCAGAACAAGAAAGAAAGAGTAAGCAAGAACATCCTACATACCCAGACTTCCATTTCACACTCCAATAAGCACCAGCTTGCAATGTTTTTCATTTAGGTACAGATTTCAAAGCCTTAGATGTAAAAGTGTATAATGATACACAAGAAGGACTTCTGCGCCATTAGAGATTGACTCGGGTGTGATGCGTTAAGAGGTATGGAAGCTGAATTTTATTCTTGCTTGCCCAAATTAAACCTTTATTCCACAGTTTAATTATACTGTTGATATTTATTCATAGCTTCTGAGACAATGACTAATCACTGGAAAGTTTATACACTCTGTGAAGACAAAAAACAATGCAAAATCAAATGGTTAATTTTGACTAACAGAATAGTTTGTTAAGTAATTAGTATTTGATTAGTGTATTATTTGTGGTTGTTGCTAGGTTACACAGGTGAACAAGGTGGAGTGATTGTTTAGGGCTGTGTTGAATGAAGCATCCTTTCCTGCCTGCTTGCCTTGATTTTGCTTTATCTGGTATTCACACAGATCTGTACTATCTACTGGTATATTTAGTGAGGACACAGCGTTCAAATCAGGCAAAGTCAAGAAAAGCAAAAAGGGAACTAATATTTTTTGCCGACAGAGTTTTCCATAAGTCAATCTCAGCCCATTCTATTGTGTAGTGGGGGCTAACAGTGATAATAATAGAGAACTGGTGAGTATTTATAATACCTGAAAACCTAAAGAAACTATGTGACACAAATATTTTTACAGCTAAAAAGTGATGCATGAATTTATGAGCTTGTGCTCTGGGAAGATGGATTTTAAAGAGCCTGTATGAATATAAGGCTGCAAGTGCTGAGGAATGAGAAGGAAGACACAAAAGAACAAGAACAAGAACAAGACAGAATTGAGAAATAAATGGATGGATTCAGCATGAAAAAAACAAAAATAAACACAAAAATGTGGACAGTACAGTACAGGACTGAGTTTTTCTGTCTGAAGCAGAATTCCTACCTTCAGGTCTCTGTGCACGATGCCCATATCATGCAGATACTTCACTGCATCTAAAATCTGATGAATGAGCTTACTGGCATCTCGCTCTGTGTAGAACCCTTTTTCCACAATTCTATCAAACAGCTCTCCACCAGATACCCTAAAGACACACGTTCACAAAGTCAGTCATGAATTCGTTTACAGAAGTACAGAAGGTGAATAAGAACTTTGCACTATTGTAACTTACAGCTGCATGACCAGGTACAGATGTGTTTGACTCTCAAAAATATCCTCCAGTGAAACTATATTCTCATGCTTTATTCTGTAAGAAATAACAGACAGATGAACAGACAGATGACTTTACTGAGCCAAACCAATAAAAACATAATTAAATACAAATGAATGAATTTCATTTACACATAGGGTAAGTTCTGTACTGACAAGTACAGACTACACTTCTGATGTTTCCATTTGCTTAAAGTGATAAAAATGTGTCAACAATATAAATGATTGTTTGTTCCCTCCAAATCACAACTTACAAAAGTGAGTTGGAGTGTGGGATGGAAAATTAATTCATTTGAAATTAAGCCATGACTGCGTTATCAATGGCAACACAGTCAGCTCCATAATTACTGGCACCCTTGGTAAAGGATATAAAACAGGTCATGATACAATTTCTTTGTTGTTAATTATCTAAATCTCACACTGAACATTGAGAGAAAAAACATTTACATTTACATTTACGGCATTTAGCAGACGCTCTTATCCAGAGCGACGTACATCAGTACGTATGCTTTTTATTTTTTTACCCAAATCATGTGTCATAATTGTTGAATTAACGGCACCCCCTGCATAATGAGAATCTTTCTATATCCTCAGTGATCTCTGATCCTCTTTTATAGACAATTTTCAGCGGGGTGTAGCTCAGCAGATTCTGATAATTTAATTAGATAACTTCATTTGGATGTTATTTTGGATCAATGTCTTGCTGGAAGATGTAACCATAAGCCAGTGTGTGGCAGAGGCAGCCTGCTTTCCACTCAAATCTCCTGGTTTTTGATTGAGTTTGTGATGCTCTGTATCTCATTTAAGGGAATTCTGAGGCAATCCAACCCCAAAACATCACACATAATGATCCACCATATTCAAATGTGTGTGTATGGTCTTTTCTATATAACAATCCTTCTATTTATGCAAAACCCACCCAGTTTGTTATCACAAAGTTATTTTCTGCAAAGTTTAGAGAGAAAAACTTTTCTCAAGGGTCACGGCTGTGAGGTTTTCCGTTTTCCTCACATTTTTGCAATTAGCTACAAAGGCATGCATTGTCTTTTCCCCATGTTTATCAAGGATGCTAATAATTAAGGAGTCAATCGTAACTGTGGCTTTTATGGGCAGACCACACAGAACACTGCTGAGATCCTCTTATTACTATAGACACAATTTTAAGGCATTTGTATAGTTATTCATGCTGACTTCTAATGCCATGCTTGGGCACTGCCTCTGTTCAATTTATTTCTTGTAATAATCTTTACTCTTCCTGTCTTGCTTTACTCCCTCAATGGGGCCTTTATTACTTTTAATACAATGCATTCAAAAAATTATAGGGTAAAAAGGGGATGTAAAGCAGGAATTTATTCGACTGGATTGGTTTGGGAGCATTAGGATTTAGCAAGGTTTCTTTTGGAAAGCACAAAATTCTCAGGCCATTTTCAAAACTGGCCTAAAAACCTAATTTCATTGTATTTTTTTCTTTTTACATTTACGGCATTTAGCAGACGCTTTTATCCAAAGCGACTTCCATTCTCTAACTACTCTCCCTGGAGCAACTTGGGGTTAAGGGTCTTGCTCAGGGACCCAGTGGTGGTGCAGAAGGAAGGATTCGAACCCGCGACCTCATGGTCCGGAGGCAAGTATCCTACACACTGAGCTACCTCCACCCTTTTCAATGAAACAAAAATAATTTAATTGAGTTATTCTAAAGAGGGATTATGAAATCATGAAGTTTATACCTCTAACAAACATTACGAATATTCCTATTTCATTTGGTGTGTCTGCCTTTTCTGAGAAGAACGAGATGTGGTAAGTGTTTCACTCTCTCTCTCTCTCTCTCTCTCTCTCACACACACTCACACACATAGTTCCAGGCAGTTTTGATTCATGTGCTGTAAGCTCTTTATTTTTCTCTGTTCCTTGTTGTCCTTGTCTTCCTTTCCTTCTCCAAATACCACAGTTTCTTTCAGTTGTCTTTATTGGCATGCGGCACAGCCCCTAATCTGTCGCTTTCTCATTCACTTCCTTCCCCTAATCTCTCTCTCTCTCTCTCTTTCTCACTCACTCTATCTGTCCTTGCCACTCCTTCTCTTCATCCTTAATTACAGTATTTCTCACAGTAACCATGAAATACACTCATTAATTTAATTCTGCTTCACTATTTACCAAGCCTTCCTGTCTCTCTCTCACTCTCCCTCTTTCCATCTATCATTCTCTCTGTGTCTCACTCCCTGTCTCTTCCTCTCCTTTCACTGTCTTGCAGAGAGTGGGACCTCAATACCATCTCAAGCCCTGTGTGTGCTGTTGCCTTGGCAACAGAGACACTAAAAATAGGACTATCTCAGATACTCCTGACATTTCCGGTGCAAGCTTCCACCATTTCCACATGACGATACCACATTGTTTACCTCCGAGACAGCTTTTACAGCGGCATCTCTTCTCTCAAAGAGGGAGCTTCATTTTAGATGCAAAAAGTTGAACCTTCTGTGGCCTCACTAGAAACAGACTGCAAGAGTGTAACAAAACCCTTTTCCTGTCCCGCCAAAAAAATACACCATCTGCAGCATCTCAGAATAAAGTGGGCCACACTGACTATGATCCTCATCTGCGGCTGGTCGAGACAAACAAAGGTTCGGTCTCCTCGAGTGCAAGGCGAGGCTTTTTTGTGATACTTAAGTCACTGCGATAAGAACCCAGAGGAACCATTTAAACTCTGCCTAACCCTTAAATCATTTCACGGTTTCACCAGAAAGCTAAAATACAAAGGGGAAATGCATGGTGGAAACCATGCAGGCAGATGTAACAGCTCTGGGTTAGTAGTACTGTCATGTTAAAGCCTTCTTGAAGTTATGAGGCTTATTTGACTTTCTAGATTTTTACCTCTGAATCTTGCCCCAATATTGGCTACAAAGAAGAGATCAAATATGCTTTCTCAAAAGCATAGATTTCCAGTTGTAAGAGTATCTTAAAAAACATCCACTCTTAGAAATCCAGTTTCAGGTTCAAAATGGTCTTACATTTATGTGTTTAGCATAAAAAACTTACTTACTTTTATAAGCAGTATTCTGACCATACTAGTTGGATGGAGTGGTGGGCATAAACCTCCCCAGAGATTTGAATAAAATTGCTTAGTTTACTGAAATGATTAGCTCCCTCTGGATTGTTTACCAATCTGTTTGCTGTTTGAGGAGTGAGGAACTGCAGCATTAAGCTGTTTAGTCTGTTTGCTGTGTATGTAGCATCATCAGTCGTCTGATACACAACCACTGATTAGGCATTTAAACACATTAAGAACTCATCCAACAGCAAAAATGAACCTATATGTTAATGTATGTGGTAGGCCACATTAATACATTTAAAGATCAAGTCAAGTAGGTGTTTAATGTCCTTTCAACCATGTACATAGTGGTGCAGAAGCAGAAAAGAAACACCACAAGACCACACAGGTCCAGGCTGGACAGGACTAAAGAGAGTGTGCAAAAAATACAAGAGCAACAGTACAATAATTTACAGGCCAAGACAACATACAGAGCAGTCAACAGGAGCAGTAACTGGGCTAGTGTGAGTGAATACAGTCTAATAGTGTGTTTTAGCAGCAGAGTTGTGAATGTGTAAAAAATGCAAAGATTGAGTTTTTTTTACGTTAGGCTAAAACCTCAGCTTTGGATGGTAATGTTACTCACTACTTCACTAGACCAGTGACCAGAACTGGATCGAGTTAAAGAGTCACCACGGCGTGCGAGTATTCAGCATTATTTTTTTCTGTGATTAATTGAGCAAAATGAATGCGTTAATTTGACTCCCCTATTATACATATAGTAGTTCCAGTGCATTTTTCTTTATTCCTCAGGCTATGCTTTGAGTCTTCATGGCACTGTCTCTGTATCTGTGCCATTTTCATGACACATGATTGGGTTTAGCACAGCTGTTTAAAAGCTATGACACAGTAATCTCTTTGGCCAAATTACACCCTCACACCCTCCTTTGTGCACAGCGCACACACAAGTGCCGGGGCTTATGTGGATGACAACGTCAGTTTTAGATTTGCCCTCGTGTCTCATGTATCAGTGACTCCGTCGGCCATCGAGGACTACAGGTTTTACTGGTTTGCAGAGAATGCAAGCCACTTACAGCATCAATATATGAAAACCAAACCACCTGGCACATCATTTCACTGAAGACACCAGGCTCCATGAATAGCCCAAGGAATAGATCAGATCCAGACACTCAAGCACACCTGCTTCATACAAATGTTCTATTCTAGTGCTACACTGTGAAAAAAAGAAAAGAAAATGTTCTGGCAGGGTCTAAATGAGTTCTGTCTGGTTATGAAACAGAGCCTTTCTAATCGTCCCTATATTCTTGTGGACTTTGTGTGAATACATTTCTGTCTGACCTGTGCAGCACAGCGATCTCGTTTTCAATGCTGTTCTCCTTGCCCTCCAATGCCTTCTTAGGGATGCATTTGACAGCCACCAGTCTCTGGGTACTCTTCTCTTCAGCCAGTACCACCTCTGAGAACGCCCCCCTACAACACAGTCAAAAAGAGAGGGACAAGGAAAGAGTTGGTGAAGGAGTCACATCATAAAAATACATTTCAATGACTTCCATGTGCAAATAAAATACAAGAGAGTAAAAAGACTTTTCCAGTCACACACATTGCTAGAAGGTACTCAAGAAAAGAGCTCAAAGTCAGTCAATCTTTAATGACAAACAACTGCAATAGAATGAGTCTCTTTTCCAAAGGATTTTATTACTTCATCAAATTTCTGCTCTGCTAGAGCTGACCCAGTCAGTTGTAAGTGTTAATACTGTAAAGTGGAAACACTGAGCCTAGGAGCAACAACAGCTCCACTGCAAAGCAGAAGACTACACAAGCTCATAGAATGAGACAATTCAGTGCTGAGTGGCACAGTGTAAAATTAGAGTTTGATACTGCAGTGGAAGCAGTTTCAGCCCAAGAACCGTTTAATCCTAATGAATTGCATTTCCCTGCAGTGGGATAGTGCCCTGCCTCGTGCCTGTAGACCCTGGGATAGGCTCTGGGTACCCGCAACCCTAGTAATGATTAAGCGGTCATAGAAAATGAAAGAATGAATGAATTGCATTTCCATCTGAGCAGATACAAAGTCTAAACTCACCATGTGCAGCTGTAGTGGAGTAAATCACACTGTCATTGATTAAAGTAACACAATATGCCCAAATGCACAGCGTCTCTGGAAGAGGAGGAAGTGACTCTGTGGCCATTTTTTATGGTTTGGCCTGGGTATTGCTTAGTTCCAGGTAAAATTGTGGAAGTGATTAAACTTCTATATTTCTACTCATAATTCTGCTGTATCTAACACTGTTAGTCTGTTAACACTTTTCTCTCACATTGTGTCTCTTACAGCATGTACTGGCACATTTTTGACACTGCTCTCAACACAAAATAGACCTGGCCCTGCGTTTTTAGCCGAGTGGAGTGGTGAGCTGCTCCTGGGATGCTTCTAAAACACTGCAGCATGTCTGGTGGAACCACAAGCATTGTCTAGAGTTGCCACAATCAGTTCTGGCTGCCATGTCTCAGCCGTAAGGTGACGCAGTCAGGCCTGGTGGAATTCCAGGGTTAGGATGTATTGAAATGTCATCTATGAGCCAGGCCTTTTCAATGCTCATCCCAGTGTGTTGTTAGTCTGCTAGACTTGTTTGTGCTAGCACCTAGAGCACACTAAGCTCACAGGCATGTTCTGTAGCCTAAAGGTTCTTGGTCCATAATGCCTCAGTATATTTTAGGATACTATTTCATGGCATAAAAAAATGAGATCCATAGCACCCCATACATTCACCAATTCTGATCCATCTTATCACAGTACACAATAAAAGACAAGTTAACGTCAAATATTTGTGGGCAGGGGGCTTTTAATAAGTAAACATTAATGTTAAAGTGACTAACCCTTAGAACTCAGAGCATATTATTAAAATCTGATTTCAACAAATAAAAAGGTCTAAGACCAATGTTTACTCTCCTGACACTTGCTGTACTTTTACTTAGCTGTTCTCCGGACCCCCTCCATCTGTGGGGTTTTCCCCACCCACTTCTGGGCGGAGACTATCCTAACAGTTCTCCTGGGTTCAGAGATCTTGTGTTTTTTTTGTTTTTAAGATGTAAATTTAAAAAATTTTTCATTTTTGTTCTTTATGAAGCAAATTCTGTTGTTGCCCTGAAATTGTCAAGTAAGGAGCTGGTCCAGGAGCAGGATTAAAAGATGACAGGGACAGAACCAAGTTGGCTGACATCCGTGCTGCTTGGTGCCAGCACTGCAGTATCAATTGTGATGACTGTGGAAGAAACTGACATTACCGATTCCCTGTTGCTGCCGTTAAAGGGGAATTCCATCTGAAAATCCTTGTGTCATATTTGCTTCAGTTGCAGTTGATGTGACAACATGAAGCATTTAGAACATTCTAAAGCAAACAACACCTCCACTCAATAAAGTCAGCAGTGTGAAATTAACACCCAGAGTGTTAAACTGGTCTCAGATGTACCCTGCATATTATCACGGTCTTGCATAAAATCTGTAGGTGATAAAATAATCAGTGATCTTACTGTGCAGGTAATGATTTAAAAAAAAACTCAATAGGATCTATTCTCACTTTATAAAATATTGACATGTTTAGTCTGTTAAAACGAGTAGTTATAAAATATAAATAAGCAAAAATATGCAATTTTTTGTACTTATCATAGAATACAGACAACTTTGAAACAGTTAAACACTTTATTTTTGAATACTGTAGTTTTTTCACTGTAACTGTAGTGAAATTTGTTTTCTAGTTCTCTTTTTCCTCTCCAGTCATTATTATCACAGTAAAAGCAGTGGAGAACAAGTTGTAGTTATAACAATAGAGTTTTTCTGCAGCTCCGACTGAAAGCTGATCTGAGTTGTCAGATGCTACAAACACAGTAACATCTTTATTTGTTTATTTCTTAGGATCCCCATTAGCTGCTGCCCCAACAGCAGATATTCTCCCTGAATGCCCTCAAGTACACAATACAAACTGATAATGATCATAATACAATTCAAAAACAAAACAATCGCCACAACAAAGTATAACACAGGACAGAAAAAATACAAAACAAATACAACATGATATCACCACCTCATTAACGCCTGCATTAGGACATTCCTGCTGCTGCGTACTTTAATGTTTATGTTTATGTATATTATGTATATTATGCATAGTATTAAATTCATTTATATTAAATATAAATTTTTGATAGGACATATTTGCCCAACATTTCTAATGTTTATGAAATAGTGCATTTCAATAGTCTTTTAAACATTTTCCTACCATCAGTTTTAGGCAGTGAAAATGGAAAAAGATCCAGTCTTTAATAGCTCTGTAAATCACTGTGCAACACATAAAATGTTTTGCCCTAGTTCAGATAGCTTAGTATAACTTTGTTTTATATCTCAGTCTCTCTGATATTAGTCTCTCTGGCTTTTCTTTGATCCAGCTGACTGTAGAAACCATGAGACCATTTTTAATCATTTGTTTCTTAAGGGCCCCACAATATGGTGCTCTTCCATCTGTCCTCTATTCTTAACTATTCAGGTTCTTTGTGCATTTTATTGAAGTTGGTTCTACATGAACAATGCAATTAGAATCTTGCTTTATTTGAGTTATTTATAATTTTATCAAATCTAAAAGTGCTGATCGCACCATTTTTATCTTCTATTTCTTTTTAGCCATACAGGTGCTCATAAGAGGGTTATACACATACACCGAGCAGCTGCAACATCAGTGAGGTGAAGTGAAGTGAATGATATTGATTATCTCATTGCAGCAGCACCTGTCCAGGCGTGTAATATATTAGACCGCCAATGCACAGTCAGCTCGTGAAGGTGATGTGTAGAAAGTAGGGAAAATTGACAACTGTAAGGATACGCGTGACTTTAACCAAGACCAACTTTAATAGCTAGATGGATCAGAGCATATCCAAAATGGTCAATCCTGTAGGTTCCCAGTGTATTTTAGGTGAACATACTAAACCGAATCACTTCCTCAAGTGATTCAGTTCAGTACATTCACTTAAAAGATCGCGAACGACACAACACTACTTCCCTCTGCCATTCCTCTGTTAACAGCAAGAAAACAAACTCCTAAACTGCTGCTACTTATTCATTTTTAACAGAGCATGAGCTCTCGCAGCACTCGCAACACCAGAGCCACTGTCCTGAATATCGAGCTTCGGAGTTTTGGCTCCGTTGAGCGTCAAGAAACAGCTCGCAGCCAGTAGGCTACTCCGCAGCCGTCAATGTTTAAGAGAACTGCCGAAACCATAAT
>JBBPDC010000109.1:16270422-16286449 GCA_037974485.1 Hemigrammopetersius urotaenia | reverse complement strand
GAGAGAGAGAGAGAGAGAGAGAGAGAGAGAGAGAGAGAGAGAGAGAGAGAGAGAGAGAGAGAGAGAGAGAGCGCGAGAGCGAAAGAGAGAAAGAGAGAACAGTGGCTACAGAGACAACACGTTTCACTGAAAATAGTTACGTTTTTTTAGCTGTTTATTACTGCATGTTCACTTGGAGAAAGATATGGTTGGATTTATAGAGTTTTGGAAAAAGAACAGATTTATTTATAGAGCTAATAAATGAATACAAATCTGATACATTTTGGATGTGTAATCAAAAACGTTGTTGTTAAATTTGACAATTATTGTTTAACATATTCAGACTAAGCCAACAAACTATTTTAACAGGATAAAAGGATTTTTCTAAAAAACATTCAAATGGATTTATAACGTTTGGGAAAAGAGCTCTTCAAATATACTAAAAGTACTGGGACTAGGCCCCTTGCTTCTAGTGAAGGGCAATCCACAGTTTGGGAAAGAACCTTTTCCATTCCAGCATGACTGTGCCCCAGTGCACAAAGCAAGGTCCATAAAGACATAGTTGGATGAGTTCAGTGTTGAAGAACCTGACTGGCCTGCTCAGAGCCATGACCTTAACCTCATCCAATACCTTTGGATAAACTGGAATAGAGATTGTGAGGCGGGCCTTCTCATCCAACATTAGTGCCTGACCTCATAAATGCTCTACAGAATGAATGGGCACAAATTCACAAATCTTTTGCATAGCTGCAAAGGGGGTCCAACTCCATATTAAAGTCTATGTATTTGAATCGAATATCATTAGTGTACATATGGCTCTTGGCTCGACTGTCTAATGTTAATTGCCCGTTGTCTGAGGCACTCAGGAATGGCATTGTACTTTGTTCATATAACTAACATATGACTATATAACTTGAATATAATGTATCCTATTATTCCGTATAGAGTCAATAACCCAACAAAATATATCAATTTTAATAACCACAGAGACAGTGATTTAAAACATTTATAATATAAACTTATATTAAGCCATGGGTGTGGACTAATAAGTTATTGATACCTCAAAAAAAAAAAAAAACCCTGCTCCTCCATACTTCATTATTGCTTTTTTCCCTCACTGAGCTTTCTCGCCCAGTTGGGAAAATATTCTTTAACAATTGACAGTACGACTTGGGTATATCTATTTATTCAGACATTTTTAAATCTGTTAAATATTTACACATATTTGCCACACTCTGCACATATACACACACACATACTACATGCACATGCTTGTATTTGTGCATATAGTTAATTTATTGCATATTTTGTTATTGATTTAATTGAACTGCATTGAAAAATTAAATATTCAGCCTTTTCTCAATGAAGTAGGTAAACCACAAATAGTTTGTAAAATACAAAATGTATCATCTATATATGATCAATTCAGAACAGTAGCTACTCTCAGCTGATGAATAAGAAAACTGAGGAGACTTTTAACCCCCCACTTCCGGCGTGGAGTTCCAAAGGGGCGGGACTATAGGCTGACCGTTGAGAGTTAGCTGACTGGCTAACAGTTAGTAGCTGGTGGTTTTGTGTATGGTGGGGAATTCTAAAATATTTCAGGAAAGTCGCAGCTTTTATACGGGTGAGTGGCTGCATGTTTCGGACATGTTTTCTAGGGTGCTGGCCGAGGGTAAAAGCAGTGAGATGATAATATTTAGAGTGAGCGGTTAGCGGTGCGGCTAATCTTTTGTTTGAGCAGGGCTGCTGTGAGGATTGGCTGCGACTGATCACTTACCGGAAGATTAGCTCTTTAGATCGCCCCGGGAAACAAATAATACACTTTAAAAAGTTACTACATCGCAGGTTTTGCAGCTCTGGTTTTGTACTTCTGTTGAGTAAGGCTATCCTTAAGCCTGCTAGCCGAGTGCACAGCTAGCCTGCTAGTTCCATTTCGAATGCGTTCACTATGTTAGGCTGTAAATGAGAGCAACTGGAGGCTGGTGTTACTCTGTGATGTGCCGCTATAGCCACATTCCTTTTAACTGTTTACCTGATCTGTTTCTCGCACTTTCATAAACCATTCTGCACTACTGCGAAGTGGACAGAACGGAAGAAGTAAATAGTGACAGCATAGAATAAAAGCTATACCATAAAACTGTGTAATATAAAAAATTATTAAACAAATAAAAAGCTGTATATACATAAAATAGTATGTACGTATACAGCGGATAAATATATACAGGTACACTTTGGACGTCGGCAAATGATTGCAGCTTGTTGATGTAACTCTGACGTATAGCTTTAACCGTATTCGTTTTAAATCATTACTTAATTTGCATTTTTGCACAACAGATCTGATGATACAGCACACTAAATCTTACTCAGTGTCAATATAAGATAAAATAACCCTTTATTAGCCCCACAAGTGGGACATTTACACTGATGCAGCTGCAAGGTTGTAAGGTTGCAGATGATTACTCTGTGATGTGCAGCTGGTAGCCTCGTGGCTAGGGAGTTGCCCCCGCAATCAGAAGGTTGTGGGTTTGAATTCCAGGTCTGCTAGTGGCACCATTGAGGTACCCCCGAGCAAGGTACCGTCCCCACACAGGCTCTTTGCCAGGCTCTGCGTCACTGGCTGCCAACTGCTTCTCTTGGTCAATGGGTTAAATGCAGAGAGAGAATTTCACACTGTGTTCACACTGCTGTACTGAGGTGTGTTCATGCATGATTATAAGGGGCCACTTTACTTATCGTCAGCCAGATTGCTATCAGTGCCGTTAGCTTGCCAGCTGTGCCTGTTTGGCATTCCTGGTGTTTTTGTTTTGGATGCTGTTTGATGATGATGAGAAAAAAAACAGATCTGGTCAAATTCGAAAACAGTTGGTTTTTTTTGGCTCCAAGAAGTGTTTTTGTATGTTGAATACTATCAGGTATCTACTCTTATGGGCTCCAAGAGGCGACGCACCACTTCTCCCTCCAGCAGTGTGAGTGGAGACTTTGATGATGCCACTTCATCCACTCCAGCCAGTGGCTGGAAGAGAAGGAAGAGAACTTCTAATGCCCAAACTGTTGATCAAGTGAGTGTGCTCTGTTCAAACTCCTGGTTTCATGAAATGATTACTTGGTTCTTTTGAACCATGTTTGCTATTAATTGTTTTCTTAACTACAGTAAATATAAATTTTACTTTCTTTAGATTGCCATTTGCCATGAACTGTACAACTCCGTCAGGGACTACAAAGATGAGCAGGGGAGGCAGATATGTGAGCTGTTTGTTCGTGCTCCAAAAAGGAGGTATGACACAGTTTAACCACAAAGGTCACTAACATTTGACACTGCTAGACATGCAACAAATTGTCATCTACATAGTGTTTTTATTATCCCTGTGCATGTGATTTAGGAACCAGCCGGATTACTATGAGGTGGTGAGCCAGCCCATTGATATGTTGAAGATCCAGCAGAAACTCAGGGCAGAGGAGTATCAGGATGCAGAGCAGTTTTCGGCAGACTTCCGGCTACTCATCAACAACGCCAAAGCTTACTACGCGGTAACAATCACTAAGCTATACAAGACTCCTACGTTTTTATTTTGTTGTACTGTGTGGATATGTTTCTGGTGAATAAGTCGACCACTTTATTAACTGCCATTAAAATTCCCGTTTGACTGTGTATTAATTAATTGGAGCCCTATGCCAGTCAGAATATGGTTACATACCTCTGTCACTGATAAGTAAATGTTATGGTAATGCTGCTGGTTTTTAGTAGTACCTCGAGGTTGTGGATGAAAAAAAATTCAATAGAAAATAGTCAAAATTAGTTCTCTTTTCTTTAAAAGTTTCATGCAGATGGATTGTGTGTTTGAATTTCTTCTAGGCTGGTAGTCCGGAGAACAGAGCTGCCTGTAAGCTGTGGGATGTGTTTTTAGCCACAAAGAGTAATCTCCTGCGTGGAGGAGATGGAGAGGAGGCAGAAGATGAAGATGAGGAGGAGGGGGAAGATGTTGACAACCCTGGAGCCTCAACAGAGGAAGAGGTAAAGAGTCTCTGTAATCCATATAAATAAACAAAGCCCACTGTGGTTTGGAAATAGTGTTTACAGGTAATTATTTCAACAAAACAGGAGCATTCATGCATTCAGTTGTCTGAAGCCCCACCCTTCTTAAGCTGCTTTTTGATTATAGGTTAGTCAATTAACGTACCAGTCTTAAATTACAAGAAAAATGCAATTTCTGTGGGTTTTGTGTGTTTGTTAGGGATAATAATATAATAATAATAATAAGTTTAATTTGTATAGCGCCTTTCCCAAGCTCAAGGACGCTGAACAATAGTATTAACAATCCATAAACAACGATGTTATGAATCAAACTTGTTTTCCCACAGACTTTGATACAAATATGTTTTAAGATAAAAATATGTTTATATAATTTAGTTGCCTTCAAAGAAAATTATTTGTGTTCATTTCACTCATCAGATGCTGATCAGCATTTCATTTACCATCAGAGATAAATGTAGTGTTTGTTCTTGGATTTAGCAAGGTGGCACAAATAAATATAATGGACCTCTGGAAGAGAAAGAGAGAGGCATAACTTATTACCGCACTTCTTTGATTTTCTCATTTTGAATATCAGGCATCACCCAACTATCTAAAGGGAGTTCTGGAACAACTTTTAGAATCTCTTTTGTCGTACACTGACTCTTCAGGGAGGCTGATCAGTGAACTTTTCCAGAAGGTTCCTTCTAAACTGGTAAGTAACTAACATTGTATTTTTTATTTTCATAATTTTTTATTAACATGTTCTCTAGTTTATTGAACGTTAACCAGGATATGTTTTTCTTCTACTCATTTGCAGCAATACCCAGACTACTATGCCATAATTAAAGAACCTATAGATTTACGCACCGTAGCTCAGAGGATACAGGTGTGAATGCCACTTTCTCAAAAAATAACCACTACAAATGACTTTTATTTAAATATCTGCAAATGAAACTTTAATTACTGGATTCTTAGTCTGTTCTAAGCAGTACAATGTTATCAACATATCATTGTGTTCTGTTACAGTTGGGCCATTACAAATCCATCAATGCTATGTCAAAGGACATTGATCTTTTGACTAAAAATGCCAAAACCTATAATGAACCTGGATCACAGGTTTTTAAGGTAATTTGAAAATATTTTATACCATTGCTTAAATAGTTTCAGGGTATATCATGTTTTGAAACAATTCCTACTTTTCTATCTTCTTCTTTTAAGGATGCAAACACACTCAAGAAAGTCTTCATTCAGAAAAAGACTGAAATAGAACAGACAGAACCCACAAAATCCAGCCTTCGCATCAGGTACCTCCACTTTCCATTCTTTTATTTTCCTACATAAACTATAATATTTTGTGCTGTCCCTGATTTTCTGCATTTGGTAGGAACCGGAGGTCTGCTCAGGGTGACCGACTGTCTGCTATTACCATGTCCCTACAGACTGGCTCAGAGAGTGATGAGGACTCTATTCTTTCAGGTACGTCAGTCCAACCTGACTGCACAAGAATTCAAATTCAAGACATATCAAGTACCATCAATCTTCTGGGAGGATGTGTGGTCACAGTTGAGAAGAATATTAGGATATGAATTGCCTAAGTCATTTGAAACACTTTACCTGGGTAATTTGTAAAAAGAGCTCGTTTCTGGTAATGACACATACCTGGTGAAAATTTTACTAAAATAATACTAGTACTGCTACTTCTTTTTGGTTTTTTATTTATGTGTGTGTATCATTTGAAAAGTCAATAAACAATTAGTTAAAAGAAAAAACAAGTACTATTAGTCGGGTTTTATTAAATATGCCATCCATTTATTTCAAACATACACCTATCAGTATTCATCAAAATAAAACTGAGTGAAATATGTATCCTTTTATGACTTCAGTTTCTTATTTACTTATTTATTGTTCAGTGTTTTCCTCATGGTGGGCTTATGAACATCAATAACATTAACACACGTGAGAAAGGCCCTTGATTGCTGGATTCTTTGTGGGTTCTTACTTTGGGTTTTTATGGATAATAGTGGGTCCAGACTAATGATTGTTCATTAGTTTTCATTAGCTTTTCATTCCTTCATTCATTCGTTCATTAGGACATTTGTGAAAATCTGATGTTTCAGGTCAGTTATGCAGAAATGCTAAAACGTACATATTTTATAAAGAAAGCTAACAGTTCTTAATAGCTTTGATTCTGACCATGCATGTGCTACTACAGGTTCTGTGAAGTATGATGCTGGAGAAGAATCTGAAAGCAATCAGTCTCGGCTGGGTGCGGGTGACCCTGTCCATCAGTTATACCAGGCAATCCGCAGCACCCGTAACGCTCAGGGGCAACTTCTGGCTGAGGCTTTTCTCCAGCTGCCTTCGCGTAAGGAGTACCCTGACTACTATCAACAGATCAAACACCCAATTTCTCTCCAGCAAATCAGGTACCAGGACATGAAAAATGAATGTCTCCTAATCTTTAAACAAAAAAAATCGAATTATTAACATTAACATTTATGTGATTTTTTGTCAGGGATAAAATACGGAATGGGGAGTATGAAGGAATCGAGCAGCTAGAAGCAGATCTTACAACAATGTTTGAGAATGCAAAACGCTATAATGTCCCCAATTCTGCCATATACAAACGTGCTCAGAAACTTCAGCAAGTAATACAGGTAAATAAAATGCTATATATTTGATTTCTCCTAACTTTGTTATTGGATTTGGAGCTTAAATTGTGATTGGTTTTGTTATTGGTTTTGATTAAATTGCTCATTTAGTGGAAAACTGCTCCAAACACAGTTTAATATCTGTACAATTTTAAAGTCTACGCAATCACACTGAAGTTATTTCAGCCTGGGCAGCTTTTTGAATGAGGAACGATACAGGGCAGCTAATCAGAACAGAGATCATTTACATACAGTCTCAGGAGCGCCATCATAAAAGCAGCTTAGAATTACAGTGTGCCGTGTTGTTAATGTGTTTTCCAGCTAAAAAGACGAGAAATCGGAGATAACGAGGGGGACGTAACCCCTGATACTGGAGTTGCTAAGAAGAGAGGGTATCTATTTTATCCCTGTTTTTTATTATGAGTATTGTATTACTTTTTTAACAGTAAATAATTTTCCACCCATGCCAGTAACATTTTTTCTCATCTCTGATATACATTTTTTGGTTACAGCTATAAGAAAAACACAAAGAAGAACAGAATGAAATCATTGTTTGCAGCGGTGACTGAGGCACGAGAGGCAGGTGCAGATCGGCGCCTCTGTGACCTCTTTATGGTCAAGCCTTCAAAGAAGGACTATCCTGACTACTATCAGGTAATCCTGGAGCCCATGGACCTGCGTACCATTGAACAAAATATCCGTACAGAACGCTACAGCAACGAGGAAGCTCTCATGAATGATATGAGGCTCATGTTCCGCAATGCTAGACACTACAATGAGGAGGGCTCTCAGGTGCGTGCTAAAGATAACTTTCTATTAATTCGATTTTATTTCTTGTTTACAATGCTATCACTTGTCAGCTTGCTTTCTTTATTTCTGTTTTCATGAACAGGTCATTTTGACATTTAAACTAAGAAATCTGAATTTAGCGAGAATTGACTTTAGCAGCCCATTAAATTGGAACAATCCACTTATGCTTTACTGCCAGATTTGAAACTATGTATCAGTAATTTATGCTTTTGTGGTTTGTTTTTTATAATTGATTTTCAAGTTTTCTGTGTTTTTTGTCTGCTTTTGTGTCCTGCTTTCTTGGCCAGGGCTCACAAGGAGCTTTTCAATCTGTGTGACTTTGCTAGAAATAAATGATTACTAAAAATTACATTGCAGCATACGTTGACTGCATTTTAACTAATGCTGGGCAATGATTACATTTTAAAATCGTGATTAGTTGCATGGTCTTCTGCAGTTCGAGATTAATTGACTTGTTATACGCAAAATTAAATAATTTATTCAAAAGTGGTGTATTGCCCACTTTTATTTCTAAAGGACTGCTGTATGAACAAAAGTGCATTTGGTTTGCAAACACTTAACAAAAAAGGTTTTTAACAGCAGTGTTCCCTTTAACATTAACGTAATCAAATCAAATATAAAACCAACGCTATTTGCCCCTGGCAGGGCATTCACGTTTTATCTAGTTTGTTAGAGAAAAACAAGTTCAGAACATTGTAGCAGCTGCAAAGAGGGATCAACTCCATATGAAAATCTATGTATCTGAATGCAGTATTATTAGTTTCTTTGGGTGTAGTGGTCAGGTGTCCAATACTTCTGTTCATGCATATATGTCTATGCGCAGAGCTGCGCACTCCGTACACTCACATGCAAAAAAAGGAACGAACTTTCAAAGTACAAGGATTAAAAAAAAAAAAAAATGCACTAACCAGTGATAAAATCATTGTCGGCAGTAAGTAAATAATGTATTAAAGCGATAATAACGTGTTCATGAACCCAGCCCTAAATTTAACTTTTATGTGCAGATTTACAATGATGCTGACGTCCTGGAAAAGATTGTGAAAGATAAGCAGAAAGAACTTGGACCGCCACCTGAAGATGATGTGGGCTCACCCAAACTCAAATTACGTATGTTATGCAACTCACTGAAATTCAATTCAATTAGAGTTTTTTTTTTTGTTTTCTTTTTGGGGTTTTTTTCGGCTTTTGTATACTACTTTTGACATCTGCCTTTATTTACCCAGGTAGGAGTGGGGGTGCTACATCTCCTAAGAAGTCACGTTTGCAGACCACCCCCCTTCAGCAAAAACTTAGCGATCTCTTTGAAGCCGTTCGCAATTTCACAGACAACCGCGGCCGCCGCCTCAGCACTGTGTTCCTTCGTCTCCCCTCCCGTTCTGAGCTGCCAGACTACTATGCTGCCATCAAGAGGCCAATTGACATGGAGCGCATTCGCAGCCACATGGTACAGGGCCGCTATCAGGATGTGGAGTCGCTGGCAGAAGATTTCATCCTCATGTTTAATAATGCCTGCACCTACAATGAACCAGAGTCCCTCATCTACCGTGATGCCCTGCTACTGCACAGAGCATTCTTGGATGCCCGTCGCCGGCTGGAGGAGGAAGAAGAAGGAGAAGAAGGTGCAACAGGTGGAGTGTCTGTTGCTCCCTTGATTCGTGAACTCATTCGGAACCTTTTTGTGTCTGTGATGGGCCACCAGGATGAAGAGGGGCGTTGCTATAGCGACTCTCTGGCAGAGGTGCCAGCCGTGGACCCCGCCAACCCAGAGGACCCGCCACTGAATTTGGAAGTGATTCGTAAAAACATGGAGCGTGGGCGCTATCGGAGACTGGATGTGTTCCAGGAGCACTTCTTTGAGGTGCTGGAGAAAGCCAGGCGCCTTAATAGGTTTGATGTGATATTTCGATCTAGTTGGCAGAAACAATTGTTGTGTGGTAGATAATGGAACAGGGTAATTGGTTAGAAGAATTGTTCAGGTTCACAAATTTAGGAAAGTGTGTACCCTGTAGACTTTTTTCTGAAAGACAATAATAAAACAAAGTTCTCAAAGTTATGAAAAGTGAATAACGGCTGCCCTCTCTACAGAACTGATTCTGAGATCTTTGAGGACTCTGTGGAGCTCCAGCAGTTCTTTGTGAAGATCCGAGATGAGCTGTGTAAGAATGGCGAAATCCTGTTGTCGCCAGCACTGAGCTACACCGCCAAACACCTGCACTCAGATGTGGAACAAGAGAGGAGGGAGAAACTGCCTCATGAAATTGAAGAAGACCAACTCAAAGGAGAGGAGGAGAAGAAAAGCAAGTGTATTTTCCCTTTCATAACAAATTTTGTTCAGCCTGGTAGTGAAATATTTCAACTTGATAGCTTGAATGGATCCATCTACAGTATGTTTGTAATGCTTAATGATCCATTTGATTTCAAGGAAGCCTTGCTTGTTAACTTATGAATGGTTATTCTTTCAGATGAGGAGAGTGCAGGTTGTCCTACAGGGGTACAATGGTCATCAGATTCTCAGAGCGACTACAGTCAGGCCTGCAGTTTTGAAAACAGCACCTACAGTATAGGTGACTTTGTGTATGTACAGCCAACTGAAGCCAATCTGCAACCACACATTGTCTGCATTGAGAAGTTGTGGAAGGATGAATCTGGTGAGCAGAAATGTGTAACTTCAAGTTCCTTAAGATTAGATTTATCTTGGTGACCAAACATATAAAGCCATTTTCTATTCTGAATCAAATACATTGTAAATGAATTAAGGTAAAAAAAACACTTAAAAGACTAGTTTGTACAGTTTCCCCACTAATCCCACATACTGTATAATCAATCAGCCAAGACATGTTTTACATTTTTTGGTTGCACAAAGCCATGTCACCCTAATCATTTCTGTAATTACAGCCCCAAAACTTCTGTCGACTACTAAAACTACATCCAGCTCTTCATTAAGGTTGTGCGGAGTTACAATATGAGACACACTGTGATACAATATGATTCACTGTGAGCTGCAGAAAAAAAACAAAACATAAGACTCCAAACATGTCTTGGCTGCGAATGGATTTATTTATCTTTTTTACTGCACCATTCTTTTAAATGTCCAATTTACTGTATGATGCTTAATATTAAGTATTTAAAACACAAAGTGGAACATTATAAATACTCTGGAAATGTGTTTGGGGATGAAATATCTAAACCAGTCTCTTTGTATCCATTGTTTTTTTTGCAGGTGAGCAGTGGATGTATGGCTGCTGGTTTTACCGACCAGGTGAGACCTTCCACCTGGCTACGCGCAAGTTCCTGGAGAAGGAAGTATTCAAGAGTGATTATTACAACAAAGTTCCACTCAGCAAGATTTTGGGGAAATGTGTTGTTCTGTTTGTAAAGGTAGGTGGAACAACCTCCACACTCACCATACGTCTTAGCAAAAATACATGGGCATTGTAGTATTGAACAAAGACCACTGTAATTTCCTGATGTAACTTGCTCTTTTTGTAGGACTATTTCAAACTTCAACCTGAAGGTTTCAAGCCTGAAGATGTCTTTATCTGTGAGTCTCGTTACACGACACGGACCAAGGGTTTTAAGAAGATCAAAATATGGAGCATGCCGCCAACTTCTGTAAAGTTGGTTTCTCGTGATGTGCCACTGCCAGTTGTCAGAGTTGCTTCCATGTTTGTCACTGCTGCAAAGCGAGACCAGGAGAAAACATCAGAAATTGCTGATGGCGATCATGCTGATTTCGTTGAAAAAGTATGGACCTTTTGACACTGGAACATGACCACAGATTGGAAAAGAGAAAACGTCTTACTATATTGGTTATTTACCACTTTTTACACTTGCTACCCACAGGAGAAGGAGGATGTTCCTGTAGAGGTAACCAATGGTGAGCCTGGTTGTCAGTATTATGACCAGCTGTCCTACAACAACATGTGGCTAAAAGTGGGTGATAGTGTTTACATTCGATCACATGGGCTGGTACGGCCGCGAATCGGCAGGTAACGACATTGTTCTTCCCACTTAACCCCCCCCACCTCCCAATTCATGAGTTTCTGTCGAATACGCTTGTTACGGAATAGTTTTGTCTCGTGTATATAAGTAGTTTGTTTCATGATTTGTTTTATCCAGGATTGAGAAGATGTGGATGCAGGATGGAGCTGCTTTCTTCTTTGGGCCTATATTCATCTACCCAGAAGAGACGGAACATGAGCCTACCAAGATGTTCTACAAACGTGAAGTGTTCCTCGGCAACCTTGAGGAAACCTGCCCCATGACTTGCATTATAGGTACAAACCATGGCTTTTGAAAGTGTGATGAAACGTGCTATTTGTGTGCATTTATTTATTTTTTATTTATTTTTTATTTTTATTTTATTTATTTGGCTTTACCATGACATGGATAAACTTGTTTAATGTTAACTCACAGGTTTTGTTCTTATATCAGCAGTTAATATATTCTAAGTGGCGATGTTTAAATCAGCTAAAATGGGTTATCATTTTTTCAAACATGTTCATTTGTTATCTATTTCTTTTCTTTTCTTTATAGGGAAGTGTGCAGTTTCTTCCTTTAAGGACTTCATTTCCTGTAGGCCTACTGAGTTTGCAGAGGTGGATGTGCACCTCTGCGAGAGCCGCTATATTGAAAGTGAAAAGCAGATGAAGAAGTTTAAAGGCCTGAAGCGATTTTCCCTCTCATCTAAAGTGGTGGATGATGAGATCTACTATTTCAGGTCTGTTTCCCTTTTGTTTACCTTTGTCAGGATTTTTTGACAGTCACTGAATTGGGTGGGGTGGTAGGATACTTGCCTCTGGACCAAGAGGTCATAGGTTTGAATCCTACCATCAGCACCACCACTGGGTCCCTGAGCAAGATTCTTAACCCCAGATTGCTCCAGGGAGACTGCCCCTGTAGTTAGGGGATGGAAGTCTGATTAATGCTGCAAATGTAAATGAATGAGACTGCATCTAATGAGAATTGGAATAAAAAATGAAAGACTTCTTTTTTTAATGTTTTCACTTAGGTTCTGTTTAATTGGATGCTCCAGGTAACATTACCATGTTTATCCCATAGGAAACCTATTGTACCACAGAAGGAAGCATCTCCATTACTGGATAAGAAGATTGAAGAGCTGGAGGCTAAATTTGCAGACATGGAGGACCTGGATGAAGATCTAGATGACCTGGAGGAAGAGGATGATGAAGCACCAGAAACTCCCTCTATGTCTCAGAGTCAGGTTTCATTAACTAGTGACATGGACATGCCCTACACCCCACCTCAGGTCTCTCATTCTTATACATTTACAAATGAATTGTTAGTGTCAAATTAATGCCCGTTAATTAACTTTAATTAACTTTTATTTCATATTTTATTCCTAGGGTTTGTTTACTTTCTCAGTGATGCATTTTGTCATTTATTCACTGTACTCTTGCTTTTTCTGCAGTCTACACCCAAGTCAATGAAAGGTCTATCCAAGAAGGAAGGTGCCAAGCGCAAAATCAACATGAGCGGCTACATCTTGTTTAGCAGTGAGATGCGAGCTGTAATCAAAGCTCGACACCCAGACTACTCCTTTGGAGAGCTGAGTCGCCTTGTGGGTACAGAGTGGAGGAACCTGGAGTCAACTAAGAAGGCAGAGTATGAGGGTAAGTTCAGCAACTGCTTCAGACCTTGATTCTGTTTGTCCTCAAATTTGCAAATAGGACAGATTCTGTTGTATAAGCATAGACACAAACAGTGTAATGACAAGTCACTTATTTCTTCATTTTTTTCATGGTATATCTGTCTGAGGTAGTAAGATAATGAATTGGGGAAATCTGTTCAGATATCTAACATTGTGTATGTGCATGTTTAGAGCGGGCAGCTAAACTTGTGGAACAGCAGGAGCGAGAAAGGGCTATCCAACAACAGCAACAGCAGCAGGCTTCCCCAAGAGCAGGTACCCCAGTCGGGTCTCTGATGGGGGTGGTGCCTCCCCCAAGCGCTATGGGGATGCTAAACCAAGCCATGCCACCTATGCCAGGTAACACCAAATCCCATTGAACTCCTTTCCCCAAGACAGTCAAGATGCAGCATCTGGGCACCCTCAAAAAATCTGATCGCCTACTTGATTTCATTCTTATCCCGACTTGTGCCCAACATTCGTCAGTCACAGTGCTGTTACCTTCATGTTAAGTGTAGCCCATATTATTTGGTTCATAACAGTGTTCATAACGAAGCCTATTTTTTTTAGTTTGTGTGTGTGTGCGTGGACTAAATAATGCTTGTTTCATTTGCATGATCTCTATCTTCATTAACCTCACATGGAAATATTCTTTTCTGTCATCTCCTATGCCTGTGTCAGCACTTGTGTTTTCTAACTCACGTTTTTAGAGTTTGTGATGACTTTTATTTTGTAGTGCATGGTTTCAGACACATTTGCATGTCATAAATGCATGGATTCTTTTGTGTTGTCTCTCCATTCTCACCCAAGGCATGATGGGAAATTATGGCCCACCCTTCATGCCTATGCAGGGTCCTCCTGAAGGCATGATGGGTATGGGTGGCACACCTCCTCACCCTATGGGGGTGCCCCCGATGCCCCCGCAACACTACCTTCCACCAGGCTTGGCTGGGTACCCTGGTATGCCCCTTCCTGGTAAGAAGCAATCCCACAATCAAGCAACACCACCAGCCAAACAAAGCCACACTGCTTTGAAGTAAAGGTCACTTTTAAAAATCTTTAATTTTTCAGTTTTACAGATTTTTCTCTCATGTCAGGTAGTAGTGGGTGAAAATAATTTCACATTATAATTACATTTTCAGGATAATTAGTCTTTATGAAATCTGAATATTAAAAGTAAGAACATTTTATCATAGAAATGAGGAAAAATTGATTTGTTAAAATACTCCTAGACTGAGTATAAGCTACTTTGTCGTGCTGTTTGGGTTGCATCCAAATGTTGCTGTCACAAGCAAGTTTTGCACTTTTTGTGGCATACCTGTATAATATTTATTACAAAACTGATACATCAGTATACCGCCCACTACTAATGTTATCCTGGTGTGGTGGTGGTGTAACCACACCTAATCCTATTTAAGTACAATAACTGATCAGGCAAGCGTACAGTGCTGTATGAAGACCTAATGTGTTTGATGCATGCCATATATGCAAAATAGACAAAGGTATGGATAAAGAAATAAAGTATCTGACAAGGAATCCATAACTCAGTACATATTTATAACATCTGTAAGCAAAAAGGAACTCCTGTGTAATGGTCAAGCAAAAAATACTGTCATCAGACTTGTCTGTTTAGGTTCTCTTGCATGGGTGGCTGGTTTTCAGTTGTCAGCATGGCAGTGGACTAATAGATATCAAAATGTGATTTAGACAAATCGTCTTATGTCCCTGATTGTATGATTTGTGTAATCTGACTGTTGATAAAGGTTGTGGTACTAAAAGTTGCTAAATGATTGATATGTTGATTGTCTTATGTTGATAAGATTCATGTCTTTGGAAATACATAAACTATACATGAATAATTTTACTTACCCACCTGCTAGAAATCTTTACAGCCATCTCACAAACCACACATTTTCTTTCTATGGGGAAGCACTTTTGCTGCACTAACAAATATTAATTCTCTGATTGACAACTAACATCATAACATGATGTTGATGATCTCTTGTTTTAGCCATTTTGAATCTTTGTAGTGTTCAGGCCTTTTTATGATTACCCTTGAAATGAGCTACTCTACTAATCGGCCAAGTATCTCCATTATTTCAGATTTTCCCTTGTCTTCTCTACAGGTGTAATGGGACCTGGTATGAATGGTATGACAGGTAGTCCTGCTCAAGGGAACCATTATGGGCTTCAGGTGAAGGTTTTACTTATTTTCCTTGTTGTTTTGATCCTTATAACAAGATTTACATTGTTAGGGCAAATCAAGGTAATAAAAAGTACACTATACAAATTATACATATATATTACAATAAACCCCGGCTTATGGTTATGTTCCAATAGCAGTAAAAATGTTTTTTTATAGTATGAATATATGCCCAAAATATGCTCCCAAAACCTTTTAAACTCAATACATCAGGTAAAGGTAAACCCATATTCTTACTGTACAGTTTACACTGAACTCCTGCAATGATGGAATATAAAATACTTGTTACCCCTGTATAGACTGTACTGTAATCCATGCAAGGGGGGTATTGCATGAATTATGCAAGGGACAGTATCATGTAGTGTTGCTTTCGTCAACGAAAATTATGACTAAATATCGTTGTCAACGAACATTTATTACGTGACTAAAACGAGGCGCAACGTTAATGCTGGTCATGTGACAATAACGAAGCAAAATATATCTTGTAATATTGTTGACGAATAAAAAAGAGACTAAATGCGGTTTACAAAATTAAAACTATGCTAAAATGTCTCTTCATTTTCATTGTCTTAAACGAGACGAGACTATTTCCTGTACGATCGGGAGGAGAGAAAAAAAGCCTTGGGATGCTCGACCTTAGTGTTGGACAGTTGTATAGATGCTCTGACTGCAGTATCTCGGTTAAATAGCTGACTCAGATTTAAGCTGTTTTCAGGTAA
>JBBPDC010000109.1:16234787-16265924 GCA_037974485.1 Hemigrammopetersius urotaenia | reverse complement strand
TGAATGTATACATTATACAAGTTTCACTTCTTGAATGGAATTAGTGAAATAAATCAACTTTTTGAAGATATTCTAATAAAATGACAGCACCTGTATAAATGTCTGTATACATTAGTGATACCCCAGGTGTATGGGTCTCAATAAGCTATTCAAATGCATTAGTTGCTTAGTTATAAAGTAACAGCTTGCTAGTTCTGTACTGTTTTAAACAGGCAGAAAACCAGAAAGTGAAGCTGTTCTTTAGAGAAAAACTAAACATCCCACGGCATATCTGTGAAACCCTTGGAGAACCCTGGCCGGTCTGATGTCACATCCTGGAAGTGGGTGGAAGATGAGGCAGTTCTCTTTAGTGTTTGCCCTGTCCACCTTCTCCGGTCTACCTCACCCTCATTTAACTCCGAAACAGACCCCCAGCACAGCCCTGCCCCACCCTGGACCCCAGCCCAGCAAACACTAAGCTCTAACGGCGGCCCTCATGGAGTAATGTGCAGCCGGACCCTGTTTAAATCAAGGTGAGGAGCTCTGGAGAGGAGCTGCAGCTAGCTTGCCTGCTAGCTCCCCCTGTTAGCTTCGAGTAGTGTCCCTTTCAGGACCACTAATGTCACATTATCCACCCGTACCATATTCCTCTGTGAGTGTGAGTTTAGGGCAAATTTTATCAGACACACACGCACACGGGACGGCTGCCATTTATAATTTTATATTTTAGCTAGCTAGCTGTAACAATAGCTAACGGTGAGCTAACCGCTGGCTAACCTTCCTCTCCTTTTTAGTTTGACAGCTGACACATTTCAGTTTAATTCAGTGGCGGGTAGAGAGATATCATTCTCAATTCAGGTTTCTTTGGTAGAATTGTAGTTTGAAGTGCTGCAAACCAATGAGTATTGTTTAGTCAGGTTAGCTGTCTTCATCTCTGAGACTGTCATGTAACTGTCTTTTTTTCTCCAGCCCTCACATTTAAGATGCTAAAGGTGCCCTAAATAAACTGTCATGTCTTGCCAGTCAGTGGCCTGATGTGTTCCCACGCATCTGCAGCTCTCCATAAATACTCTTTTAATGATATTTTCGACCAGCTCCAAATTGTTGCTTTTATGTTCATCTTGATCTCAACATGTCCTACTCTTGCACATTGATTCTGATGTGTCCATTATGTCCAAGCAATATCAACATTTTCCACTCTCTCGCTCTTTGCAGGTAGAGCTTTGCAGTCTTCTTCCCTTTCAAAATACCCACTCTGTGCTTCTCTTTGAACACACTCAGCCTCTCCTGTGAGCTGCTTCTGCTAGACTGCCAAGCTTCTTCCATTTGTACCCAATCAGTTCAGAATGTCCCAGGTTCAGTTCCAGACCCCTGCCAACCCTATGCCCAGCACAAACCCTGTGCAGCTTTCCCCACCCCAGCCTGGGTTCAGCATTCCCTGTGCTACCGGCTCCTTACCTTCAGAGAGTGCCAGTCACCCGCTACGAAGCTCTGCCTTGCCCTCAGCCTCAGCCACACCCTTCTGTAACCCCACAGGTGGGTGGAAAGTTCATTGAAGCCTTTTTATTTTGAATGAAAATGTGAGACATGCAGTAATCATTAGATTTGTAGCCCATATAAATGCTTGTTAGCCAGATGCAGTGGTTTACAAAAGTAAGAATGTAGGTTATATAAATCCTCATGTAAAATTTTATTTCAGTATCTAACATGGCAAACCCTAAAGAGAAGACCCCCATGTGTTTGGTGAATGAGTTAGCCCGTTACAATAAGATCCAACCTGAGTATAAGCTGCTCAGTGAGCAAGGACCAGCCCACTCCAAGGTACCACACACACAGCACTTGCCACTTATTGTCTCTGACTGTCTTTTTCTTAGACCCCTTAGTTGTTTTGTGTCTCAGATTTCATCTCTATCTTTCTCTCGCTCTCTCTCACACACTCCTGATGTAGATATTCTCAGTGCGGTTAACTCTGGGAGAGCAGCACTGGGATGCAGAGGGGACCAGCATAAAGAAAGCTCAACACTCTGCAGCAGCTTGTGCTCTTGCCCAGACGACACTGCCTAAACCCAGCAACAGGGGGCCTCGCAACCAAGGCAGAAACCCAGGTGGGTTCTGCAAGGGCGAGTGTATGTTCTGTTACTCACATTCAAATCCTATAGTCTTGTGACATTGTAGTTTTCAGGGCACCTGTTTTTGGTATAAGCAGTGTACTTGGTCTAATTAGTGACTGAACTTTTCCTTGTGTTAAAAATATTCTTTTACACTTCACACCACCCTACATTACATGCTTCTTTTTGTTACATGAAGGAATCTCATCCTTTCTTTGACTGTTTTTTCCTCTTAGCGGACAGCATGACGCACACTGTGGAGCTGAATGCACTTTGTATGAAGTTAGGAAAGAAACCTATCTATAAACCCATAGACCCTTACCAGGGGATGAGACCTGCATTCAACTATAATATTAGAGCACCGGGCCCTTATGCCCGCTCCATGCAACAGTATGTACCTTTCGAGTTAATAAGATATCACTGTGTGCATGTACTCTTAAAGTACTGTTATAAGTTCATATGGAATTAGGACTCACTTTCAGTGAAATTTGTATCTTGAACAATTTTTAATTTGGGATAACAATATCCTTTGCTTTTTTTTATATAGTGTCATTAGTGTTTTACAAATAGATATCTGGTATAAAATATGAAGATAAGTCTGAATACCTTACCCAAGGCCTCCCATATGACCTCTGGCTTTTACCTGGTCAGGTATTACTATCCATTTCCTCCAGTGGGGCAGATGCTGTATCACATGGAGCTGTCCATTGGAGGGCAGCAGTTCCATGGGAAAGGCCGCACGCGACAGGCTGCCAAACATGATGCGGCTGCTAAAGCTATCAAAACATTGCAGAAAGAGCCAGTGCTCCAGCCGCTTTCAGAGGTAGGTAATTTGGGCACTTTTCTATTAAAATGGTGCATAGTGAAGGACCATGCATAATAAGTGCTTAAGGACTATGAAATTGTTTGAGCCCATGTATTAAGCATTTGAACTTAATTTAATAACATATTTATCAGTACTGATGGCAACAGGATTGAAATATTTATGCATAGTAAAATGTTATTAATTTTCTTTTATTTCTAGATGAAAGAAGAGCTTGTCGAAGAAAACCTCAACAAATCTGAGATTAGCCAAGTGTTTGAGATTGCACTAAAGCGGAACATGCCTGTGAACTTTGACGTATGCTACAACTCCCAGTTTGTCCAAAAATGTTTCAAATCATCTAAATTATATTGTTAAACTTTTTACTCAAATCTTCATTTGCCCTAGAAAATCATGACCTCTATAGCACATTTATATTATGACCTAGTCAATCCATCTCTCTGAGCGTTTTGCTTGTTCTAGTGACCCGTTATTTCTGTTTAGGTGCTGAAAGAGGCAGGACCCCCTCATATGAAGAGCTTTGTGGTGAAAGTGACCGTAGGAGAGTTTTCAGGAGAGGGGGAGGGCAAGAGCAAGAAGATTGCCAAGAAGCTGGCTGCCATTGCTGTGCTGGAGGAGCTGCGGAGCCTGCCACAACTCCCTGTCACAGACAAGATGCCCCAGCGTATTAAAAAGAAAACCAAATCTATTATAAAGGTGAGGATGTGTTAAATGGTTTGACTGGAAATAGAGTGAAAGAAACATCTCTATTAATATTTTAGATTGAGCCTTGTATACTATAAACTTCCTTCTTTTGGTTGTAGCTGCAGACAAGTCCGGAGTATGGGCAAGGCATAAACCCAATCAGCAGACTCGCTCAAATCCAGCAGGCTAAAAAAGAGAAAGAGCCAGAGTATAGCTTGGTTACTGAGAGAGGACTGCCCCGACGTAGGGAGTTTGTTATGCAGGTAAATGTCATTCTGCTAACCTTTTCTATTTTCCAAAGGCCAATTGACTCCAGTCTCATGAACAGATTTTCCTGAAACAAAAAGTAAGTTAATGCAGAAGAAGTCAAGTTTTTTTTTCTCTTTTAGGTGTCAGTCTCGGGTCAGACTGCAGAGGGCATGGGCCCCAGTAAAAAGGTGGCCAAGCGGAACGCTGCAGAGAAGATGCTAGAGCTCCTAGGCTTCAAAGTGCCTCAGCCTCAGCCTCCCAAACCGGCACTAAAAACTGACGAGAAGGTTCAATGGCGTTCAGAATTTCTCATTCACGTTTACAAATAGTACTAACCCATATATTAAACGGATATAACGGAGGGAGTTGGAAGTACAGCTGTGTGACTCACTTTTCAGTGATTTTAGTCTTAGTTGTTTGATGTCTGTGTGTTCTACAGCCACCTCTGAAGAAACCTGGAGATGGACGAAAAGTGACCTTTTTTGAGCCGGGCTCTACGGAGGAGGGTATTCTGGGTATGTGGTTCAAAAAACATTCTGTGGGGATAAACATGGGGAGAAAGGAGAATTATATAGAATATAATATTTATTTGCTGTTAAATCTCCCAACACTGTAGTAACTGCCAATACTGAAAATGCATTTGTTAGCTTTATTCCAATATGGGACTCTCTGTTGCACAGAAAGGTTCATTATGAAGCATTTTTATACATTTTCTTACTCTTTCCTACCTTGGTGTAGTCCCAAAGGAGGAAGACTTTCGTCTGCCCTTTCTCAGCCACCAGCAGCTTCCTGCTGGCATTCTACCCATGGTGCCTGAGGTAGCACAAGCAGTCGGTGCCAGCCAAGGACCCCATACCAAGGACTATGGCCGCCCTAACCAGGCCAAGACCTCACTAACAGCCACAATTGCCAATGAGCTGCTGTATGCAGGCACATCCCCCACTGCTGAAGGCATATTAAAGGGAAGCAAAAACCTGTCTCCAAGAAACCACGGACCCCTCACTAGACCATCTGAACAGCTCGGCTACCTGGCCACTGTACAAGGTTTACAGGTACTCGGAAAACACAAACATCTATGCATACACACTGACTCAAACAAGAACTTCTTAAAGAATGACACTCTATTTATTCATTACAGGTAGAGTACAAAGACTTCCCCAAAAACAACAAAAACGAGTTTGTCTCTCTGATCAATTGCTCCTCTCAGCCACCTCTTATAAGCCATGGCATTGGGAAGGACGTGGAGTCCTGTCATGACATGGTGTGTGTAGAACCAAATTTTTCTACCATCATATACTACACTTTGAATTTGATGGTTTGTCCCTTAAATGCACTGTAAGACATTGCTGCTTTGGTGTTTCTGGGGCATTAGATCACATGTTTAAATGTGTCTCTTTCTTGTTCTGTTCACAGGCTGCATTCAATATACTGAAGCTGCTCTCAGAGCTGGACCAGCAGCCCAGCCCAGCCAATGGACCAATCTCTGGGTCAGTAGATGGAGGCCTGTTTGAGTCTTTTTTTTTTAATAGAAAAGACAGGCCTAGTTAGCAAGTATCTCTCTACAGCTGTTGTTCTTATTGCTGTGGTTCTTTATCTGTTAGTGTAGATAAAATAAGCATGTATCTTTAAAATCTTTTTAACTCTGTAGGTGCGGCAAGCAAGACTTGGAGAGTGACTCATTGCTCAAACCGGCTAACTCAAGCACCATGGGAAAAAGTCTAGACGGCACTGTCTAGAACATGATCGGTCGTGCCATTTAGGAAACACTAGAGAAAAGACAGACTCAAGAGTTCTGACTGGCTGCTCAGACAGCCCTGTTCACACTGAATCTTTACCTTTCTGAAGTGTTACAGTTTCACAGTTAAACAAGATTGAGAGATTTCTCCTCCTCTTTGAAGTTGTTTAATTGTACATAGTTGTTTTGCTTCATCATATCCAGTGGTGGTTTTGTTTTTGTTTTTTCTTTTCTTTTCATTGTCGAATGGTAAAATGATGTGAACTATAACTTGAATAGATGGCTTGTTTTCTTTGTTAAAACAAAGGCGTTATAATGTCATGCTTTTTTTCTTTAAATGTTGTCATAACGAGCACCCATCGAGGAAGCGGCTGGACTTCTGCTAGAGCTGTTGTGATATGTGCAGTATAAAACCGCTTTGGAGGATATGATGAAGCTAAGGCACAAGGTCTCTGTCATGGTTTTTCTCCAGTGCTTTTGAGGTAACGACCATAAAAAAGAAAGTGTTAACTGCATCTCCATGTGGGACTGGGAAAGTTTGTTGACCTCAGTGTGATGTGTGGTGGTGTTCTGTGCTGTCCTTTTTGTAGTGCGGCTGTGTGCATGTGAGTATGTGTTTGTGTGTGTGTGTGAGAGAGAGACAGTGAATTTGACTGGGAATGTCTGAGTGTATGTCTGAATGTATGGTACAAGCACGATTCATTGCCCTATATTACAGTCAAACTCACACACACCCCTGTCAGTGTAAACCCACCCCATTATCTGCCAGTTGGTTCCCCTTTTCCTCATGGAATGTCAGTAAAGATGTGCCGCTGTGCTCTAAAATCAACCACCAGTCTCTTCTTAGTGTGTCGATTTGGAAGACAGTAAATGGGTTCAGAATGAAGGAATAAGGAAATTATTGTGAAATTGGTTGTGAATCAATGTCACATGTATCAATGAGAATATTTAAGCAACATAAATTATAAGCTGCTGTTTAAAAGTTGATCAGATTTTGGTGGTAGAACCATGGAGTATGCAGTGCAACTTTTTAATATTTTATTGCCATCCAGTAACAAAACATTTGATGAACCAGTCCACATGGGTGATGACTTCACCTGGATCTACCTGAATTCCTTACCTGCATCTAACATTCAACTCTTAACGGATCTGATCTAGCAAATTAAAGAGTGCTGAAGTGAAAGTGACTGCTCTGTCATGCGTGAACACACCACAGCACACAGTGTAAACAGCACAAAATTCTCCGTATTTAACCCATTCACCAAGTGAAGCAGCGTGTGGGAATAGTACCTTGCTCAAGGGTGCCACTAGCAGTCTTGGGAATGGAACCCATGGCTTCCTGATCGCAGGGCGAATGCCCTAACCACTAGGACACCAGTTGTAAGTTAATTAACCAGAGCAGGTGTGACAGATTGTGGTTGACTGTAGGTTCTGCGAGAACACCTTAGTTTATTGACCAGGGTTGGTGGCCATGAAGCAGTACAACTTGATCTATTAAATATTTAATGCTTTGATGACGGTGCTAATTGCGCTTTACTTAGTCTTTAACTTAGAGTAAGTGAGAGGAACTAATGAAGCTAGTAATATAATGTCTCCACATGAGAGTACCACAGTAATAGTATCTTTTGTACGCAGAAATAAACTAAAAGTAAAAAAACAGGTAAGCTAAAAACTATTTTACCTTTTTTTTCTTGGGCAGTATTTTACTCACTTGGGGTTAAATGTATCTTCTGCATTCAGAGCTTTAAAAATGACCTTGAGGAGCTCCAACCCTGTCAATGAGATGAAGCTAGGTGGGGTTCTTAAACTTTCTTGATGCTTTGCTGGACTGTTTTTTGTTGAACTGTACATTTTGTTCCTTATAAGTTATTTTAGTACCTGTTATTCACAGCACTAATGTAGCCTGTCCACACATGGGTCTCAGCATTTTTTGTACGTCTTGCCCAGAGGAGAGCATTACTGCAGGGTTCTGTCCATTAACCTCACATTTCTCCCTACGAAATGTGTTTTTATGCAATGCCTTTTCCTATCAAGTCAACCTGTTTTAGTTTTTCTTGTTGAATTAAACCGTATTAATGAGAAAGTTCTTAGGGTTATCTAAAATTACTTTTAATTTTAAACAAAAAATTGCTCATTTAATTAATCATTGAAAACATTTGGAAAGGGTGAGATACAGAGAAGGAGTTCATCAGTGATTTGAGCAGTCAGAAGAGTTTGTCAGTTCAAATCTGGGTAAAGGGCAACATTCTGGGTTCTCTGCTGTTTGGACAAATCTAATGGCATTGTGTTGTGAAGAAGTTTTGGTACCCTTGTCTTTTTTACCAATGTTTTTACATAAACCCTTACCTGTAAAACCCTAGTAACCACTTAGAACATCATAGTAACCACTACAGTTACTATAACAACTGGCTAGCTATACCTTAGCAACCGCCTGCAGTGTAATGATTTCAATGAAAAGCATTTCCATATTGTAAACTTGACCTGATGGAAACGATGATGTCCATATTTGGTGAAAATGATAAACAATATAAGACTTAAATATAGATGGTAGTATATTAATTATTGGTAGTATATTAATAGCTATAACACACAAATCAAAAAAATATACTTTACAGTGATTCCATGACTAAAAAAATGATCAGTATGCATACTGAGAATCAATTAGTGGGGTGTCATTTGCATAATGGACTTATCAATTAGCACATTCTCATTTGCAAAATGAACTTTAGTCCCTTGTGCATGCAAATGCAAATATACAGTCCACTGAGACCCTTTTAAAGGGCTCTAAATCCAGGTTGGATGAAAGACAAATGCTCCTCAAAGCCCTGGGTTGGGTGCTTTGTGTAGCCTGCTATTCTTTTTTTGGCTGTTTGCTGTAGGTAGGATGTTTTTTTTTGTTATTTAGTTGTCCTACCTTATAAATAGGGAAATCATTTTTAAGTTGCATTTCAGCATATCCACAAATTATCCTCTGCTCTGTCTAGCATGAGCAGATGAAATTAATTTGTACTTTTTGATGTACAAAGATCCTAAATGTTAGTTGTGGAACTGTCTCCCCAGTTTGAGTCCTGGAACTGAGCTCATAGACAGCACATTAAAATCGTGTGGCATTCTCAGGACATTGTATTTGCAAACTCAAACACATCACACTCGGTGGAACATGAGAACGGGTGGATGAATGAGGCCCAACGTCACTGCAGAATCTACTGTATTGTTCCTTTCTGCATGACTGCGCTCTGCTCACAGGAATGAAATGAATCCATCCTTTTCAGATATTTCAGCACCAGTGCACAGTACATACCAGCTAAGAAAACATTACAGAGCAGGGCCGTCCACTCCACAAGCAGACCCCTTCTTCTGAAACCACATGGTGAAATCTCTGTGGCCACTACCACAGCTTAAGGTCTATATGGGCTCACTCTTATCATTGCCTTCATCCTTTGTTGTGCCAACAGTTTCCACCTGTGATGAACTTTGCTCTGACCTCATTTGTGAAGCCAGTTAAGAAGTGTGACTGCAAGAAGAGCTTGGCCATGGAGCTCAGGAGCTGAACTGTGGGAGAAAAGTTAATCTGCAGTTACAGGTGGTTTAAGGTTCATTAAGTTAACCATTTAGGTCTCTAGGATCACTCTGGGACTACTTGTTCATGGTGGGAGTGATGAGTGAACTGGACTGAGTGGAGGAGTCACAGAGAAGCTGAAGAGATGTCAGGGTGTCCGATGTTAATTGTAACTTTAATGCTGGTTCTGGCGCGTTGGGCTGATGCAGGGGTCGAGGTTGAGGGCTGCCGCGCCGCCGGACTCTGCTGCTCTGGCCGGGAGAGCGCGTGCCTGAGCCGGGGCTGGAGGACGGACCGCGTGCACGGGGAGTGTTACTGTGACGAGGCGTGCAGGACACTGCGGGACTGCTGCTACGACCACCACCAGGCCTGTCCAGGTACGAAGATGCTCTAGCGTCTGTTAAAAGAAGTTACACGTGACCTGTGCATCTCAATTTTAAACGTTACCACAGAATTAAAACCACGAGTTTTGAAATTCAAATGGATTCCAACATTTCTGAATTCTTATTAAAATGAAGATGTAAACAAAGTATAGTGTGTGTTCTAGAACTTGAATATTTTGGAGTATATTGGTGAAGAGTGGAACAAGACCGTTACCTCTATAAGGCAAAATCTGTAAAAGCAACGTCATAGAAAATTATTAGGTGATGGGGAACTGGCTGTACACTGCCTGATGCCTGAGATAGATTTTGGCTTAAAACTGTACATAATACATGTATATAAGCCAAACAAGACAAAATAGTCACCGCTCTTTTAAAGCTCACGTGTGTGTGTGTGTGTGTATATATATATATATATATATATTGATTATTTTGTCTTGTTTGGCTTATATACATGTATTATGTATAGTTTTAAGCCAAAATCTATCTCAGGCATCAGGCAGTGTACAGCCAGACATGTATGTATGTATGTATGTTTGTATGTATGTATGTTTGTTTGTATGTATGTATGTATGTATATGTGTGTGTATTTATTGTATTTATTTCAACATCATTAAAGAATAGTCTATAGATGTTGTTATGTAAGTCTGGAGCTCTGTAGAAAAGACATTTTAAAAGATAAGGCATTAAAAAGGAAGAAATGTAATCAAACACACTGTGTGCCCTTCTTTAAAAGCAGGCTGGAAAATGTAAAGTCTCCAGTCCCGCTGAAACTTCAAGATGTGATTAAGACAAATTTGCCAAATACTAAGACATTTAGACTGTCAGTAAATGTTAATGGAGAATGAGGATATTGTAAATTTTTATTATTTATTTTTTTTAAAATAGGGAATGAATTAGAAAATTGTTCCCGGATTGTGACTTTTGGAACATACTGTAGCAGATAATCCAGTAATTAGGATTATGCTGATCCTCAATTGAGATTTACGGTTAGGGAGCTTGATAATGTCTTGACCATTATATTTTCTGAATTAAACAACAATCTTAATGTCTTTTTACTAAGTAGTTCTTAGTTTTTCCAATTGAACCAAAAAAAGTTTAATGGCAAATACAATCACAAGAAACATAGTAATATGTCATAATCTAGACTTTCTCATTCTCTTCCTTGGGTTATTTTTCTTTCTTGAGGTTTTTGGCCTACAAGAAGCTACATAAAGTGTCCACTCTGAATGTTGTGGGCATTTTTCACATATTTAATGTTTTGTCACAACGGATTTCACTTTGACACATGAGTTAGATCCCTTGCCTCTGACACACAGCTGTGTAATAATGGAAAGCTGCATGATTCAGATATGCTGAGTGTACGGTTACCAAGCTCTCCTTCACAGATCATAGGCTTTCTTGAATGTGTTTGAGAGCAGAATGTTTCTTACCTTCTCTTCATGTTACTTTGCGCTCACTGTTTGCCATTAATGGAATCCTGGGCTGCAAATTTGGTCAGACAAGAGAGTGGGCAAAGGGTGGAATGTCTTGTGAATGTCTTCCAAACAGTGTTATTCTTGACTGGGAGCGACAATCAAGCATGACTCTGAAGTATCTCTCAGAAGTACAAAGCAAAGTTTCTAACAGATTCCAGCTGGTGTGTTGTCCTCTTTCATCTCAGACAGTAGCTGAATATTTTGTAAATCTCTGTCTATGGATGAATCAGAGCGAACTTGCGGTGTTTCTCTCAGATATTCAGGATATTCTTTTATCTTTTCAAATAAACAAGCAGCTACTTTCTCAGCTCCTGTTATCTGCTCGCTGACAAAGAGGTGTGTTAGGTTTTTGTTTTTTATACAGTATGCAGTATTTTGTTCTCATTATGTTGTGAAGTGTGATTAATGCTTAAGTGAGAAATTATTAATGCATTTGTATTGACTACTCCATTAATACAGTCACTATTATACATGATATATTAAGTATTAGTGACTATTGAAGCTGTAACATATCATATGATTACAGGTAATATATTATATGTTTAGATATCTAATAGATAATAGTTTTAATCAACGTTATAACCATAAACATTGGTAATGAGAATAATATTTTGTGTTTTATCCAATGAGTGGCCACTTCTGTAGGTCCTATGCATGTCTAAGTCTTGAATTGATGAAATGATGGGCCAGTTTTTTATTCCAGAGCTTCCACAGCATTTCTATGCTGAATTCAGTTGTTTTTTTTTGTGGTTGTGTGTGTTAGCTGTACCCTGTGTAGTGAGTGAGTGGAGCGCATGGTCAGGCTGTTCGGAGCCATGCAAGGCCACGGTGCGGATGCGGCAGAGGCGGGTGCTCCAGGAGGCGCAGAATGGAGGTGAGCCGTGCCCTCCTCTCCAGCAGACAGCTGGTTGTGCAGAATACCAGCACCAGCATGGACCTTGTCTTCAGTATCTGGGTAAGCCAGGGCTCAACTACAGACTGTATGATCTTTTCAGTTAACAGCTTTAATTGTGACCTCTCTGTTTCTGTCTTCCACCAATCTACAGTCCCTGCGCTCATCACCACTGGTGGCTACGGCAACGCTCGCAAGAAGAGGGAGGTCTCTGACAGGAATGAGGTCATAGGGTGCGATATCTGTGTCCTTTTTAGATACAATGCTCCTTGCTTCTAACTTTGCCTTTAGCTCAATGTATCATGCTGAAGATCATCTTGAAAGGGAACTACTAGCATTTGAGTAGCTGGTAGTGCCCCTTTGTTTCTTATGTTTTAATGTTCTTAAATGTTTAACAGTATAAGCAATGGAAACTGCAATTCTCCATAGCATTACAGAAATAATGAAAATGCAAACATACTGGCAACATAGGGGTAAAAGCAGGTAAAAACTCATTCTTTGATTGTCAGCTTAGAAGTAAGAATCATAACACACATTCTATTATTAATATACATGTTCTTTTTATACAGCAGTTCTGACAGCACAACTTGATTTTCTATTCTATCACAACAACAAGAAATGAATAAAAAACTTTTACATATGAATTATTATTACTATTACTATTGCTATTACTATTACATATGTACTATTATTAAATATCACCTGTAGCATATCGTTTGTAGGATCAGACAAAGAGTGTCTCATCAAATTCCAAACCTGTCATTTCCCCATAGCAGTCAGCAACTATGAGAGCGGAAACAAACTTAGTCAGAAAGGAGCGGCATACAGTTTGGCAAACAAGATAAGCTGTGAAATGTTTTACAGACTGGCTGGGGCAAGTATTAAAAAGGCTAAGCTGAACTTGTTTTTTTTTTATGCCAGCATCTTATCTATGCCTGTAATGCAAAAATCTGCATTACAGACATTTCTGCTAATATTAAGCCACAATTGATACATATTTTTTTCTTTATTTTGCTTGTGCCTGTTATCAAATCACACCTATGATTGATTGCAACACACTCCCTCCTCTGCTCTATCGCATACAAACATCAATTATTTCATTCCTATTAGTAATTTATAATTTAAAGACATGATTTATTTAATAAATCAAAATGTGATGCATGAATGTGATCTGTGCAGCTACTGTGTGGAGTTTGAGCTCACCTCGCTGACAGCAGCGTGCCAGCACAGCACTGGCGCACACACACTCTGGATGCGGTATCTGCAGGAGGGACACCAGGTGTGTGTGGAGTGCCAGCCACCAGCCCTAGCAGCAGGCCAGAAGCACTGCTCTGGAGACGGAGAGGATGTGGAGCAGGACAGGTTAGACTGCTCTCCTTTGCTATTGTAGCATAATGCAGATACACTCTCCCACTGGTCACATGAATAATTGATGCTTTTTATTCAATAATGATTCATACATGGATATTCAATTAGTGTAAACTAGACATGATTTTATTGACTTTTTATTCTTCATACAATGTTTCTCATGGCAAGAAGTCATTAAATGATTTACTGTATTGATCCATTATAGATATTTCCTATCTACTTATAGAATATCACCACTTTAAATGCAAAACATTCTACATGTTATTTTTAATTCATTTTCTTCAGTGTTTCATATTTTATCACTTTATACTGGATGTTCAGCTGTGCTCATCATTCAGGATGCATTTAAGAATGCTTTTTTTTTTACAGCTTCCTACAAGTTGTTTGAGTTGTTCTAAGGATGAACCTCTACACTAATCAATAAGCCAGGGTCATGATGGAACATGGACAAGTCGATTAGTTCCACATTGGCAAAGGAGTTAGAGCAGGCTGTATACAATAAAGCTCTTATTTTGGACATGTAAGAAGAACAAATTTTGTTGGAAAAGACAGGTATGGTTGAAACAACAGAACGTGAAAGAGGGCAAAGACAACAACATGGACGGATACAATCAGAAGAAATATAACCGTGCCATTAAGAAGACCCAAAGAGAAGGACATTCAGGAGCTGTTTCATTCAAAGGAAGCACCGTGCCAAATATTCCACTAGATGGCAAAGTGAGACTATTTCCTCATATGAAGGAGAATTAATGCATTACCCTCCATTCAATTTATGCTCAAGATCCACACTGGCACTTAAGAATATCAGTAAAAAATTCAGAAGGAATCCAATTTTCTGGCAGCTGATCTGTACCACTTGTTTTGCCTTTGGGCTAACTGAACAGTTCTGCAGTAATTTGGAACACTCCAGGGCTTCGTGAGGCTTGTTAATGAAAAGGGGTGATTGCCTGCTTAATCAAAACCAAATTAAAATTCCAGTGCTGCTCAAGAGACTGAGTTCACATATTTGTTCCCAGCATGGGGATTTACGTCTTCTTGTTGATGAAACTACCGAAAACCGCAGTGAGGGATGGAAAGCTCTTCCCTGCATTCGGAACCAAATGTTTTTGTTTCATAGAACATTGTATGCCCTCAGGCCTCAGAGTATTGTAATGGTTCTTTGAACCTTCTGTGAAAAGTCAGAACGAATGGCTCCTCAGGATAATGAAAGAGGAAGAGATTTGCAAAGCGGGTTTGAAAGTATGGCTTTTGCATTTTCATAACAGTGCCCCCGAGAAAAGGAAAGACATGAAATGGGCTCTTCTTTTTCTCTTGCAGGAGAGTGTCTCTGCAGTGGCAGGCCGTAGGGAACCCCCGATGCAGAGGGGTATGGAGACGCGTTCGCCGCAGAGACTCCTGCTCCTGTCCCACTGTACACAGCTTTCTCTTCATCTAACACATGCATCAGACATTCATCACTATGTCCTGCTTTATCTGGGATATTTATGCTAATCTTTCAGCTGTAATAATGTTTCTCAGGAGTCAGAAGTATGTGAACTCTGTTCCTAAAAGACAGCAATATATAGTAATATTACAACTATGTACTATAGAAGGAATACATATGACAGTTTTTTTTTGGATTATTAGTATTTAGTAGTATTATAGATTACTTTAAAACTAAATTAATTGCATAGTACAGTATGAATATTACACTTAATTACAGAATCTTACATCCCTATACAAAGTAAGAATATACAACAACTCTAATAAATATGATTAAATTAAGATTAAAGAAATGAGACATTATTTCATTTGAATCATTTATTCAATGTCCAGCCAGCCAAAGGGGGATTTTTTTCATTTTACTGAAAAGAAATAGAAAGATCAGAGGACATTTTTGACACGTTTTCAGTTCCTTTTTTCTTTACAAGACAATGTATTGTCACACACAGAACAAGATACGGCTCCAGAGGTACGACATGCTTCGAACAACGTAACGCACATACAGAAACAACAGCATAGAAAGGTCGACAGGTAGAAAGTTTACAAAACACACAGCCTTTAGACCTACAAATAACATCTTAGAAGATTTCTGGAGGAGGGGAGGGGGTGTAAACAATTCTCTCTTTTGTTTTTTGTAAGGTCCCTGGAAACTAAAGGGATTTTTTTGTTTCTCCCTCATAATTATTAAACGCTTGTTCAAATCGATCATCTTATATAGTTTTATAAGAATAAACAAAACCGAGTGGTCACTTGGTTGTGCTTTCTGGTTGAAACATAACATACAAACACATCTTCATGTGCCATCTTAGAAAACAATAGAATAAAAAAACTTCTAAAGCTTTGAATCTGCTGAAACAACAAGAGTAAATGAACTGGAGTAAAAGAATAGGAATAATAATGATGATGACGATGATATTAATAATAATGATAATAATAATCCATGAAAACAGAAAACATTGTGCATGTTTGATACCTGAAGCTCTGAGTTTATCACAATTTGACACATTTTACCATGAAGGGGAAAAGAATGTTTTTGACTATAGTTTACAAACTTGTTAATGTTTTCAATTGAAAGTGTTCATATTTTCTGCACCATGTGTGTCTATGACCATAACAAACACCCAATAATTTGCCAGTAACACACAGACATTAGTCATATTCTAATGATTGATTGTCATCACTGCGGACTGTTCTCTCAAATAGTTTGTCATTGAAAATGTTAGATACTGTGTCTGGGTGTGAAGATTTCTGTTATATGAAAAACAGCAGTAGTTCAATAAACTTTTTAAGTGTTAAAATGTACTGCTTCTTGATAAAATAATCCACTATATGTCCAAAAGTATCCAGACACCCCTTCTTTTTGCGGAGTTATTTCTCCTTTAAGGTGCTCTGATTGCTGATTTTACTGAGCATGATTGAGATTATACAAGCATAAACAGCTTGTATAATCTCCACAGAAAAGCATAGCCAACAGAGTGGGATGCTTTAGAGCAGCTGTTCATGAGCCTAATATGAGCATGGCTAGAGGGTATAAAGCCCTTAGAACATTAGAACCAGTGAAACTACATTCTCTAGTACCTGACCTCATTGATGCTTTGTGACTGAATGCAATCAAATTCTCATTGCGAGGTGTAAAGCCTTCATAGAAGAGGAGAGGCTGTTGCTGCTGTAAAGTGAATGGGCTTGATTTCAGAAGAAACATGGAATTTTGGATAAACAAGTGTCTACAAACGTTTGGACATATAGGGCTGGTTTACTAGACAGATTTAGGCCTAGTCCTGAATTAGAGAGTAATTTGAAAGCTGATTCAAAAGTAAGTTTCTAGTATAACTTGTTAAATCTCAGACAGGGAAACACTACTATATACTAGCAATTCCTAATGAATCCTACCTGATATAAGGCTGAGCACAAATATGTTGCCTTTTACTTAAATGACTGTAAAATCTTGTGAAAATGGACCCTCCTCAAGGTTTATCAGGGTTTTAAGTGTGTGTATCAGTGTATACTGAGTATCATATACCAGAATACTAATACACACCTAATTCAAATTCAGTCTAATACCAATTTCCTTGGCCTGAACTTGTATTAATTACTGGACAAGCATTCATTTACCAGTTGGCCTTCATTCCTTCTGTTACATTAAGCTGCACACTTGTACATGTCTGCAGTCTTCTACACTATTACACTCTTTGTCTTACCAAGTTCTTGCTTGCATTACTATTCCACTCACTCTACTGCTTTGCTAAATTGTTTATGCAGAAACAGTAGCATGCATGAAAACAGCATCCTAGAGATCCCGAACTCTGCTGTCCTTCTTCCACCTCTGCATCCTCCCCCTCCTCCCCCTCCACCTCCTCCTCCCCCACACCCTGCATGCTTGAGTTTGTAGATGTCAGTTTTAAGTAATCCAACAGTCTCAACCCTTATATTTAAAATCTGGATATGCACATTGAGGAGGGTTTGTGATCACCATGGAAACTGTTTGTTGCCATCACCATAGCATCTGGTACATACCTGAGAATCCATGCGGCATGGGCATGTGGGATTGTGTGCATGATGGAAATGTAAGCATGGGGGTAAAGATATTTTAGGAATCTGTGTACCTCATTTTTTATACTTCATGTGCATCATCATATTTGTAATACTTAAAGGGAGTTTATATTACGATTGTGTTTAAGATTTTGAGGTAAATATTGGTATCTGCAACATACTGATAGGCCTCGGCAGTAACATAGAACAAAACAAAAATCAGAAAATTGGATATAAATTATATATATGTCTGTGTTTGTTGGGTTTAACATGTTGGCACAGAAATACATAAGGAAACATAAGAATCATTTGATTGAATGTGCTGTTCTGAGCAGAATTCTTTCTGTATTCTCATTATGAGCATTTTTACTATGGCATTAATTGCATTTACTGCAATTAATTTCCAGTTACACCTCTAGAGATAGGGTGTAGTATTGACCACCAGTCATTGCCCTCATAGCTGCTCCTGTCTGTGATAAGTGAGATAAGACTTGAATGAAATTATGAAAAATATTATTTAAATCTGTTTGCATCTCCTCTGTGTTAATGTCTCTGACATTAATACACCTAGGTTATAGTAACACAATAGACTGGTACAACAGATTTCTAGAGATTATGACCAGGTCTATATAAAAATAAATCAGTCATACTGCATGTATATGGCATTTAAGGGTGTGTTGTGTGCAGGAATGTCAATAATCATATACACACATTTTGATGAAGCCACCTCTCTTAGTAATACACATACTCCCATACTCACAGTCATACTTTTTAGACATCCATACTTGCAGTTAAGTAAGGCCAGTTTCTTAAGGGGCAGGGGGAGGGGTGCACTAGTAAACAGGCTATAACATTAACTTGGTCTCTAAAGCCTAATATTGAAAGTGGGCTCTGGACAATGGCTAGCTGAGATGGGCAGTGAGTACCTGTCCCTTGTTTGTACTTTACAGACCTGCCCTGTCTCATCCATGTTGGGTTTTCCCTTCCAACCCCGATTAAGTGTCTACACTAGTTCTGCAAGATACTGGCAACAGTCAAATCATCTCCTTTTCACTTGGCACATGGCTTGCCTTTGCAAGACAGGCAACACCAACACTGGTTTCCTTGCAAAGGGGGAGAGACAGGAAGAGAGATGAACTCTTCTGAGATTTGTTTTCATCAGCATGGTAACATGACCATTGTTTTCCAGAGAGGAAGAGACCCTGCAGAAACTCAGAAGCCTCCTGAGTTGGAGTCAAATGTCTCTAAAGTGACGCTGCACAGGACCTTCTAGTGTGCCATCTCCAGTACCTTTGCCTCTCTCCCTGCTCTGACTAAAGTGAACAAACACTCTCCATAGCTTTAGAGGCTTTCCTCAAAGGTGTTGGAACGGCCTTTGACCCCTTTAGACCTACGTGAGGCATCCAGCGCCACGTGGTTGTCATGGCTTCCACTTGGAGTGCTTCCCAAAGGGAAGAGGCAGTTCTGACCCAATAGCCTCTGTGCAGCCTCCAGGTGGTTGATGCCCCCATGGTGGCCACTGGTGTGCCGAGGTTTGGTGCCCAGGCCTCCCAGTAGGCGGTCTGATGGGCAGCCTTCACGTAGGTGCTCTTCGTCATCTGTGTCCGCATCAATGTACTTGTTAATGGAGGCGTCATGAAACGTGAAGACAGTGGGAGTGAGAGCAACTCCTTCAGGTGTCTTGGGTGGAGTCCTGCTGCTGGCTGTAGTATAGATGGATACCTCAGGACTGAGAAGGGAACGATCTGAAGGAGCAGAGTTGTCTGATAAAGGGCCATCAGCTGGACTCGTTTCTCCACAGCCACGATGATTTACCTTAAAGGAGTGTATTTTCAGAGGGTTTACACCATGTTGGAGCAAACCCTCCATGTCACGAGGCTTTGCAGCAGAACGTGGTGGGGTAAGCATGGGCTCATGTTCCATGGTGGTCTGAAGGCTTGGGTTAGCACTAACCCGTCCTGAAAAACCAGGCCCAGGACTGTGTGAGAAACGTGAGTTCTCTGGAAAGGACAAACCCCCTGCTGGACTGTAGGGGAACCTTGGGTTCTCTTGGAAGTCTGTGGCACAACTGATGTAACTGTCAATGCTGGACAGACTTTTCATGTCCAGCACTCCTTCGCGCCCCCCCAGTGGGTCAGCTCCTTGACCTGACAAAGTGCCCAGCTCAATCTCATCCCTTCTGCACCCCGCTCGGGATGCACTCCTGTCTTTAGTGTTGAGGTTGGGCTGAGACTGTGTCTTGGTCATCTGGTTGTACATTTCCTCCAATTTCTGTGCATTGAGCCTCTGAGGGCTGGAGCCCCTAGCCTTGTTTGGGGAGCCTTGCTCTGGATTGAATGAACGATTGGAGCTGGTGTCAGATCCAGCCCTTTTGGACGCCCACTTCCAGCGACTAGGTGAGAGGTGGTTGTCCTGAGACTTCTCCCCCTTCTCCATGACCACCACATCAAGGAGGTCTGCACCACGTGAAAAGGCATCTCTAACATTCATGGATACTATACTGCCATTGCGCTTAGCTCGTTCCAGAGCCTCACGTCTCTTGATGGCTTTTTCTTGTCTCTTCTGCTCCTTATAGAACTCAGAGAAGTTGTTTACAATGATAGGAATGGGTAGGGCAATTACCAGCACTCCTGCAATGCAGCAGAGACCGCCAACAATCTTTCCTAACAATGTTTTTGGATAAATGTCCCCATATCCCACAGTGGTCATAGTAATAGTAGCCCACCAAAAGGAGGCAGGGATGCTCTTGAACTTTGTGTCATCTTCATCCTTCTCTGCAAAAAAGACCAAACTGGAGAAGATCATAATACCCATGGCTAAGAAGAGAATTAGCAGGCCCAGTTCATTATAACTGCGTCTTAATGTGAAACCCAATGACTGCAGCCCTGTGGAGTGACGTGCTAATTTAAGGATTCGAAGAATTCGCATAATCCGAAAGATCTGCACCACTCGCCGCACATTTTGAAACTGCAGCACACTCTTGTTGGACTCGGTTAGGAAAATGGTGACATAGTATGGAAGGATGGCTAGCAGATCAATGACGTTAAGTGGACCTTTGAAGAATTTCCATTTATTGGGTGCAGAGAGGAAACGAAGGAGGTACTCCATAGTGAACCAGGCAATGCACACTGCCTCAACGTGGGCCAGTTGAGGGTTGTCTGTGCTTTGACCGAACTCATCAATTTCTTGCAGTTCTGGAAGAGTGTTGAGTGACAGGGCGATGGTAGACAGCACAATGAACAGTATTGAGATGATGGCCAAGATCTGTGGATTACAGACATCAGAAAACAGTTATTAGTGAGGGTTTGTTTGGGTTTGAAGTTCAAATAAAGCATATTTAATTGAACAAAATGACAGATAACTAATTTCACCACGTGGTCCATCAGAGTTAGCATAGTTAGCATAGCATCTGAACCACCAGCAATCATCAGTCAAACAGCAATTAAATACCCCAGAGCCAATAAATACTGACATTTAGTGAAAACAAAAGGGTTAGAAAAAAACAGGAAAATCCTAAACATAAGTTAATATCACTTTAAATGCATGTAAACCAAACATGTAGTGCCTAACAATATGGTAGGAATTGTATGTAGCATCATTTTATGAACAATTTTAGCACAAAGCAGAGTGGGGACCATAAAGCCGCACTTAAATGCAGTTATTTATGACAACTATGATTTAATGTCCTCTAACAGAAAGTGAAGGTACAGTGCCCAGGGTTGTTGAATCTACCTAGAGTACACCTGGCTTGTTCAGGTCACTGTAAAACTTGTCACAACGGTAAAGAAAAATTGCTCTCCTGTCTTTAATTCTGCCTGTGTTTCATAGTGCAGTTTCTGTCCTCATTAGCCCTAATCAAGTTTGACTTCTACCAAGACACAGTGAATTAGAGGTGCATGTATGTGAGTAGGTGAGGGAGTGGCTGAGTTTTCTTAATAGCATTTGTTTGTGCTGCTGAATGAACTGAAGATAACTTATTCAATATAAAATTATTTTATATTTATAGAACTACTTTTGGTTCCCGAAAGACCATTTCCGTAGATGGCTCTTTAATTGGTTCTTTAATAAGCCCTTTAATATCATTAAAAGCATACCGTTTATTTCCCAGTTCATACCATCTATATATGGAAATTATAGGCTTTGTATTTATATCTTTTCATATATCCACTTATTCGAAATACAATAGAATAGTTTGCAGTAGTTAACAGAAGTACCCATTCATGATTCATGATTTTATTAGACTACTTTTTGAATAAACACATCAGTTTTAACAGTGCTTCTACAAAAAAAACAGCTTGTTTAATTAAGTGAAAAAAATTATTATTACTGTTTTGCTACTGTCACGGTCCGGTCAGTGGCGGGTTAACGCCACTGCTTTTTAGTTAGTTTTTCTAGTTCTGTTCCTTTTGTTCATGTTTCCCCCATGTGTTTGTCATTGTTCTAGGTTTGCTGTGTGTCTGGTCATGTCTTGGTGCTCTTATTTTGAAGTTCTGCCTGTTTAGTTCCTTGTGTCACGTGTTCCCTGTTAGTCAGCTGTTTTCTGTTGGTCATGTCTTTAGTTCCAGCTGTGTGTAATGAGTCTGATGTGTCTGTGTATTTAAGGTCTGTGTCTGTCAGTGTTCCCCTGTCTGTCCGTCACGTTAGAGTTCCTGGTGTGTCTTATGTGAGTTTAGAGAATCTGATTCTTGGTTTTGTTTCAGGCCCACGTGCCTTTTTGTTTCTGGAAATGGATTCCTGGTGTCTGGCTGGTTCGCGCTCATTTCCAGGTAGCTCCGGGGCGAAGCTTCAACGCTTCCCCCGTGACAGCTACATAAAATCATTTCAACATCGTAAGCTGCCCTTGAATGTGGGTCCTTTAAATTAAAAAAAAACTTTAGTAAAGAGCCTTTTTAAGAAAGTGTGTAAGATGTTGAATGTGGAAGTTTTAGTACCAATCAAGGGCTTTTTATAGAGCCCTCGTCCCAGTCCAAGAACCACTTACGTAGAACCCTTTATTTTTAAGAGTGTACCCTACTAATGGGTGGGGGACTGTGTATATAAGGATGAAGGGGGACTTGGAGATTTCTGTGAAAGATCCTGTACAGATAAAAAGCACTACAGAGTGGCTTAAAGAGGCCATGTGTAATTAGAGCAGCAGAATCCTCAAGTTACAGCACCTAGGATCATCACCAGGCTAGCAATGTAGTAGCAAATCAGAATCCACACACACACTCAGTTATGTGTGACCATGGCCAAATGTTCTCCTTAACACACTGAGGAAGAGAGAGCTGAGTCCAGATGCCACTCACCCGCCAGCCCTTAGCCACCTCCAATCAGAGAAGGAGTACACTGTTGCCATGACGCCATGGCAGATGTGAATTATGACCCAATCTGTTTATCTCTTTCTTTCACTGCCTGTCTTCCTATTTGTTTCTCTCTCTCTCTCTCCCTCTCTCTCTGTTATCTTTTTTGTAATCTTTCTCTGTCTTGGTAACAATGATTGGTCTTTTTGAAAGCTAAATACAACTGTCTTTTCTCACTAAAGGTATACAAGTAAAACTACTAGCATCATAAAAAGCATTAATTCAAACACAGCAAGTTGACCTACGATATCCCTAACTCAAATCTGAACTCCTCTGGCCACTGAAGGAGAATTAATGTACTGTAGCTGTAGGTAATGGATATCAGGCTATAATAAATTTAGTCAACAACACAGAATACTATCACTAACCACACATATTGTGTAGCACCATTGTCCTGGTGTTCTGCTCATTATGAGTCTAATGAAGAGGAGCACCAGAGGGAGAAAGGACCCATGAACCTGTAGACAGCAAGATAAGAGAGTCCAAAAATAGCACGGCTGAGATGTATCATATTCTATCCAATGGATTTAAATAATGTCTAATACCAGAATGTAATTGAATAGGCACAGTTATACTTCTCACAGCATGGACACATCAATTGTATATACAGGCAACTTCTAGTGTTTTAATTTTTGGTTAATGGTCAATACAGTATGAAGGCAGTACTGATCTCCAGTGATATTGCATTGACATTGTGTTTCATGAACATTTCTAAGATATAATATGCAGTAAGGCATAGGCACCTTAGTATATTGTTTAAAGGGTCTATTTCATGGAAGGCCAAATTGTCTACAGTGATACAGTGGTTAAATTTAGTATATACCTCTCACACTCCAGTCAATCTATTCTATATTTGGAAATTAAGCTGATAAATTCTGAACATCTATTCAACCAATCAGAACAGAGTTCATTTACACAATAGTCTTTAAAGTATAGTATAGTAACAACAAACATTGTTAGTTCACTGTATCCTAGATGTTACAAGACCAGCTCTTCCGCCAACAGCAATTTAGTCATGGGCATTTATAGGGAGCATTTCAAACTAGACTACAAATTAATGATGCACAACAGCCAATCAAAACCAAGTTCATTTATACAATAGTCTTAAAGTGTGTGTGAGTGTGAATCAATTTGTCATATGTGAACACACTGTGTGAACAGCACAAAACTGTTCTCTGCATTTAACCCATTCACCAAGTGAAGCAGTGTGCAGCCACGAACAGAGCAACAGTGTGGGGGAACGGTACCTTGCTCAAGATTTCCTCAGTGGTGCCACTAGCAGTCTTGGGATTTGAACCCACAACTTTCTGATTGCAGGGCAACTCACTAACCACTAGGCCACCAGTTGCCCACACACAGTAACAGCATAAAGTCATGTTATGTCTGTTTGGGTTGTGTATAACTGCACAAACATGAAAACTGCATCTCAAAGGGATAATTTGGGAAGAAAATGTATTTACTGAGTTTCAAAAAGGGATTAGGCTTATAGTTATGGTTAGGGATATGTAAGAGATGGATCATTGTAGTTGTTGGGCTTACAGCCTTAAAGTGTGCATCAAGGACTAGGTTATGGTCAATAACCATGTGAAGAAGAACACATACGGTTTTATATACGGTTTTATAGAAGAACCACTACTGTTACAAAAAGAGCACCATTCATCATATTTAAATATGATCTGTGCGTATCAAGATATTTAAATGGAAGAGTCATTAAACATTGTTCCAAGGAAGCCAGACTAGCTTGTAAAATGACCACTTATTTTAGTGTAAATGTCTTTCGAAAGTTCTGGGACTGAATGCACAATTAGTGGCTGTCCCTCGAGCCAAGCAAAGCTAAATTTGGAGACAGAATGTTTCGATCACAGTCTGTTTAAGAAAGTGCAGTGCCGCAGTCCCTGAAGGTCAGTAATGTGGCAGTTCTGCTGATATACATGACACAGATTTGCAACGACAGCAAAAAACTAATAATGACTGACAGATGCTTTAAATAATTTGTAACTCTAAACTGAAATAACAAATGAAATTGTCCATAAAGAAGGCCTAGACGTGAGGGACAACCTTATATTTAGTCTTTAGTCTTTACCTATATTGATAATTAGGTTAATCATAATTGAAACAACACTGGGCAGGTCATCTAAATGACCTCCTGAGTCCCATGATGCATTAGCATTTTGTTGTGTGAACTTCTGTGCTGTGACCACTCAACCATGATAACATGAATTCTTCAGACTCTGCTTTCAAATTTCAGGACTATCATACAGAATGTTGCTTGCTAACTATTTGACAAAGCAAGAAGAAATTCATGGCCACTGTTTCATATTTTCCTCCCATCCTCATCCGATGGTAGATGAAAGCGTTAGGACTTAACATAGTTTTAGTTTACTCCCACGTTTTTGCTGTTGGCGAGAGCAGGACTCTGTTTTCTGAATGGTACATGGGGTTTAGGTATATTGTGAATATAGAACCCTTTTTTGCTAAGAATGTTGGCTTTGGGTTGGAGTCAAGTCAAGCCAAGACAGATTTATTTGTATAGCGCTTTTGTCAACAGACATTGTCACAAAGCAGCTTTACAGAAATCTGTGCCCAATTTCCCAGTGAGCAAGCTGGAGGCAGCAAGGGCAAGGAAAAATCCCCCAGAGCAAGAAAAGAGACATTGAGAGTATCTAAGACTCAAAGAGGGGCCCTCTGCTCTTTGCTTTGACACAAGAAGTAATTAGTATTATGAGTTCATTTAAGGAATAACTGGAGAACACGCAATTAATGATCAAGATTCCATATTGTTCGACAGAAGTGTGTTGTAGATTAATATACAATCACAGGTATAAGAGAGTGAAAGTGGAGGGTCAGATTTATACTGTAGTTTTATGTCACTGTATGCTCAAACGTGTACATGTGGCTTTGTATTTATCTAATTAAATATCCCCATAATAAATGCAAGGAAAGATTTTTTTACCACCATTTTTGAAAACTTGGTATGATTTATGTACAATATTGCATAGGTAAATGGAATGTCACAAATATATTAATATTGAACATATGTGTATGTGTGTGTGTGTGTGTGTGGTTGTTAATGGAAGAGAAAGGAGAAAAATCAAGAGAAATCAAGCCGTCAATCAAATAATCTAATGTACAATGATAAACTGCAAAATCCATGTGGGCTTTCAGGTGTAAACAGGTGTAAACAAGTCTGACAAGCAGCTCCAATCAGCATTGAAAAAAATAGTGTGAAATAGTGTGAAAAATCACCAGCCAGCTTTGGTGGGCCAAAATGCCAAAACATCTGTAGCAACATTAGCCCATTTATAATTTTTCCAAGCTAGACAGAGAGTAAGATGTCTGCAGTTCAGCCCTGTTGATTCACAGTGAAGTTACAAGTCTTTTACATCCAGGTAATATGTAGGATATTGCATTAAATAATGCAAGGCAATTTTATTTGAACCTGATAAGATCCTGTCTTTATCAGCTAATGTTTAGAAGAGTCCCAAGATGTTTTACATCTTTTATAGCTGCTAATAATTCTATTACTTAAATAATTAAGTATATGGTATGAATGTATGTATGGTTTGGACATGTGTGTGTGTGTCTGTATATGTATGTTGAAAAGACTCTCCTGGGCCTTTTGGCCCTTCTCTGGAACTCTTCCCCTGACCTTGACCACTGACATTCTACCGCCTCACACCTATCGCCATGGCAACTGTTTCTTTGCTTAACATGAAGGGACCACACAGAGACAAGTTTCTTCCCTTTCCCTTTTTCTCTCTTTCTTTCTCTCTGTTTATTCCTCTACTTCTTCCTCTCTCCTTCAGAAAACCTTACAGCTGCTTGAACTTATTCTTTCTTATGGTTTTGAGGCCTTGAGAAACACACTGACACAAATTCACCCATCCATGCTTTGTCTACATTTTTGTTGTTACTACTGCTTTACAGAACGCTGAAAAAATCCCATTCAATGTAATAAGGAACTGTAGTGCACAATTCCATCAGTGTCATATCATATCATTGCTAATGTGTGTGAAATGCAACACTGTTGGGACAGATCAGACCTAGTTTTTTGCAATCTGCCACAACTGCAAAAACTTCTTAACCCATCAGAAGTCTTTGCTTGGCTGGCGTAGAGGAATTAGTTTGGTAGTGCTGAATGTTGGTTGGAGATCTTCAAAAAAGGACTGGTGATCACTGGGTTAAAAAAAATCTGTGGACTGAGCATAATTAGGTCAATCAAAGAAATGTTTAAGCCAGTATCTGTGGTATAAAGACTTTTGCTGTCATTTTTTTCACTGTTTAGAGAGCGATAATCAGAGGGCCCATGCGTATCTGAAAGCAATGACAGATGTCTGCACTGACGACCACCATGGGACCCGCCTGAGGCTCATGATTTTACACTTCGTTCACATGAATCATTTGCGAGCCATCAGCTGCTAACAATCCTATTTACACCTCTCTATTTGCAGATTTATATTTAGTTTGTTAGTTCATAGTCCAGTAAAAAGAGGCAGCAAAGTTCAAATGAGTTCCCAGTTAAGAGTGCCAACAGATTCCCATGGGTTAATTTGAATACACTGTATTTATCTGGAGAGGACTTTCGGATTTAGCTGTAGGGAGCACGGACATTCAGTACTGTTCAGGCCAATCAGTGCATGCTTTATGATTCTAGCAGTGTCTTTCTGAACCTGCCTCCAAGCTCTTCGGAAAGTGACACTGTCTCCATGGTTACCAGAGAGGACCACGTTTTCTACATTTCCCACAAATGACAGCATGACAAAGCGCACACAGACACACATTCTTGAGCCCGGAATCTCATGACGGAGCGTTCAAAGTCTTCCAGGAATGTTCCTATTAGGATCGGACATTGTTCTTTCTTTATCTCTTTTCTCCCTCTGTCTTTCTGAGCAGCTCTGACCTGTACTGGAAGTGAAGGTTCAACTGCATCCTGGCAGCCCTTGAGACATGGACCCTAAAGCATCTGCAGCTGCCTGCACACACTTGATTGGCTGACTTACGTTGCTGGTATAGCCACATTCTCTCATGCATTATTCATGTGTCTGAGTGTAGGGGGAGAATCCTGTCTCAGTATCTATATTTAAACCTGCCCAGACAGTGACAGCGCTATTTATAGTATCGCCAAGGGGAATACAGTGGCCTAGAGGAGTGCCTTCCAGCACGCACACACACACATATACACACACTCACTCACCGAGAAAAACAATACCCTTATGTAGGTTATTTTATAGTTCACAGGCTTTATCAAATATTGACAAATACATGTATATATGGTTGCATGTCATTTAATCAGAGTCTCCAGCAGACACATGTTCTCAGAGCAGTAAAATCAATACATACGTTTCTTATGAACATTCGAAAAGGTTGAACAAGGAAAAATATCTAAATGTTATTACTAGAGGTGGGCATAGATTAATTTTTTTAACGCCGTTAATCTCATTGGAATCTTGGCGTTAACGGCCCCTCCCCTGAAAGAGAGGCAGAGACAAGTTTAAAACGTGCGCGAGTCGGACAAGTCACTGAAATATAAGGGGGGAAATTCATCATAGCTGATGAAGGATGGTTGGGGGGGGGGGGGGCAGTTAACGGCGATATTTTTTTTATCGCTCGATAAGAATCTCGCACCGTTAATTCCGTTAACGGCCCAGCACTAGTTATTACAAAACCCAAACATATAATAACTGTCACGGCTCAGCCAGTGGCCGATAGGGGTCACTGTTTTTGGTTTTGTTTTGCCTGCCTGTTTTGCCTGCCTGCCTGTTTCCCCTGAGGTAAATCACGGAAGCGGGTTAACCCCGTCTTTCGTGACAATAACAGCTATTACAGTGGGAACTGTTTACAATAAAGGTTTTATTGGATGCTTTACTAAACTGCATTTGTCTTTCAGTGGTTCATTCATATCACAACTTCACCAAAAAGGTATTTGGCCTTAAAATCATTTTTTAATAAAACTTTTATTTTAAAAACGTATTACTTTCCCTTTCCGATGCCAATATCTGATTATCAAGAATCAATATGTGCCAAGGTGTCACGGTCAGGTCAGTGGCCAGTTAGAGCCACTGCTTTTTTGTTGCTGTCCTGATTTTGCCCTGTTCTGTTTATTGCTGTTCTGTGGACTCTTATTTTGACGTGTCGTGTCTGGTTCTGTTCATTTTGTCACGTGTCTCCTGTTGTCAGCTGTTTTCTGTTTGCGTGCTCCTTTGTTCACAGCTGTCTTGTGTTTCCCTTGATTTCTTTTAGTTAGTCCTCATGTGTCCATCGCCTCACTTTCCCGTCCCTGATCCTGATGTCTGTTTCCTGATTATTCACATTCTGGTATATTTACGGCCCCCATGCCTTGCTTTCTTTTCGTCTTGTTTTCCTTAATAAACGTATCGCATGGATCCCTGCGTCTCTGCCTGCTCCATGCTCCCAGGTAGCTCCGGGTTTGGGCTTCGCGGCCCGAGCCGTGACACAAGGAATGATACTGACACCAACTCAGTCTGAGCTAACTATTTAATAGGTCCTTAACATTTATATCAGTCCACTTTCATAATATTTTATTTTGGTTAAAACAGTGCTCTGTGTAAACGGGGCATTTGGCTGATGCTCTCATCCAGAGCGACTTATAATCACAGGTACAGTCCCCTTGGAACAACTGTCTTGCTCAAGGAAAGAACGGTAGAAAGTGGGGGTTCTAACCTGTGACTTTGTGGTCATCGGATTCACAGGCAAGGCTACCCACTAGGCTGCTACTACCACCCTAAAAGTAAAATACATTAAGCTTGAACTAATAGCATACATTAAGCATGAACTGCATTTTCCTGTTGGATAATATTAATATATTGCCATACTTAGCAGGAGAAGTAACCAACAATGTATTGGCAAAAACTGTGCTAAATGTAGTCAAAGCCATTTCACTCATATATTCTTACTTACTTCAACAAGGCTGACATTGGGTAAGTATTACAGTTATTTATGCTGTTAGTAGCAGCTGCTGAGTTAGGGATTCTTAATTTGTTGCGAGGTCCAGGTCTTGTGATGGCATCTTATGCAGCTAGCCTGTTTGTCTGGAGCACTCCTTATCCTGAAGAGTAAACATAGCTTAAAGGCTATTGTCACTCCAAGAGACCAATATTTGTTCCTTCCTTATACACTGTTCTGCCATAAGCTTTAAATCACTTGCTTAATATTGTGTAGGTTCCCTTCATACCTCCAGGACCATGGACTCCACACGACTTCTGAAGGTGTGCTGTGTTATCTGCACTAAGACATTAGCAGCAGATCTTTTGAGTCCTGTAAGCCGTGAGGTGAGGGATTCAGTAGTTTGTCTAGCGCTGATGCTTGACATGTGGGGAATCTGTAGGCCAAGTCAAAGCAAGCTGTGATTCACAGCATTTTCTGACCCCTTTCTATAGTAGCCATCTATCATTAACCTTTTCAGCAATTTGAGTTACAGCTGCTCCTCTGTGGGACCAGACTAGGCTGGCTAGCCTTCAATCTAGATTCGTGATCAGTGAGCCTTGGCAGCCCATGACCCTGTTTCTGGTTCACCAGTTGTTCCTCCTTTGACCCTTTTTTGGTAAGCACTGACTACTGCATACCAGGAACACCCCACAAGTCCTGCTGTTTTTGAGATGCTTACTCCCAGTCATCCAGACATCACAGTTTGTCTCTTGTTAAAATCACTCATATCCCTCTTCTTGCCCATTTTCACCGCTTCCTACACATCAGCTTCAAGAACTGACTGTTCACTTGCTGTCTAATATCTCCCACCTCCTGACAGGTGCCATTGTAACAAGATAATCAATGTTATTCACTTCACCTCCCCAGCGTTTTTAATGTCATCGCTGATTGGAGTAACTCTCCGTTCGTTCCCTTGATAACAACCAAAACTAACAACACACCTCAAACGGCAACTACACAGCAGGAGCAGAGGATTGCTGAAAGATTCCTAATTAAGCTATTCAGTTCAGTTGTCTAACATTAATGAGTTTTGCTCTGTTTGTATTTAGCATTATTTGATCTTATTTGTGGCATTATTGGTGATAGATATAGTTATTTATAGTATATTTATTTACTACTGCTTTTCTCGAATGGAAAATAATTCCACAGCATTTATTCACCTTGACTCATTAATGGTTATTCTACTGCCAAACATAAATGTCCCCAAGTAGCATGCGCATGTGGCATAAAGTGGGTTGATGCTGCAGTTTGGCAAAAATATAATGTCATGATACACATTTTTTTGATTACATGATATGAACTGTATGTTTAGAAAGGAATGTTGTAACATATGACCTAATGTATCATAATAACAGTTAATATTGTGATATTGCCTAGTTCTACAAGAAACCAAACTACAGTGCAGCTCACATAAATTATGGGAATGTGGTTCAAGAGATGGCTTATGCACTTTCCAATCACTCTTCATGTTCAAACAATTTACACTGTTCACACAATATCAACTGAATGTCAGAATGCGGGCTGCTAGGCCCACACTCTGATTTGCCTCTAAGGGAACAGGGACGGGACAGGCAGACTGGCATC
>JBBPDC010000109.1:16218326-16230542 GCA_037974485.1 Hemigrammopetersius urotaenia | reverse complement strand
ATAAAACCTACATTTTCACTATCATAACCACCAAGAAATGAAAAAATTCAAACATATTGTGTGTTAGGGAAGTCTAAAGAGTAAAATGCATGCACTTATTTTGCAGGGAAAAATTTGGGATTAAACGGGTTAACGTTAAAATCACTGTTACATCAAAAATGTTTATCTCTGCCACAGGAGGCAGAAGAACTTTATTTTAATAGAAATGGAAGTGGAACAATTTATATTAGTCCATTCGCCATGAAATGTTAACAAAATGGGCCGCTGGCAGTTGGTGTTACAAAACACACAAACACACACACACACACACACACACACACACACACACACACACACACACACACACACACACACTACAGAACAAAAGACCCTTTACTTAAGTCACAGCCTCCAAAATTCAACAAAATGAGCCTGTCTAAATATAACTCTTTCCTGAAAACTGACCAAAAGAAAAAGAGATACACACAATTTATTTACTTATCTTCTACTCAGACTGTCTGATCAAATGAAGGAAGGATATCACAATTTAGAAATGAAGAAACTGAGCGAACGATGATATACTACGAGAGTACTTTATGTTACAAAACACATGGACATCACAAGAGAGCCTATTAGATGTCTGTTGTAAACACGCTGCAGCCACTTCATTTCTTCCGGAGCTGAATGAGAGCAATCTTTGTCAGTTAAAACTCCATCTGTGTTGGATGCTTTCCTATTTTTTATGGATGACTCATTAAACAGAACACTTAGATGCATTACAATCATAGAGGTCATTTTGGCCCAGCAGCCTCTTTCTTTAGCAGTAACTATTTTGCCCACCGTAATTTACCCATCTGTCCTTGCAAATATGACACATTCTAACTAGAGATGCATTTCCACAAGAAAATGTGAAGTGTGATTACTCATCTGCGGCAGGCACGTGAAAACCACAAAGAAAACAAAAGAAACTAAACTCTTTTTCTGTTTTAAGAGGCCTGATATTACCTCAGGAAAGCTCTACAAGTCTGGGGTGAGAGAAAAGAGGGACAGCTATGCCAGCAGAACGAGAAACAACACAATACGCAAACATTCCACCTTTTATTTCCTATGAAAAATGACACAAAGCTGTATACAAGGACACTGAATGCGGATCAGGATGTGGTGTCAGAGTTGGATAGGATGCCAAAAAAATCCCTAACCACTGAGTGTGCTCTAAAACAAGCTTTGTTCTAAAGTATGTTCCTAAAAGACTGATTCACTTCTTATTAAATCTCAAAAATATGTTTGAAATAGATTTCTTTTATTTGTAATACTGCACAGGGCCTTGACATTGTACAACTCAGCAAAACCATTCTTTTCTCTATGTTTGATAATTACAGTAGTCAGTATACAACACTGGTGCATTTATAGTCCTTGCTATTTATTTTATTTGATGGTATGTTATTTATTTATTTAGTGTTAGAAGAGAAGGGTAATCTCGGCAGAGCTGTGACCTGGAAAGAACCCAGCCTGACAACCCTGGGTTACATTTATTATCTGTTAAGCTTATCTATTAAGCTGCTGCTCTTTAAAGAAGACAAAACTGCACCGTCCTTGCCAGTTCACATAAATGTCACTATTTCTACTGTCCACACCAATTGTGAAAAGTCTGTGGCGTTTAGGCCTGTTTCATGTTCACAGAAAATGTGATTTAACGGGTCGTTAGGATTTGCTTCTTGATGCTGCATCATATCTAACAAACACCCTCCTCACTCCAATAACTTACCCAACCGCCATACATAGTTCAACATGCCAGTTTCACACAGAACATATGGCTACTGAAGACCAATCTATTCACTGAGCACTTAGGATAACAGCCACATGTTCATGTCATAAACTAACTTAACTAACACAAGCTAGGTAGTAGCCTAGTGGGTAAAAAAAAGCACTTGCCTGTGAACCCGATGACCACAAAGTCACAGGTTCGAACCCCACTTTCTACCACTGTGTCCCTGTGCAAGACACTTAACTCTCGGTTGCTCCAGGGGGCACTGTCCCTGTAAGTTGGCCTGGATAAGCATCAGCCAAATGCTCCTTTACCACACTGAAGAAAGCTGAGTGTGATCAGATAGGACCCTGGTGGAGACTTAAGAACCTCAGTGAGGTAGAAGCGTCTCTTAATTTTAAGTCTAAGCTTACTAGTATGAGAGACATGTTTTCTTATGGTTTGATATATGCAACTCTGGATAAAAGGATCTGACAAAAGCTGTAAATGTAAATATACCACAATTACTACACTTTTGTGTTACGAACTGATTGAGCTTTTTGTCCAACTCTTTTCATTGTTCCTGTTAACAGGCTCTCTGTTCAGTGAATGAATTTTGTGTACTGTTAGAGTAAGTTAGGCATATAACTAAGCTTTTGGGCTCCAATATTATTTAGAGACAGACTTTGATGGTTAACTCTTCATCGGTTAGCCAAACTAGAACATCTAACATACTGTAAATAACACAGAGAGCTATGAACTGAATGTTAATGCTGAATGTAACAGTGAAATATATTTTTCTTGTAGAAAACAATGACTTGCTTGATTGGCACATGTTCATGGTTTTGTGACAGTAAACACACAAATGTAAAACAAGTTGAACACATACAGCCTGTATGCTGTTTCCTAGAGGAAAAAAATGAAGAAGATACACATTTTTGTACCTCACATGGGAAAGAAATATCACATGGCAAAAATGTGTGATCAAACAATATGCATGTGTGTTTACCTGTGAACATGTAGTTTTTGCACACCTCACATGTGAAATATGTGTGACTTTTTTATATATATATTTTTTATATATTTTATATATAATATGTCACCTCTGTATTCTCCTGCAGCCAGTGGTGAGATGGCGAATTGACCTGTTCAAGTGCTGCTCTAAGACCATGTTTACATCTGGTCTATTCACGTGAGTAGTATCTGGACTGCATATTTTTATTTCCTTAGTTTAGCCTTTCCAAATTTCTCTTTCATTTAATTTAAATTATTTGATTACTTTATTGCATAATCTTATGGCTCAACTCAGGTGTGCAATTTACTACATGTTGTACTTGTAAAACTATGTTTGTGAACAAATCAATAGTCTTGAATCATTTGGTAGTCAAATGCGTCTTCAGTCAGCCAGACTGAAATCTGATTACTATATGGCGAATAATATGCAAATCAGCTTACATACAACAACCAATCGGCTTCGCTGCTGCTCATTTTTCTGTTCTATTCAAAAGAAAAACAGATTTTTCACATCACAGTCAGTGTTTACAAGATGAGGCCATTAAGAATAATTATCCTCCTGTGTCATTGGCATCATCAGCATCATGAGCTGCATGTGTTAGAACACAGTGCTGTAACTAGAAGGGGAAAATGAGGAGGAAATATGAAGTTTAACTAAACTGACACTTTATTTGAACTAACCAGTTCATTAAACTTATGAACAGTGCAGCAGAGACGTCTGCATTAGGAGGTGGTGATCTGGAGGCCTCCATAACCAGGGCTTCACAGAGAGGAGCTGTCAGAGTACTTGGGAGGGGTTTTGGGTGTTGAATATGTTTTGGGGAGATGGATAAATTGACAGTGCTATGGTGTATAGCAATGTAAATGCAATGTATACCTTCTGAAATAGTCTAAGTAATAACTTAACTTAATCTGTTTTAAATGCTGCTTGGGTTTGTTTACACTTGCCTGGCATGTAGCCTGGCCTTATCCAGTTACAATCCTGATACTCATGAGGCATGAAGAGACCATTTGCAATTTGCAAAAAAGAAATTAAGAAATCTGAGTTTGACTTGCATGAGTTTGTTTAATTATAAGCCTTTACACTATAACACTGCTCACAACCTGTTCCAGGCACAAACCCTGGTCCCAAATTTGCCTTGATGCTGATATTTGCCAACCCTTTCCATCCAAAACCCTACCTACCCAGCATGTCATATTCTTCGTGATTAATGTTGCAATAAACAGGGATTGGACATGGTGCTAAGAAGCAACTCTAAATAGTTTGATTTTCTGAAATGAAAATAAGTATATTCTGTATGAAGGATGCACATCTGCTGATGGTAATATACAATTACTGTGTATTTGCTGATTTAATTGAATGGAACAAATGGATAACCAATTAGGTCTGCAAAAGTTGTCACACATTTATGTAATTCTGTCTGGTATGCTTGCAACATACTAACTTCAGCAAATGAACAGTAATTGAGCATAAAAATGTCCAGATACTGTGTTTCATAAGTTTGTTCCCTGTATATGATGTGCACTTATTTTCACTTCAAAATCAACAAAAAATGTAATGTGACAGGTCTGCCAGGTGTAGCATGGTGCGCAATATTTCCTTATAATTGTCTATTGCTGTCCTGGTTAAAAGAGAGTGGAATAGCTGTGTCAGTTCTATTGTCTCTAGCAGCTTGAGCTAATATATACTGGGATGAAAATAGCTTTTCATCCCAGTGGCTCAAATAACAGAATTAAACACTACAAAGACCAAATTAAGGTTAATTATTTTACACTCTACACAATCTCCACATCCATCTCTCATAATGCTTAAGCTCTCAGAAGCATTATCAGAGGGGCTGAATTTGGATAAGTAAATATCAAGAACTTTAGGACAGTTAGCCTATGCTGATTTGTATCAATGGACATTGGTCACAGTATTCTCTAGTCAGGGCCTAAGCAAAAGGCCTCAAAGGGACATTTCGGCCATTCATGCTAAATCCCTTTCTCACCTCTGTGGCGTCAGTGGCTAGTGAGACACTGCAAGTTTCATTATGCACTCAGCGCACGCTGCACAGTCTTACTTCAGCACCGAAACACAAGCCATCACCCTGGAAACCAATGTAGTTCACCATGGCAACAGTGGCTCGGGTGCCGGCGGTGGAGGTGAATGGGGATGCTGTGATTAAGGGTGTGAGCATTCACGGGTTACTGCACACTTGCACACTTATGCACTTTCATGCTCTGACAACATACAGATCAATCCACCAGCATTACAGACACAGGAGATCAAAAGGTCATAAAATATATGCAAGCTTTAATCTTCCAGGCTGGAGCTTGACCACTGAGCACTACATGCCTACAGTATCTGTTTTTTCTTTGCTTGAAAGTGATGGAGTCCTGCCAAAACCCACATGCAGATGGTGCAGCTCAAGAACAGACATGTACATAATCTAAGTCCATTTACAGTTGCCTCTGTGTGTTAGACGCCATGTCACTGATTACTACTGACACACTGCTCCAGAACAGTCACTTCTGCTACTGTCACCAGCTTCCCGGGGTTCTTCCTGATGGTGCGTATGCTTGTGTGTGCCTTTAGTTACTGAGCAAGAGACAGAATGTGAGACAGACAGACAGATGGAGAGAAGTTACTTACAAGGCTGACTGATATAGCCAAACACCGCACTAAAAACAAAGAGCCATAAAGGGTTTTGAGAATAATTTAAAGGGGTGACATCATGAAAAACAGAACATTTCTCTTTGGTTTGAAATAGTGTTATCTAATATGCAAACATACACATGCCCATATATCTAAAGCATTTTTATCTCATTCTGACTCTAAACTTAAATTGACTCCTTTTGAATCAGCTGTTTTTTGTGAGGATACGTGTGCATATCATCACTGCGCAAATGGTAATGAGAAATCATTATTTATTTATAATGTAAATTAATGTACAAGCATATACTGGATGCATGGTTTTCTTTGGACAGTGAGGAAAAATCCTTTTCAGGCTGCAGTAGTTTAACCCTACCCAGCAAATCAGAATAATTGTAGAAAAAAACCTTTAATCAATGATGTACCTTTGCATTATGGAGAGGTTCTTCACACTCATACATCTCATTTACAGACATTCTGAAGCTATTCATTAAAAGACTGAGCGGATCAAATGCAGTCCTTCTGTAGCAGTCATCACTAACCATGGTCCTGAAGATCTATGTTCCAGCAGAATTTATTTTCAACCACAATCTGGCACACCTGCTCCAGCTAATTAACTTTAGCACGGAAGTTCATCTCCAAGAGGAGGGTCAGTGATCACTGTACTATAGTGTCGCTCAAAAGAACCAATTTTACTACCTTTATGTTTAAAGAAATAGTTTTGTGAAAAATCGAATTCACACAGTTTTATACTTACAGATACCATTAACTGAAATAATCACCCTCATAGATGTAGAGTAATTTGATCCAAGGTTAGTCTCTGGCTGTAGCAGTGAAGATTTTTATAGCTCACATCAAGTCATACTGTGCCCTTAACCAAACTTACAAGTCTGTGCCAGTTTAATGAAGAGCTGGATGCTCTTGTGCTTGTTAGTTATTTTAATCTTGTAACTCCAGTGTTAAACTAAGGATTTAAATTTTGGACATCAGACATGTCATGGCTGATGTTGTCTACATCTAGAAAACTGTATAAGTATAGTATTGTTCAGTTTTGTTTTGCCAAACCATCCCATTAAAAGTTTACGAAAATATATTCCGGATGGATAGAGACTTCCCTCACATATTATTACTGCGGACTACTCTGAGGCACCTGAGGAATAATTACAGTCCTCCCTATTCATTAGTGTTCAAGATTGTGACTCTTAAACCATGACAATCACATTATAATGAGGTTTGATTAAGCTCTTGGTAATTACGCTCACCGATCCATTGGTAGTGAAAAAGAAAAGATGGAAGTCCCTGTTCCAAATTGCCATTTACAAACAAACAAGACATCAGCTCTTCATTTAGCAGTCTTTTAGCCACTGCTATACTGCACTTCAGACGAATTAATTTGTCACCTTTTAAATATAGCATGGTTCTCCACAGTCTGCACAGAACAGCAAGTTTGTCCCCTTTAAATTATATTCAGAAGGCAAAATCTAAATGAGGGGGGCCTATTCAATGAAGTCTGATTGAAAAGCAAATGAAATACACTTTACTGACCCACTGACACAAATGAGGCGCTGCAGAGGGATGATTAGACCTGATTGCACAATAACAAGCCTTATGGCTTCCGGAAGCATCAGAGATTGGAGCTGACTCAGAGCATTAGATGATTCATGAAACACTGTTTAATATCTCGCACCATGGGGCCAAGCTTTGGACGGCAGAGGTCACCCAAACAATAGCACACACAAACCTCAAAGGTTATGCTGAGGGACATAGATCTGTGATGTGATGAGACCAGCCGAGCCAGAAGAAAATCTCATGCTTGCATATTGTGTAATAGAACTGGATAATATGGTGTTTTCCCATCTTTCCACTTTCCCAGTTCCATGATATGTTTTAAAGGGAACATATATAACATATAAACAAGAATTTTCCTTATGGTTTGGAATTCATTAAAGCATTTGCATTCATCTGCCAACTCAGCTTCAACCATTTATGTTATAAGGAGTGCGAATGTCTGGACTACTTTTGGAATCAGGCATGACACAGAGCAGCCAATCACAGCAGATTATAGACTTATTGTAAAACCTGGTCCTGGATCTGAGGTAGAATTTCAGTCAGGCACTTTTAGACATCCTCTCCAGATCTCTACTTCAGAGTACATGCCCACAATGAGTAGATCAAGATCACCTGAGGACTAGGCCCAGATTTTATATAAATAAACCTTTAGGGATAATCTACCTATGCAATGTATATGTAGCATTGAATATTTAATCTGTTTGTGAACCTGGCTGTGTTTTTCTGACCCTTGTTTTCGATTCTGGATTTCTCTTTTGCCTGGATTTTGTATTTTGTTTTGCCTATGTTCAGATTGTCTGGTTTCTGAGCTATTTTCTACTTTGGATTTTAGCTACTTTACTCTTGGAACTGAATTACTCATTAAATTCACTATTTTTTGGTGCTCTGCATGGGTTCATATCTGTGCACGTTACAGACATAGCAACAAAATTAGCTTCGAATGCCAGATTTGAGGATGCATAAGAAGGCAAACTTTTCATCTAATTAGGCTACCAAGCCATATCATTTCCTACAGCAGATAACATTTCCTACAGCAGCTCCATTCACATCACATGTATTTCAGCACTACTCCTTACAACCCGTTTATAATATCATTTTCACCTCCATGTGTGAGACAGTCACTAGAGAACACATACTCCTGACATCCATGTGATCTCTGCCGCTATCTCAGTGCAGGAAAGTCATCTAGGAGTGCTTTGGGTGTAAATAACCTTGGATATAATTATTTCCCTTTTCCCTGCAGCAAAAATGGCATTCTGTTTATGGCATCCCATAGAGGCGAGTCTCTGGGTGCAGGTGATGATCAAAATGAAGAACAGATTTCACGGCACATAGCAAAGGGTTTAAGTGCTTGCACCCCCTTATCCCAAAGGATGTTGATCAGGCATTTACACTTTACTTTTTTAGTTTTGTTAGCATTGTGCAATAATGCAAATCAACGCATACTTCTGGTTAAGAGTTGAGTTATTACTTACCTTTTGCTGTATTTACATATGTAATAGTACAGATCATCACACAGTGAATTACACTGTATAGATGAAGACCTCTCTTAACCCACTTCATTAACATGGCATAGACTTGTGGATCTGGACCAGTACAACTTACTGTGAGCTATAAAATATATAGCGCTAATCTAGAATCATTTTTATCTGGTCCAAGATCACACCTCTCCAGACCTGGTGTTGTCTAAAAATGGCTCCTTGTTGGGGTGAGGTTTTGCTCATTCTTAGCTTGCAGTAAGTCATACTGTGCCCTAAACCACATAGTCAAGGCAGAATATCATTGACAGTTATTAGCCCTGCAGCCAAGTTGTACTAAACTAAGGAATTAACATTTGGAGACCAAATATGTCCTGTCTGATCAACTACAATGTAAATCTGATTTCTCCCTGAAACATTCCTTTAATATTTCTAAGAATGTATCTGTTGTCAGGCACTGCACAGCTGCACTGAAGAGCCTCGGTTACGGCTGAAATACAGCTTGTTATGAATGACTGAAAGGGCAGCTGAAGCTTTTGCTCTGTAACATGACTCATTGCTGAATGACACAATCCTGAGGTGGGCTGGGCAAAATAACATAGCAGTGAAGGAATGTTTTTGTGATGATGAATAAGAATCAAACATCTGCACTTTTCTTACTCTCTAAAAATCAAATACTGCAGTCAGTATTATTAATGAGCTAACACGCCATAATTTATCATCTGTCATTGCCAATTTGTTCCCTTGTCCAGGTTCCTGAAGCAAGCAAATCTGAGATAGTAAATAAAGACAGTTTTGATTTGTCTGGCTGTGTTGGGGTGGGTATTGGGGGTGTAATTGGTATTTGTCATAGCAGCTGTAGCCAGCAGTAGGTGACAGCATGAAGAAATTCTGTCCATAATATCTGGATGTTTTGCAGCTGTGAACATGCCAGCAACATTCACACATGTCCAGGAGCATCCAGACACTAGTAGATTTGGCTGCTTGAAGTCACATGCAGTGCTGAGACAGATGTTAAAGGTGTAATCTAGTGTAATCAGCCTAATCTGTTAACTGCGGTATGTGATAAACCCGTATGATTTTCTATGCATCTCCCTCTATTAGATAGAAAACAACGGACATCCCACTCTGTTGGAGCACTTAATGGAATCCATTGGGCCAGTGCTTCAGCTTCAGATCTACATGGTCATTCGATATAGATGTAGCAGAGAGTGATCACTTTGAAAAATGCTGAAGTCTTCCTCCGAAATATGCACATACAGCCACATAGAAACACACTGCCAGCATTATGGTACATTTAGAAGCAGTCACAGATAAACATTTTTATATAAACCTGATATGACAATGCCCAAGGCCGAACACCAGCACTGGACTGGAGCATGTTCACTGATGTGAGGAAGCAGCATCGACATCTTTGTGAACTAATCAACAAACATCAGTGCTTGGCCACAATAATGATCCCATGGCTGAATAGTATTAAATCCCAGTAGCACCATGAGTGCGGCTAACCAAGTCTACAGTCTGAGTCTGCTCAGTGGCACAATGGTATAAATCCAGTCATGTTTCTTTTTCAAGCTCTGCAGAGACTGTCTTTTCCAGACAAAGTGACCCTTTCTTTTAGGATTCAGTACATTTAGTTCTCAAATTCTCCTTCCAGAGATTGTTAATTTGGAGGCACTGAGAACATTAAAAAAGCAATAAACAGTTTCTTTGTTTCTTGGCTTTTATGTCATTGTTCATACACACATGTAGGATAACACAGCCTGACATATAGAGAGATATAGACTCATTATCACCTAAAATATGTGTGCCTATGTCTGTGGCTGACATACTGGTGTCAGAAGCTTGCATCCAGGACATGCACTTCGTGCTGTTCATGCGACACTGAGTAAGGCCCACAGGAATTAATAGACACCGGTGCTAATGACCCCCTTATACTTTATGGTTACAACAGCTAGTGGAAACCCAAAACAGTAGATGACTAATTGCCGATTAATTCTTTAAAAGAGACTTCATAAGGAAAAGAGAATTTGTCTTACCAGTTCAAATATTATCATCTGTTTGAACCATCTGAGTATTTGTCTTTTACAAAATGAATGTGATTCTACTGTGTTAGGATTTGCAAGTTTGATACTTTATCACACTGAGCAAGTGCCCCACCCTACTCAAATAAACAAGCTGCTGTTTCACGCATGATGTACACAATAAGATCAAAAGTATAGAGAACATTACCTAAATGTCGGTTATGAGCTTCAAATATCTAGATTTACAATATAAATACACATCAGATTATAGTGCTATCAATACTTGCTCACAGTGTCCTTTGAAAGAGCTTAGGGAAACATTGGTGTAACTACTTGGGGGCTTTGGGAAAGCAGAGGGGGCAATCACTAGGGCCCCTGGCAAATCTTTATTGGACTCCCTCTATAGACACAGACACAATTGTACAACTACTGATGACAACAGGATCTGGTTTCTTAACACCATAACAATCAGAACAGCACACTACAAGCACCACACTACACACTAGCCTGATACATATTTGTGCACCTCTTTATGTGTTTGTCTGACTCATAATGAGTTTTATCTATGGAATCCATATAATGGATCCTTCACGTGCTGCAACATGATATAATCATTATCATTTTAAATCATAAAAAAGTTTAAATCCCAACAAAAACATTTAGATTAATGTTAGCAGTGGGCAGAGTAGCATAACTTACCTGAGACACTATAGCTAATAAAAAAACATTACACTGTCATTTCAAATGAAGTCATTTTCCTTTGGGTGGGGTTGTTTGCACTAGGGGCCATAAGATCCAAGTAAGGCCACTACAGGAAAAAATATTTCCCCTTTTCTACTTTTCTCAGTAGTGATTTGTATAACAACTCAGAAGCTAATGCCGTGTATCCAACAATAAAAGCAGCCTCTTGCTTCTTTAGTGTAGCGATAGAAAACTAGTTGGCACTCAGAAAGCTTAAATTTCAAGCTTCAAATGCCCAGTGTGGATATGAGCACAACTGAACTGGGGCAAGATTTTCTAGATTTAAAGGAGACAAAGAGTTTTGGCAAATGTCCGTATCCTTGATTATAGAGGAAATATTGGGTGAGTGATGACTCAATACTTTAGGCCGTATAGCACAGACTTAGAGATAAAAATACAATAGCATATGTATATATACATTATTGCTGGGCATTTGATTAAATGCAATGCTATATGCAAAATTCAAGAATAAATTCAAAAGTAGTGTATTGTGCAATTTTATTTTAAAAGTACTGCTATATGAACAAAAGTGCTTTTTAAAAGCAGTGTTTAACACAGCTGCAGTTCAAATATTTCTGTAAAATTCAACTTAAACATTAATGTAATCAAATCAAATATAAAACCAAAGCTATTTTCCACTGCAGGGCATTCATGTTTTATCTAGTTTGTTATACAAAAAACAAGTTCCTCTCAGAGTTGCAAGTATGGGCGCCAGAACCACTATAGCTTCATAACCATCAAAACAGTCGAGACGTAGAGCATTTTATTAGCTTATTTCTCATCATCATCAGTGTTATAAACTGACCAGTCTCGCGTAGCCAGACCTTCAGACTGATGGCTGAAGGTCAGGAATTCATAGCAGCTTTCTTTGGCCAAGGCCTGCCCATAAGGCAGTTTGACCGACATGTCAAACAACCAATCACAGTTCATTTCATTCAGCGTCACGTTTCGGGGTGTGGAAATGTCCCCACAACTACAGACCGAAAATAAACGTGACACTCGCGTCCCCCGGAAATCCGATAAAATTCAACC
>JBBPDC010000109.1:16204046-16218226 GCA_037974485.1 Hemigrammopetersius urotaenia | reverse complement strand
CGAAAATAAACGTGACACTCGCGTCCCCCGGAAATCCGATAAAATTCAACCAATCAGATGATGACTTCGAGATTCCTTAAGTGTTTCCAGTTAAGTATTCCATATGCATCAGACGTCTGAGGCTGAGACTATAAACTGACTGGATGAACGGAAGGTAGCATTTTTCAACAAGGCAGCATGAACTGATACACCGCTTATAAGTAAATTGTTTTCCTCTAATTATGCATATTATCTGTCTAATGCTCATCATTATCTGTGTTATAAATTGACAATAAACTGAATAAACTTAAAGGGAGCATTTTTTCAGCAGGGTAGCATGAATTGGTAGACTGAGCAGCATTTTTCGACAAGGCAGAACACCGGTGCCCAGGTCCAGAACTACGATCAGTATATCAGGCACCTTCACAACAGCAAGTTAACATTTCTTAATCTGTTTTGTTTCTGAACAGGTACCAGCAGAAACACTTTCTTATATCAGGGAGCAGCTGAAACAGTCAGTATGTTCAGTAGCTAGTGTCCCTGTTAAAGTGAGGTGAAGCAGTTGAGCACACAAAAATTTACTTTTAAAATAAGAGTCATTAAAAAACCTGTGTTAATGCGTAATAAAATAATTGTTGCATTAATTAAATAACATGTTAATGTACCTAGCACTAATATATATATATATATATATATATATATATTAGGGGTGAAACAGTACACAGATGTCACGGTTCGGTATGTACCTTGGGTCTGGTGTCATGGTTCGATACGGTTCACGATACAGCAAAGTTAAGCAACAAAAAGTTCTAAAGAATGAGGCTTGGTTTGCTTTCGTTTATTTTAAATAAACAGCAGTGTATTAACCAGTAAACACACACTCTTGCTTATATTCTCATGTATGTGTAAGTGTTACGCCAGTAGGTGGCACTATTACACCACACTCATACCCAGGTTTATGATTTACTTGCGCTTTTTGGTCCCTCTGTGATTCCGTATTACTTCAATCACATCCTCTCCGTCCTACAGTGTATTTTCTGAAAGACGTCATGTACCGAACCGTGACCCATGTACCGTGACGGTTCGGTAAGAATACATGTACCGTTACAGCCCTAATATATAGTTTTTGACACATAAGATGGAATCAACAAAAAAGGGACCAGCTGTGCTGCATTTTCAAAAGCTAATTACTAATTATTTCTGCACTTCACTACTTCCAGTTAAACCGTACTAATCATGCTGTCTCTATAATAAAACATGCAGTTGGTCAGTATTCAAGACTGACAATATTAAAATATGCTCAGAAAAGCATCTTGTCACAGTAACAATAAACATCATCAAACTGGCCCTATGATGGGTTGATTCCTTATTACCAAGCAATGCTCTTCTTCAAAGCTGGGTCTGAATAAATCAGGTGAGTGAATTTATATATAGTTTTGCTGCCTCATCCTGACTACCGAACTTACTTCTTTATGATGCATGTTCAAGACTCAAAGGGTTCCTGACCTTAACCTACTGTATTTGTCCCAAGAAAAGCCACAAAACAATAGGTCTTTTTTTAACCACAGAAGCACCTTTGACAGTGTCCAGTAACATTCAAGGCCCTGGCGTGTCGGTGGACATAAGAGGTAGCGGAAAAAGCTGGTGGTGAAATATGAACCGACACTAATTTGCAGCGATACGCCAGTGGTCAGCTGTAATCTCATTGCGCGGTAGAGCCATGCAGCGAAATGTGATTTGAGACAGATGTAGACAGAGCCGGGTCTGAGTACAAGCGGGTGGAAGGAGGGGGTAAGGGAAGAACAGAGAGGGACGCGGAGACTCATGGAGGATAATTAATGTGACATTTCCCTGACATTTAGCTGGAGGTGCAGCACAGGAGCCTGGAAGCAGAAAGAAAAGAAAGGGGGAGACAAGGACCAGGGAGGAAACATGAAGAAACAGAACCACACAGAACCAAAAAAAATGATGCAACTACAGAAGCAGAGGGTGTCTCTACTAGGACTCCGCACTGACTTGATCATATCACTGATGCAATACCACCAACATGCACCAACACATGCCACAAATCTGTGTGTACATAACATCACAAACACTCGACTTACACACAGATATCTGTGGTTGCTCTTTCAATGTACACACATACATATAAAAGGATATGTCTGAATCAGTTGTGAATAATCACATTATTTTGGACGATCAATTGCAATGAATCAGAATGGTCTTACTTGCTGAAAATTTCACCTAAAGGAGGATAATATACTATAGGATAATTACATACATCATATATGATTCCAACTCCATGAATATAACTCTTTCTCATCTTCATACAACTCATGGATTCTTGTTACACTGGACATTCTCGTGGAGAACTGGGGCTTTTAGCTGTTGCTGTCATTAGTTCGCATATCCCTGATTTATCGATAGTTCTCTAATGAGCACTGTCTAGTGCAGTCTGCCAAAGGGGCTGTACAGCTTTAAAAGCAGTTTAAAAGCAGTACTTGAATGAGAGGACCACAGCCATGGATTCTACCACACCAACATACAGTGTTGGAACAGCTTCAGTAGCACAGGTTTCAAGAATTAAACTACAAAATTGCATTAACAGCTTTAAATGATCTACATCAGATCTGTCCTGACAGTGTGAACTTCCACAAATACATATATACATACAAAGTAAGTATCTTTTTAAATAAGTAACACACATGACAATGGATATGTTAATTACAAAATATGTGCACCATGCTTATTGTCACTTGATGTGTTAAAAATGTGATAACACCAACGCTTGTTATTAATTAATGCATTATTTGAGAGAGTAATAAAGTTGTCTCTGTGTTGCCTGGTGATTGTTTTGTTGTCTGTCTGTCCTTTCTGATCCCTTGTGAGTAACAGTGCTTGAGTGCAAAGGTGTGGAGCTATGAGGTGTGAAACAATACACCCAGCTAGAGAAGCTTAAAATCATACCTCAACTGATTGGATGTTTTCTGCAAAATGCTAATAAAAATGCTAAATGTCCAGAAAAACACACTATGTGTTAAACTTTCTGCTTGACACCGCTGTAATTTACCCTGTGGCAGCAATAATGCAGATGGTGGCTGGAACTCTGGAACACTTTTTTTTTTTACATCACCCTTTTAAGCTAATTGCCAGCTGATATATATGCTCCAACAATTGTGTGGACGTTGCAAATTTTTTTCTTGGCAGAGGGAATGATTTGACAAGAAATTGGGTCTAATGGAGCAGGGAGGTGGTGATATTGGTATCGAGCGTCTATGAAGAAACGAAAAAAGAATAAATCGAATAAATGAAAAGAAAAGAAAAAAGTGAAATCTCACCTTCCACTGGCATAAAGTCTTAAAAACAATCAATTACTCCAGAAGCAATGAAGTGCATAACCTGGAGCAAAGCTAGTCATGCAGGACCTAATAACATAAAGCTTGCAGCTTTGTGCTTAGTGTATATTTGTTTGTTTGTTTTCATTATTTTCAGGACAAAATTGCCCCACTGAGCAAAAACAGTACTTTTGGCTTTTTAAAGGACTTTTTATACATAAGCTTTGTCTCACTTTTTAACATGTCCACATCATTACAAAGGTTACTGAGCTTAGGTTTAGGTTTAGGCCTAGGATATCCTTTAACAGTCGGTACACTATCTGTCCAACAGTGACCAGGCATCTCTTTTAATGAGAGAATTTAGTTACTTTAGGGTGCACCAACCGCAACATAACATTTGAATAAGGCAGCTTCTGTAATGGCCACAGAATAACACTCAGCCACACACAAGACAATAAGATTGCTATGTGTAATGTCTAACATCTGCTAGAAGAGTAAGAAGTCCCCCAGCACTGGGCTGTGTAGCTGTAGTACTGCATTCTCTGGAGCTCCTTCTAATGATTTGGAGTGGTGTTTGCAATCCAGAGCCAGGGGTTAACAATATGGGGAGACATCTAAATGCGACTTTTCAAGGCAACATTGTGATCACATTCCCATTCCTTTCCTGCCTCATGAAGACCAGCATGTTCACTTTCTCTGAGGCTTGAATGCTGACTGTAGTGTACCACACTGGCAGATCAGAAGCTCTATTTTATGAGTTTAAAGGTCCTCACATAAAACGTGTTAAGACAATGTGGTATAATGTAAGATATAATTAAACTTGCTGCTCCTGTGATTTAAAAAAAATGTACTCTTCCAAAATATGTTTTAGGTATAAAATGATTACTCTTTCTGCCCTGTCTATAACCAATCATCCAACATTATTACATGAACTCAGAAATGGTCTTTTGGCAGTAAAATCCTTACAGTGATGTTCCGACATGTATCCTAATGCCTTCTGAGAAGAATGGCAGCTGTCACCACAGTTTTTAATGCAGAACCCCCATATTAATATCCTTGATTTTACAAGAACGGTTATTTGTGTTTCCAAACTTTTGCATATATAATAATATAGCATATTAAAATACTGTATGGTGTAAATTTTACCTTACGTCCTGGAAAGGTATGAAAACAAACATGCTTTTTTCTGAGAGTGTGTGTTTGTGTTGTGGGGTTGTGGTGGTGTCATATTACCCCAGTTCTGCAGCTTCCATTTCTATCCCAAGAACAACCTGATGTCAATTCATGCCAGACAGGCCTCAGAATAGCAACGTTCGATATTTGCAAATGATAATGATTCGCATTGCGACAGCTAACCTTGGCTGCAACTGATGAACCAGGCTTCTCCAGAAGGTCCCACAGTTTCTTGCGCTTCTCTGAGCAGCATGTGTTGTCAAACTCCTCTCCTTCACGATCCTTCAACGTGTCGGCCTCACGCTTCAGCTCCTCATTCATCTGCTCCTTCTTCTGGTGGTAACGTGCCTGGCAGCACGACTCCAGGTAGATCTCATCCACGCCCCAGTAGTCCAGCTCCTGACTGAAGGAGAGTGCACACATCTCCTCCATCATGTGCAGCTTGCCTGTGCGATAGAAGTTCAGGATGGATGTGAAGGCCCCTGGGTGTCGGTCAAAGAAGTACTCGTTGTCGTCCAGGTTGTAGTCATCGCAGATGTCCATGAGTGCCTCGTGTGTCCTGCAGTCACGCAGCTTGCCCAGGCGTGTGCGTGGCAGCCGGTCCAGCGTCCTCCAAAGCACCTCATGTGGCAGACCACCAACGTTGAGGCGCACACGGCGGTAGCATGACATGCTCCGCACAATGTCCACTGGCTCTGGGGGCAAGGAGGCCGTGGAGCGTGAGCCCGCCTTGCTCATCCCAGCCGATGGTTTGTCCATTTTGCACAGCACGTATTTGTCCACACAACACGTTACCGCATGTTTGCTGATGTGTCTTCATCCATCCCTGTTTCTACTTAGCCTAGGAAAGCAAGAAATTAGTCATGCATTCAGAAAGATAATGTGCCAGATGTCACCACAGCCTACACTCTGACTTGAAAATAATCTGGTTTGTCTACACAATCAAAAATTGAATTTCAGACTAAAAATCTGTTGTAGCAGATGATCTTGTCCAAAGTGACTTACAATTTTGTCACAGGTGTAGGCAAATGTAGCATTAGGAGTCTTGCCCAAGGACTGCCATTGTGTGGTGTGCTTTCCTGGGCGTGGAATCAAACCCCAATCTGTGGATGTTATCCACTATGTTACACCAATGGCCTACTAGTCCAGGAATGGAAGCTTGTCCGGAGTCTGAAGAAGGCCTGTGTAGTGTATTTACAGAGTACTATTAGAGAGAACATGAATGATCAGTAGAGAACATGAATGATCAGTAGAGCATTAAAGCAGCCATCTGCATGTCAGTTATTACAATCTCACTGATCCTCTTTGTGTACTTTGAGGAAAACATACATTTTAATGAGCGCCAATGGGGAGACGGAGATCTCTCCTGCCTATACAGACAAACTCATGGCCACAAACAGCAGTGGAATATACTCTGCTTGGGTCAGTGCTTGGGTGGTTATACACCCTCAAAATAATTTGTTTTTTAAATGTTGGTTTTAACTGGCCAAACATGTGGTGAGTTGAAGGAATGGTTGGTGAAAAATTAAGTTTACACATTACTTTCTCCAAAAGTATTTAATCAGCCAAGACATTTTGTTGTTAAAATCTTCTCCCTTCTCACTTAAACTACATCCAGGTAATCATTAGGGTGGCACAGACTCATGGCGCCACAGGCCATCATTAATATGGCACAGACTCACAGAGCAGGACTGACTGTGAGCAATAAAAATGAAAATCTTCACCATTACAGGCAGCTATTTCACCAGTCTGGTATTTGTGAAGCTATCATTAATTAGATGACTGGGTCCTAAACAATATCAACTAGTCTGTATGGCAATAATGAAAATCTAGATCTAGATTTGAGCAGGTTGAGAGTTTATGTGTGTATTTTACAGAAATAGTTTAGGTGACTATTGACTTCTACTGTTGTTCACAACATTAAGGAAAGCAGCATTTGTACTCCTAACATGTCTTGGATGCTTGAATACATCAATCATCCAAGACATGGATAAGTGGAAAAAATGTGTATATTTGTTTTTAAATCATCAGACCACCCCTTTAACCCTTTGAGGCACATTTCTTTCCCTCTGTCCCTCTAGAATTCAGTACTTGCGTTCTAGAATGTCATTGTTGCTAAAACAAAGACTCTTAGATTAATTGTTGCATCATAAAACCGAACAGAACGTTCTAATCGAATCTCTGTGACTGTACAACTCAAAGGGTTAATGTAAGAATATGATGTAGAGCATTATTTGTTTGTAGAAAACTTTCTTGGATAGTTTACTTTCCCAAACAAATTTATTTTGGGCTAGAGAAAGTATTAGTCCATGCTCTGGGTGGCGGACTATCAAAAATTACTACATGCTGGACGTGAACTGCAGTGGACTTGGTAAAAAGACATGATTTTGTTCATTATGTTCCATATGTTACTAATTTAATGCCCTGTTTGGAGAACTATTTGGGTAAAATAGATATGAATACTCATTTGGGATTCAACCAAATCAACACTCAGTCAGGTGTTAGTCAGGTCAGCACACAAATCCTTCTCCCGCCGAAGTGTCGTCACCGTGTGGCCTGCTGGGAGGTAAATATGAATGAAAGCCCTGCGCGTGAATGGCCATTAGGCGCTGTCCACTGGCGCGGTGCTGAAACTAGAGACGAACCAGAGTGCATCATCAAACACGACTTTCTATAATAACTATAGAGGGTTACGCTTGAAATAAACTTTTAATAGGCAGATTTGGACGTCGTCTACAGACTCGACTAAATCTTACATGTCCTATAATATTCTCATTTTGCAAAGCGCCTGTGTCTTGTTTAGATATCCGTCGTGGTGCTGTTCTGCTTTTAAGAAGAAGAGCCCTAAGACTACTGCTGAATAGATAGCGCTCATTGCAGTCGCTGCAAAGATGACAGCGTGTTCCTCACAGCCTGGAAAACAAGACAGAGCCTGTAAGACGGAGCAGGAGTGGAAATACTGCTCAGATCCACAGCTAGAGAAAACTGGCTGCAACCACCTGAATGCACACAAACCCAGGACTTCTAACCTGCAGCTTGATCCAAACAAGCTGAACTGTCACTGGGGCTTCAATATAATTTAGCGTTCAGAGGGCGTGAGGGGGGCAGTAATTCATCCAAACATGCTGGAGGACGTCATCAAACAAGGGGATGATTTGTGACTATACCGCTGGGCTTAGTTGCATTTTACTGGCTACAACTAGACAACAACAACAACAACAACAAGAAGAAGAAGAAGAAGAAGAAGAAGAAGAAACAACAGTTATAATGATGAGGCTGATTAAAATAAGAAATGATGTCTAAAGTTGTGACATACCTCTGTGTATGAGCCTCTTCTGATGAGAGTGATGTAAAGACGAGAAGGTAAAACGGAGAACGTCACAGCTGTAGCCCACCAGCCAGTACTGAACAGAGCCTGTAGGGAGGACCTCTCCCCTCCGCCCAGTTCATATCTGGACGCTGATTGTAGCTGGTCTCTACATGGCGTACCCTCTTCTTGCAAAGAAAGAAAGAAAAAAAGAAAAAAGCGAAAAAGAAAAGATCAACAAGTCTACTTGTGGATCCGCCTGGCTGTGTGGCTGAGCTCGCGCCGCGGAGGCTACTGAGAGGAGGCAGGGGCGACAGCTGCCTGACTGGAGGAGTGGAGAAGGGCTGGAGGAGAGGGGGGAGCCTTTAACCCTTTGCCTGCCAGACCCAGCGTTCCTGGAGCAGCTCCTTCTGCACCAGTAATGGCGACTGATCAGGGGGGCAGGACGTTCACTTCATCTGCTCGACGGTCTCCAGCATCTGGAGCTCCTGGAGCTCCTGGGAGTACGCAGGCTTTCTGGGGGTCTGAGAGCGAGATTTTCCATCCCCTTGGGAAGAGAAGGAAGGCACGCGAGTGTACGGTTTTGTAGTTCAGCGGAGAAAGTCAAACAGAGATCTGAGCAGAAGTGGTCTCAGAAGTTCAGCTAAAATCACAGCTTCATCATTAAGAAAAAAATCAATTAAAAAAACAGTGTATTTTAATCTGTTTATTTAAGGGTTGTCTTGTTGAAATCGATCTTCACCCATTTCTTGGCTGATGAGGATAAATTAGCCTTTAATATCTACCAACGCATCACACTCTATTCATGTTTCTTTAGGTAATGGTTTCTTTAGACATTCAATGCCCCAGTTAGCAGAGAAGCAGCCCCAAGTCATGATGCTCCCACTTAAATACTTCACCACAGCTATGGCCGTTTTTGGATAACACCGACACATTTTCTTTCTCCAAACACGAATAGCAGGTTTGTTTCAAAAAGAGCTATTTTGGTTTGTCTGACCAGATAATTCTCATATGCAAATTTTACCACTTTTGTGTAGTGCAGTGCAGTGTATTGCTATTGTGTAACTGTAGCTCCTGCTACTTTCAAATCATCCTGCGATTTTACTGCTGACTTCTCTCTAACCTTCCTTATTATTAGTTTTGGAACCTCCGAGCTAATTGCAGGTTGTTTTATGATTTATCATTTATTTATAGAATGTATTGTTATATTGTAATGTTATGCAACTTCACACAACTCCAACACTCACACACGCACAAACCAAAAGACATATGTAAATTTGAAGTTTTGTTTTTCATAGTCATTGTACTGACAAGTAAAGGAAATGATGTATAAACCAGTCATATCAGACTTGCAAAAAGTAATAAAGTATATGAACATGCTTAGGTGGCTTTTACCATTATATGACGTACTTTTATCGATGAAAATATGACAACACTACAGTATAAAAACCATGCTTCAATATGGCTGCTCCTACTGTTTTATCAACCCAATGCTCTTTCATTTATTTGTATAGTTATTACCTTGTGATGCAGTGTTAGAAAACAGTAAAATTTGCATTTCTTTTGATTTTTTCCATCAAGGGGTTGACGGTTGAATAAGAATAATTTGATGAGCTGCCATGTAGAACTACAGTCACTTGAGATAATCCTGAGCCTTAAGCCATGGAATATAAAGCATGTTGTGGCTTAATAAAATGCACTCAAATTAACATACTTATCTCTTAACATATCTACTCTCATGATTTCCTTGTCTTGTTTAAAGAATGAAATGCAATCAAAATGGGCATAAAAGTACAGCATCTGTAACATTACAGTAGTAAATGACATGCTTTATTTCGGCAATAAATATAAATAAACAACTGTAGATAACACAAAATATAAAAAAACAACTGTACAAAACAAGAAAAATATCAATCAGATCTTTATGTAAACAGTGATGCTACTGAATTATGTGCAGCATTGATTGGATTTAAGATGTTGTGGAGTCTTTCCGGAGTCTGTAGCGGATTTCCAAATCTCCATCTGGTTGGAGCATGCCAAACCCATAACGGTTGGGGTCCACTGGTGGCATGCTAGCATTGCAGTCACAGAGCTCCAGTTGATAAAGTGTCAAAATGTTGTACACAAATCTAAAAAGGACAGAGAAGTCCATAAACACATAGTCAAACCAAGAAGCTTATATGAGAGGAACAATAAATGTTTCTTAACTTGTTTCTGGCTTTAAAACTTAAAAGGATTTATTGTATCTATTTAATTTCCCTTGGTCTATTCATCATGAAAAGTTGTAAAGGGCAGCCATTTAATATTCTGGGGAGCTGGTGGCCTGTTTTTTTATTTAGTTGCCCCTACAATCAGAATGTCATGGGTTTGAATCCTAGGACTGCTAGTGACACCACTGAGGTACCCTTGAGCAAAGTATCATCCTCATGCACTGCTCCCCTTGCACTGCACCAGTGACTGCCCACTTGGTGAATGGGTTAAATGTACGGTGTTCATGTGTGACTATAAGGGTACTCATATTTGTCCAAAAATATCCAGACACTCTACATGCAGTTGTTTTTGGACATACACCCTGTATATCCCACTGACAGACAAGGAATAATACTCACTGTTTTAAAGCACTAACAGCAAAATGACGCCCAGGACACAAGTTGCTCCCTGCTCCCCATGGCATGGTGCCATACTTCATCCTCTGGCCTTTCTTAAAGAACTCACTCTTCTCTGTCCCATCAACATTGAGGAAGCGGTCAAACTTAAAAATCTAAAAGAACCAGCAGAAGATGCAGAGTCAAATACAGATCTTATAAGAGTTTCTTTCTTCAGAAAGAAAAAAAATCTTTAGAAACATGAGTGAGATTTTAAAATGTATTACTCATCGTAATTTAATATGATGTTGAAAAAATATACTTTAAATAAGAATTGCCTTCACATTAATAACATTTATTAAACTATTACAGTGCCTACTTTTAGTTTATTTTTGTTGTAGAGTTGATGGAACAATATTCATGTGGAAATAATGGACACAAGATACTATTTTTATTCAAGCTGCTTGCTGTCAAATTTGTCTACAACACAGTAATTCACTGTGAAACATATCAAATCAGACCCCATCATCCATACAGCATGCAGCTGTAGCATTTAAAGCTCTGGCCATGATGTGACCTCTGTCCTGGCAGTGGCCATGAGAATGAGCTCTTTCATTCCTAGCTCTCCTGCGAATTTCCCATGGGTCAATGACAGTACTAACCCACTAATTCCTCCTAAAACCTCCTAGATTAGCCCTTTGGCCCTTTCAGAGTGTAAAGAAAATGTGTTGTTTAATATATAGGGCTGGTGGCTTATTTTTTAACTATTGAATCACAGCAATTAAGTATGACTAATGTAAATTAACTATGTCTAATAGGGCAGCTGGTGGCAGCCCACTGCTTCACATGGCGAATGGGTTAAATGCAAAGAAAGAATTTCACATTGTTCATACTGTGTGCTGTAGAGTGTTCACACGTGACTATAAGCTGCCCCTTTCCTAAAGTCAATCACATGAAAAAGAAAGACTAAATCACAGTCTGTACTGTACTTGCCTAAAATACTATTTAGTAAGACAAATCAGATTAACTCACAATTGACAAGTAAACATTTACATTTAAAACATTTTTAAAGTTATAGTCATGTTGATAATCTTTCTATTTATGCCATGAAGTCAGGTTCATGCTTCTTATTAGCTTGTTCATGATTCTTCTTCTGTATCCATCCACCTTGATGCTTTTCTCACATAATGTTCAAAATAAGATTACGTTTGTTCATCTGGTCTGTGAGGTGAGGCCTGATTTGGATCCACATTTCACATCCATATAGAAGCACAGGAAGACCATTGCTTGGACAGTTCTGATCTTTCTTCAGAGACACATCAATACATTTGAAGATCTTTCTCAGCTTCTTCATCCTTCATCCTGCATCTATGTGCGCCAGTCCCTGTGATGTGTCCTGCCCACTGGACCCTTTGATGTGAATAATTGATTCAAGTAGGTGAAAGCTTTTCTATCGTAAAGATTAAAAGCCTTTCCCATTGTCACAACCTTTTCTTATTATTTGTGTTGAGCTGATACCCCAACTTTTCACTCTGTTCTTGAAATTTCCTTAAAAGCGTCTTTAGGTCTTTAGGTGATGCCGCTATGAGTGTAGTGCCATCCACATTTTAAAGGTTATTGATGTTACTGATGTTTCTAACACCAGTCTTGAAACATTAATCCTTTCCTTCCAGTCCTCCTTCTCTTGTTATACGTAGAGAACAGGTACAGTGACAATATACAGCCTTCCCATACTCCAATGTGAAACTAATCGGTTTGTCCATTTTATGTCATGACTGTGGTGTACTAATCACTCGAAAGGTTCATTGCTCATTAGCGCAGTTTTCCTGTTTTTTTGGCATAATTTGGCCAGTACTCCGGGTGCAACAGTGTGGGAACTAATCATTCTCTTTGTGGTCTCAGGTTCTGTCTGACTTCTAGCACTGAAGGCTCCAGTGTAGCTGACAAAAGTGCCTTGGCAATTAAGGTCTTTTTGTTGTGGTCTTCTGGTTATTTCCTCTAACTTTCTTTTTAATATTGGTTCGAACCATTATAATATTTAATGCTCTTCTGGAAAACAGTCCTTGTTTTTCCACATTTGTTTCCATTTTCAATATTTATTACTTGGTATTAGTCATCGTCTTTCTTGGCAGCTCTCTGGAATTCATGGCTTAGTTTTCTTAATCCTACTGATTTCTGGAGTATGGTCTCATTTGCCCATGGTATCATCTGTCATCTGTTTGAGTTCTTTTTCTTTTTAATTCTTTCTAAGATTTTCTCTGATCAACTTTGACAACTGTAAGGCCCATTCATGATTTCCTGAAATGATACATTTTTGCCAAAATGAGTTTACCATTGCCTTCTTCTGTATATTGACGTTGCACCATTCTTACCTCGGTGATCAACCACCACAGACACTTCTCTGTGTTTCTGTTTTGCAATATAGGTGGTAGATTTAGTCTGGCACCTCTGCTAAGGCCCCTCTGCTGTGGCCGACCCTGAAAGGGGCTAACACTCCAGGGAGCAAAGCTCTCTGCTTCCCTGATGCACGCAAGTCTCCTTACCTCAGCAAGGCACCATATCATGAAAATATCATGAAAATATGACATTTCTGCACATTTCCAATGTGCAGTTTAATGACAGAACCACAGACACAGCTAACTCTTTCCAAACACAGGGAAATGCACCATCAAAATAAATCTACAGTTAAGGAGCTAGAACCTTATACTAGAGATAGGAATTACATAAGACATGTTTTTGGCATTGGCATCATTTAGTCTGGGTGCTCACTACATTTTCTTTCATGCACACACCTTCTAAAACAAATAAGATCGACACTGGGTGACAAATATGATCAGAAATGTAATCTACCACACCTGTTCCAATTTTTTACAGCTTGAATTGGGTGTTTATGGATTTCGACTGTTAGACTGTTCGATCACAACTTATTGAAGTACTACCTCTGGTTCCTGGTGGATCAGAGGGTCCATCTGTGGGCTGAGGAAGGGAAAGATACATAGGCGATCTCCTCTCCGCAGAGTGTGTTCCTTGCCGTTGCTCAAACGAACCGTTCTGTCTTGCATCACGTCTCTGGTGATGAGGGCAGCAGCAGTGAGGCGCAGAGTCTCTGTCAGGGCACCGTCTGCAAATTACATGACAACATAAAGCATTTTCCATTTATACAACAGGGCTAAACTGAGCCATTTCAGTAATGCAAGTAATTCAGCCTCAGGAATTATTCACATTTGATGCAAGTCCATTGAAAGTACAGCTCAAGCTTGAGGTGTTTTTGCTTAAATAAGTCACCACAGAGACTCACTGAACACTGGAGTGTTCTCTCTCTCTTCCAGAGGGAGGTGCTGGAGTCCTTGCAGCTCCTCTTTCACTGCTTTCATAGCTTCAGGGTGTGTGAGCAAGAAGCCCAGCAGCCAGAATGCAGCAGGGCCTGCATTACCCTGCACACACACACACACACACACGCACACACGCACACAGTCAGAAGTCAGAAGTTTCTAAGCATAAGCTCATTACAGATTTCACACACAGCCACTGAAAAGATCTGAACACTGAATGACACAATGCATAAATATAATACATACTTGTGTATTTTTATATAACATTATAATTATTATAAATAATGTAGACATAACCAGAGTGGGTAGTAATAGGAATTACTTCAATACATTTTTATTTATTTTTTGGATGCCTGCAATGTTGGAACATAAATCCAAATTATTTTTATCCAGCATTTCACACACACACACACACACACACACACACACACACACACACACACACACACACACACACACACACACACAC
>JBBPDC010000109.1:16184539-16203946 GCA_037974485.1 Hemigrammopetersius urotaenia | reverse complement strand
AGCCCTAACCAAACCAGAACAGAAAAGACAGAACTAAACAGAAAAACAGTGGCCTCTAATGGCCACCAACCGTAACAGTGACTGGGCAAGATATTGAAAAAGGGTTAGTTTTGGTAGCTTGCTTACCTTAAATAGACTGAACGGACTGGGGTAAAGCTTTCTGGAGAAAATGTTCTGGTACTTTCTTCCAAAAAATCGGTAGACTTTCTTTGGAAAGCAAGAGCATGTGAGTTATTACTACTTCAAAGTTGTTGTACTGCAGATGATTCCCAGTGGTAAGATGTGTTTAGCTTGTCTAGTGTGAATGAGAGAGGCTTTTGATCAGACTAGATGGGCTATGAATATATAGAGAAAACCATAAGTCTGTTGGAAAAGCTGTCCTTCAGGCCTCCGGTGCTGTGAAAACATTAACAATTCTCCACTTACTGTCCTTGCTTAGATGAATTATTGAGTGTTACTGCCATAGCCTGCTGTTAAATTGTAATTGAAGAACACATGGTCCTCCTTGCTAATCATAATGCACTGCAGGACAGAATACAGACAGGAGTTTTATAACACAGTACTGTCACGGTTCGGTCAGCGTCCGTTATTATGCTGCTGCTTTTCTGTTTTCACCCCTTTTTTCTGTTTGTGTTCAGGTTCTTTTATTTTGATAGTCTGCCTTGTGTCACGTGTTTTTGGTTCAGCTGCTTTCTGTTTACGTGCCCTTTGTGTTCCAGCTGTCTTGTGTCTAGTGCTGATTATGTTCCATATTTTTGTTCCATATGTTTGTTGTTCCTTATCGGTCCATCACCCTGCCCTCGTTTATGCTGTGTGTTGTTTCTGTTCATGTTTATAGCGGCCACAGAGCCAGGTTTTGTTTTCTCAGTTCTTGACTCAAATAAAAGTAGCCACAGCATGGATTCCTGTGTTCCTGCCTGTTCCTGTTTCCCCCGAGAAATTGCATGGTTGGGGGCTCACGCTCCCAATCGTGACAAGTACACTGTTCTAATCATATGACACATAGCTCTGCCAGTGTATGTGAAATGGATTATATGATATTTATATGACAAGGAAAAGTGTCTTATAATGTAGATTAATATTTTAATAACTCTTGTATAAACACCAGTGTGCATTGGATCTCAGTTTTATTTTTCAAATTCTATAAAGGTCTCCGAGCTTTATCTAGTCCTGCAAGGGTTTGGGCATTACATATTTCAATATTTTTTGCTGTTTTTTTCAATTAAATTCTAAACATGCCTGCAAATATAACATGTTTAGGAATATATGTTGCATCAAAACATCATTCTTGGTATAAGGGAAGGTGTCTAAATAGGGTTCAATAGTAGTCCAAACTAACGATGAAAATATTGAAACTCTTGGCCCAAAGATTCAGTTTAAACACCTGAAACATCCATTTCAGTGATGTTAAATGCTGACAACACGACAAGGGGAGACAAAGTGTGACTGTGGCATAATTCCATAAGAAGTGTGTGTCAGATATGATATAGTTTTTCTCAAACTAGAGAACCTGGTTTGTCATTAATATTGTTGCCCGTTTGCACTGAATACAGTGTACCAGGGGTCCCCGGACATTTGAAAAGCATGATAACTTCACAGTTGAAAAAACCACAGTGGATAATGCAGTGTATTACTGAACAGGACATCATTCAAAAGCATCTTGAAGCATTAAAATTCATGTCTTGTTGCTGTTGAATCATGTCTTGTAGCCACCAGCTGTGGCCTATTAGTGGAAAATGCACATGTGCACATCTATGGCAGCTGCAATAAAATGGCACGAAAGTCTATTTAAAATGGACAGGTGAGCTCCGATGAGAACTCGATTCATGTGTCTGAAATTAAATGGACGTGGGAATTTAAATTGCATCATTGTGATAGAAAGGGTCAGTCATGTGAAGGATGCTAGGAGACTTGAATGGTAATGTATTTTTGCTGCTTTGCTTGAGAAAATAGGCATAACATATTAGATATGTTCCTTTGATAATCTCACTTCTGGGATTATAAAAGAACAACCACAAAATATGTTTAAAATAAATGGGCAAAATTCATAGTGTATACATATAAAAAGCCAGGAAGCAGGCTGGGAAACCAAGTCAATGAAAACATCTTTTGTTGACTCACACTTACGATATACAGACACCACTCTCTTAAAATATATAATAATATTAACAATACTACTACTACTACTACTAATAATAGTAATAATTAAGCCAGTTAATAAATGGTAGCAGAAGCCCCTCTAAAAAAGACACCTCCACAGGAAAGCTCATTTCTACTAATTGCCCCTATAGGTTTTGAGTACTTTCTAAAAGCTTGCAGACGACATTAACATACATGTAGCATTTCTGTAAAGAGCCCTGGTATGGAGCTGCTGCTGCTGCTGCTGTTTTCCATTTCTAACTGACTGAATCCATTGGTTAGGCTGCCATTTGTATTTACAGTCTGGCACATCTGCAAAACTTCTCAAGGGCTTGGGGTGATAGTTTTTCTCACAGTATTGGTACCGCTCACTGGAATTCAATACATGATTGGGTGATTCCACTGTCGCTTCCCAATTGTGTTTGTAGTTAATACAACATGCAAGGCCTTCAGCAGTTGAACTAATCAATGCAAGAACTATGTTTGTTAAACGGATTAGATAAATTTGCACTGCCCACGTCAAGAATTTTACCCTTTAGTTTCCTGGCCATACTTACAAATGAAAGAATATTGCTACAATAATTGTGTAGTTTAAATACAAAAATAATAATTCTAATGAACAAATATGAACTAAAACTCAAAAACATGAACTAAAACTCTCCACTGAATTCTATACATGGGTTTCCACACACTTTGAGCAAAAGAGAGACATGACTTATTATTCCCAGTGCTTGCCATTTTTCTAAGTTTTATGTTTCTAACTCTGAGAACCATCAGTTCCCTACTTTGAGTATCATTTAATACTGAGCCATTATTCACTTCTGATTGTGGGTGTGATAAAGCTTTTAATGTTTAATTTTCTTTCCCTGAAACTCAACCTGCTGGATTACTTTATAAGTAAATAAGCCCCCTCTGCAAAGGGCGGATTAATAATACGTTTAAAGCTGATAAACAGTGATGGCATTGGGTGATCAGCTGTCCATAGAAAAGCAAAGTAAACACACTGCAAATTTCCTCTGACTTTATCAAAAGTGTCCAAAAGGCTTTGTGATGCATGTTATTAATTAAAGTCACAGAAGCATAAAAGCTTAATGAAATGAATTATGGACACACAGAGACACATTCTTGACTCCAGGTCCAAACTTGTCATGGTCAACAAATCCAAACTATCTAGTTCACATTTTTGAGAAATTTGCCTTGATAGCATTACACACATTTGGCACACATTCACCTGAAGACTCATCATTCATTACACACAATTGCACACACTATCTGTGTTTAGCCTCAACCATTATCCTTGTTCTTCAACTGAATTCTCACTGGGTAGCTCATGGAGATTTGGCAAATACTTGGCTTTCACATTTCAGTAATGAAGTGCAGTTCAGTGAAATACTGAAAATACTGAAAATACTGAAAATATCTTACTGTTGGATTGTTTTCTTTGTCCTGACCAAACCCTTACAGATTAACTTCATTTTGCTGTGATTTTTAGTCACATGCTACCAGTCAAAAGACACATCTAACTGAATATTCATTTTTTGTAATCTGTAAGAAACATTACCTGCTTATGTGAGCATTTCTAAAACAAATACCAATTGATACTGAATTTGATACTTGTGAACAAAGTGTATTTAGATTTTTGTGTGAATGTTTCATTTTGTGAAGGTAAACATTATTTTGCATTATCGGTTAGATGTTCACTTATTTTATCAACTGCATCTCCATGAGCAGCCCAGTGAGAAATCAGCCCTGCCTGAGGGAGTATGATGATAACTGCATGGGGTTAAATGCACACAGTGTGTTTTATAACTTTCTCATGGTTAGATTTTGGAAGGGGCTGTGACCAACTTGAGGTGACTTTTCACATGATAATTCTTAACATCATCGCCAGGGTGACCTTACGTGAACTGTGAGTTCTCTGTCTGCTGAAGCTGCATTTGTTTGGTCAATCCGTGAGTTTTTGTTTTTTATTTTTCCACAACTTGCCTACGGGTGTTATGACTAGTTTATTTTTTATGATTTTCTACAGAAACCAATCTCTCCATAGACCATTAAGTAAATGCTGGAATACACTATGCAGTTTATATTGTATCTACGTAGACCACAGCACTAGGGATATCGGGAAACAAATGCCCAGTTCTCAAACGCATTTATCTGTTTTCAGTGGGAAAAGTCTCACTGAATAAAGATGGGAACCAATGATTCTTATTCCTGTGGTGTAGTGTTGTAATGGTAATAGAAAACAGAGGTTCATTTTATTTATCAACCAGAAAGACCAGTTAACAACTGAGTTTTCTTTGTAATATTAATAATGCAAATAATAATTACAAATACAAAGTGATCCAAAGTAAAACACAACAAAAAATTCTGGACCTAAATACTATAACACAACAAATATTGTGAAACAATGTCTTTCATTTAGCAATTTCTGTGGGAGAGCTTTGTAGGCTTCAGATGCCTGATTCCTGTTATCAACACGACTCTTATTTAAACCACCGCTGTGAACGTTTCTGACTTGATACGTTTCTAAAACTGGTAATTTCTGATCAAACTGCTCTGAATAAATGATGTATATTATGTAGACATTTGCAGAAATGTAGAAAAGTTGGTGGAATTTCTGTTTCAGTGAACCAAGTGATGTTGTACGATTGAGTGAACTACAAAGTGAAGTTTTCAACATGCCAATTTTTTCCCTACTGTCACTAATCTTTTGCTCATTAGGGGACTGGACTATATTTTTCAAAAACAAGATCATAACAGTGTTATGCAATATCAAGTTCTTTCTGAATGAACTGGTATGTTGTATTTCTTTTGTTATGACCAGTTTATTTCTTTGTAAATAATGATAACTGCTTGGGTTGTCGTTGTGAAAGACTGTAAGATCACCAGTATGATTAATAAGTCAGGTAGAAAAGGATAAGAAGATTCTGTACTACATTGTTGTAGGCACACCTACTCTGAAGACATGAAGGGCACACTTTGCCAGACTGTGAATCACAGTGAATGATTTATTAGATGAGAACATCTCATAACATCAATGGTCTATCAAATGTCAACTCATTTTTCATTGTTCAATGAATCTGCAGTGGTATTCAACCTGGCTGCTTCATCTATAAGATGTGGCCCATTACAATGGACAGTCATCTTACTGGACTTTGAAAAGAACAGAAAACACTCTGACTCACATTCTTCAGCATCTGCCCATCAAATTCCATCAAATTGCATTTTTTTTTTTGCTAAATACTGGAAGTACTATCCAGATAATTGTCAGTGGTCCTGCAAAGTCACGTGCAACAGTTTGAACACCCTCTACCAAATTACACCAGTTTTGTTGAATTTCTACACAAAAACACTTTCATCTCATTCAGGTGCACAATTTTTATTTAGTTGCATTGTTGAACAAACTGAAAACAATGACAACCCCCCCCCCCCCACCCCCCCGCCCCCCAACAAACACACACACACATTTACACACAAAATCTAAATAACTCCTCCCCAATATGTTAAATTCAGAAAAATAAAGAGTAGCTGTGCATTAACCTATAGTGAAATGTTCTAAGGAGACGTCATTTTCAGTTAGAACATCAACAAAACATTCAGTTTGATTAGGAATGCACAAACTTTTGCATATGACTGTATGCTAAAAGCATGACTTAAATTAGGCTTAAATGTACATATGCAGATGTTTCTATGATTTCAAATCTATGATATGCATGTATCAAAGGACTGATTTAATTAAAATGTAGTGGTGCCAAAAATAAAACAGAAAAGTGTACTTATGAAGACCAAGCGTCAGCAAGTTTCTAAATACTTTAAATTTTAGCTATATTTATTTAGCCTTGAAAAACTCAACTGCTGTGTTGAGAAGGTATCTCACACTACATAAAGCCAAACATTGGATCCAACTTCTAAATGTCATTGCAATGATGGGCTCTAGCAGGCTACAGTCCTCTCAGGCAGCTGGCAGAATGGGCTGCATTACTGAAAGGTCACATTACCTGAGCTCATGTCCCTAAGCTGAAGAACACAGCTTTATGACTCTTAAACAGATTACAATGCTGGAGGTGACCAGATGACAGTCTACGGTTGTAGACTCATTATAGCACCACAAATACTAATGCCTGCTCATAAGACACACTGTTTCCTTCCCTGTGCAAATTCATGTGGCTGTTGCCTAGGCGACAAATAGCATCATTAAATGCTGGTCTGAAATGCGGGGCTAATTCAACACTATCCATAAAAGGCTGCTGCTCTCTTATGCTCTTTCAATTAGGACTATTATCTTTATCAATATCTCAGATTAAGTCTCTGCAGTTTAGAAATCTCTTCTTATCTCTTCTATGATCCCAGGTGAGCCGTTTGGAAATCAGTTTATTACTTTGCATTAATAAGGATGTTTTATATCGATTATATTGATTATGGCTTAATGGCTCAGTGTAACCACTGAGCTGAGAGCAAATTAATAGTAGGCACTCGTGTAAAATTAGGCACCCTTGAAGGATGTCTATCATTTTTTAATAGCTAATAATGGACCCAAAGTTGGTGATAAAAACAAGGCATTAATCTAAATGTGATTAAATATGATTCAGGTTGTTTCATAAATAGTTTGAATGAAGTAAATGAAATGGACAACACATACTTAAATTTGCTTAAATTTGCTTTGTCACTTTTTTGACCTGTCCCAGCTGCTAAACTGATCTGAACCCACGGGATCTGTGGGTTACAGACTGACCTGTTTATCTCTAGAAGGTAGACTATTAGCAGACAGTACCAGGCTGATTAGTTAGCAAAATAATGGCACCTTTACTGTACTGTATTATATTGAGCCTCCACAAAATCCAGAGATCACATGTGGCTTAAAGATGGACTGTCAATCTAAAGCCTTCGAGATAAACCAACAAATGCTGACTGTGCTCGCAGTTACACCTAATCTCACTTTCAGACTTAACTCCAAGAACTGACTGTTCTCTTGCTGTCTAATTTCACTTCACCCATCAATGTTTTTTCCTGACTGGTGTATATAAGCATGAGTGCTGAACAAGCTAGAACGAACCTGCAGTCATGCGTCATTTCACTTAAGCCTGTGATTATTTATTGTTACTGCTTTGCTGTCTTTTTTCCTTTTTTTTCTCTTGTGTCTTTATGTTCTGTATGCGAAGAGGGTATTCAAGTGAACATTTCATTGTGTTCTGTACATCGATTTTGTGCGTATGATAGATAAACTTCAACTTCAACTTCATTTTTGCTGGAACTGAACTAAATGGGTCTCTAGTTATGTGCAAAAGTCTTAGGCCCCAGAGTAAACTGTTTAAGACCATTTTTCTGAACAGTAGGGGTCTTTTTGCCAACAAACACACACGTGGCACGAGAGAGTCAGTAGTCCACACACTTTTCTAATTTCACCTTGATGCTCCCTTCAGCAGCACGTTTGGTTTAATCAAATGAAAAATCAATTGATCTGAATCAGGTATTTCAGGTATTTGCTGTGAACTACAATGTAATACTACAGAGGTCCCCATCCTCCGGGCCACAGAGCAGTATAAGTTCGCTGGTCATTTGGTACAGAATAAAAAATAGTTTATTGTTTGTCAGAGTCTGAAAGATCTTTTATTTTGAAAAATGCCCATCTCGGTCATGTGATACGGTACATAAACAATTTAGACCACAAGCTAGAAAAATAAGTAGCTTCTTTGTATTTTGACACACTTCATTTTTAATTGTATTTATACCAGTTTGTAAAAATATTGTCTTACGTGAAACTGGTTCATGGTGCCAAAAAGATTGGGGATTTCTGTAATAAGTTCTGGGGATGATTAAGCTAATACATACTTAAAATCACAATGTACACTGTTTAAGATTTTTATACATTCTAAAACATTTTGTGAGATCTCTAGGACTTTTGCACTGTATTGTATTTGTCAGTAAAACAAAACATTTGCAAAGCATAATATTAAAGCATAAAACTAATCTTTCTTTGTATGATTGGGATAAAGTCAGTGGAGTGGTCAGTGAAGTGTGTAAATGTGGGGTGCCATCATTTCCTCACAGTCCCAGACTCTTCATACCATTCCCATTACAGTAAGTGAGACCACACACCATACCGAGTCTGCATACTTTTATGGTTTGATCAAACAAACAGAGGTTGCTTATTTTAAGATGATTGCACATTTGAGATTTACACACTCAGAGTCATTACATAGCACCTCTCATCTGCTTCACTGCCCAGAGCTTCTCTTCACAATGTGGGAATCATTATTCAGTGATTCACTGATGCACATTACAGTCTAGTCTAATATCCTTCAGTGCTGTATTTCAGAAACTGATTAATGTGGTGCAAAACGTAAAATGTGTGAAAGACAGCAGAATGTTTCGTGATTATCGGATCTTATATGGGGGAGGTCAAATTCTGGCCGTTCCTTCCAGCATTCTGAAAGTTCAGGATCTGTGTATTTTGAGAAGCTCCTCTTATAGATTTCAGTTTTAAATATTCCATTATATATTTGTTTCTTGCCATGAATTAGTACAAATAAATGAGCTTTAAACTCATTGATTTAAAACTTATTTATAAAGGAAGACAATGACAGGTTGTTAAATTCCACCAATGCATGTTTGTACTACATAGCTATTTTAAATTTAAAACTACAGCCATTGTCAGATTCAAAATGACAAGAATAGCCAAGCTCTAAGTGACTAGAGTTTGAATGAAAAGGCCATAACAAAACTATTCCATGAGGGAAATATAAAAAATATAAATAAATGAATAAATAAAACTAAATCTCGCTGAAATCTTTGGAATTCCATGTATATGAAGTAAAATAAAATGTCTGCTCTTATGAATTGCACCTATATTATTACTCAGTTAATCATCAAAATATTATTCTGTTATTAATATAATTGCTAATGGCAACCTCACTTTTCTAATCTTGCCTTTTTGGCTATAACTCTGTAATGTGTTTTTTATTATTTTATGTCATAAACTAGAGGATTGGAAGCAATAGCCCATGTATATGAGTAATAATGATAAAAGGAGCACCTGTGTGTGAAGAGCACACATGGAGGCCTAAACGGGAAGAGCCAGGATTAGTGACTCATGGAAGACCTGAAATTTGTGTGGGGAAAGTGCACCGAAGCATGTAGTCAGGATGCGGCTTTTTTCATGATCAAAGCCCACATGATATTTTGTCTCAGATTATTTAATTGGGCAATTCAAAGAGCTTGTCCATGCATCCACCCAAGAATGAGCCTCAGAGTGAGGCAGCATCCATGCAGGTCCTTTCCCTGCTTTCATAAACTAATCAGATTACGGCATTTGTTACAAGCGAAGTTTAAACGAAACATTACCCTAAGTCCTTATGGAAATGTCAATGTGCAGATGACTGAAGCCGTTCCAACATAGATTAGCTGAATATAATGCATCAAGTTCGTATTACAGAACATCAGAAAAGTTCATGGCCATTTTGGCGTTGCTGTGCTTAGCAATAACATTTCTGGCAGTGAAATCACGCATATCTTTTGGCAAGTTCTCCAACCAACAGCCTATATAAACAGCAGCACCAAAACCTTTAATACACACACACACACACACACACACAAACACACATTAGGTCTAATCCTTGAAAATTCAATAATATGCACCAAACCAATCATGACTTTTTGGATCTGAATATTTGAATACTGACATTACACTGTTGCTGATTTAATGGATCAGATGCTTTTTAGAGACCCTCTTTAATGGCTTCATTAATGTATTCTAAGGGTCTATCTGTAGTCCACACAACATTAGTATTTATGAAATATGTACAGAACAAGCATTTATGTTTTTCAGATGCCAGATTACTCACATAGGGCTTTAGAAATGAAAGCTGTAAACAGAAATCTGGCTTGAGATTCTGCTCATTTCTTCCATGCTCACACAAACATTTCGAAAAGGTAGGAAACTAAAAGATAGGAAAGTCAGAAAAACAGTATTATTTCTGATAGATCAATCTATTGCAATGTAATATGAAACCAAATGTTTGTTCAGGATTTAATTATTTGAGAATGCTGAAAAATGATTAAATGAGACACATGTCAATAAGGCTGGGCCCCATTTTAGCCACCTTAACTGCTTTTATTTATTTGGGACCAAAAAGGGTAAATGGGTTGCTCAGCTGGAAAATCCACATCTTTCTCATTAGTGAACAGGTTACTTTGCAGAATGCAAAGCTGAGGGGTCAGTGCCCTTCCCCAGAGGAGGGATTTAACTTCAGAGACCCTCCTACACAACTGTGATTTCATTTTCTAAAAGAAGGGGATTCAAACACGACTATTAGATTAAAGCTTTTTCTGGCTTACAAACATGAATTTCTTCGAAGCCAGAAATTCCAGTTATTTTCATTAATTTTTTATGAAAAAGTTATTTACATTAAGTGATTTATTGGTTTATTATTGTCACGGTCGCCTTGCCCTCTCCCCGTCCCCTGAGTATTAGTTTTCCTGTTTATTTTGTCTTAGTGTCTTTCCTCCCTTCTCCCCTTGTACCCTTTAGAGTCTCCCAGCACTGTTTGTATCGCGTCCCGTCTTGATTAGTTACACCTGTTTCCCGCCTTGATTAGTCTCACCTGTTTCCCATCCTGTGCACTATTTATAGCCCAGCCTGACCCCGAACCAGTGTGCCGGTATTGGCTCAACTTACGTGTATGTGTTTTGTTCCCCAATCTTGTCTGGTTTCTTATGATTCTTGTCTTTAATGTCCTTGTTGGTCCTTTTGTTTTGCAGGCTTGTGCTTATCATCTTTGAGTTTGGTGTGTTCGCCCAGAAGGGATCTGATTCTGTTCATTCCACGTTTATCTAATCTATCTGCTGAGACAGCCCTGTTTTGTTATCATCTGTGTTTATATGCCAGCACGAGCCTTGCTGTTTATTTGTTTTGCTTTGTGTTTCCTGTCAGGGTTTCCTTTGTTTCTGCATTTGTTTGTGTTGATTAAATATAGTATTTCTTTTCAACTAGTTTGGCGTCCTCCCCTTTCCCTTCTTCACACCTACCTTGACAATTATGTTTACAGATTAATCGTCTAAACTGATTTGTTCCGTAAGAAAAAATTATTTTGGAGGTTGAGTTGTTATTTATTATTGTATTTGCATATTGTTTTCAGTTCGGACTTTACAAACTGGTGTTAATACCTGGTCTAACTGGAAAACTGAGTTACAGAACATTTATATACTGGATTATTTTGTAATATGTTACCAAGTCAAAAGTGGAAAAGACATGACCATTAGGGCCACATGACCACTTTGAAGCTCTGGTTCTAACAAGTTAAACTCTCCAAAAATGACAGAAGTAAAACAAACGTGTCCCCTGCATGGGGCGTTCTTAGGCATACGCGAACTACACATCCGCGTAGGCGACAACCAAGAGGGGGGCCCCGGAGTGGAATCCCGTCACCAACCCAATCCCCCCCACTGCCGGAATGACAGCAAGAGGGGCCCTGGTCCAGATCACATAACACACCACACCCCCCGGACTGCGTACGGCCCCCAAGCTGCTAGGAATGGCCCTGGTCCCCTGTGTGAATGAGCATGACACCTCTGGTTTGGACAAACATTCTCCATGGTTAGTCTTTGGCTGCTTATTTGGCTTTAAAACTTCCTCTGATTGGAAGTCACAATCAAGCCACAAAATAGCAGAGTATTTTCCCCTCACCAGTCTATTTATAACCAGCACTTTTTTAACAGGTAAGATGTAATCCACTGATCCATGATGACAGTGTTCATTACACGCACATTTTAGCACAGGCTGGAAATCACTGGTCTGCGCATGGTTTGTTCATGGTTTATATGCTGAGCTTGTTTTTCGGAGTGAAATTTTCCTCTTAGGAGATCTTTGTTTTCAGAGTATCTGATGATTACATGCAAATAAAGTCACTGTGTGATGTAAAATAAAGTGTCTTCAACATTTGCATGGATTAATAGCTGAGTTACAAAATACCTCACTCGCTGTCAATTGAAAATCTGAAGCATCCACCACAGGAGATGTTAAATGCGTAGGTATTTAGACCTTAGATTAAGAATGTAACACTTTAAAAAGACAACCAGTATGCCACTTATGTTATATCCGTAGGGTTATTCTTTCCTGATCATTTAAAATGCTAGCTGCCATTTATACTGTGCCAAATTTGCTTTTGACACCAATAGAAAATTTCCAGAATGACTTGCTACATTAAATGACATTGATATCTTTATGCCTTTTCTTGTGCATTTACTTGTTTTAAGATGTATTTTGTATACATGTGACAGCAACAGAATGATTTATGTGTGTTTTTCACAGATAAAACCTTACATTTATATTGGTGAACCTCACCTTGATATGTTCAGCCATGACACAGACTGCCAGTCTGGTATTTTCTATGATGAAACAGATTTTTTAAGAGAATATGGTTCATTAATAGAGATGAGGATGCTACCAAAGTGTTCTTAGATCAGAGTGGACTAAACTAGACCAGAGTCCTGAGCATGTCTCACTGCTCTTTTTATTTATTTAATTTTGTTCTAGTACTTTTGCATCAGCAGCTACACGGCAAATGAAGAGTAAAGATTGGCTTTTGAAGCTTAGATTCATCTCACATGCTTAGAATAAAGCCCAGCTAATCCACCCTGGGCAACGCACACTAGCATACAAGCCACTGCCTTTCAGAACAGGCCATGTCTTAAAAGCGAAATAAACAGACAAAATGTTTCCATGACGTATCACACTTTTATCAGGACCATGGATGTGGTGTAATTAAGTTGAATTGTTGTTTGATCAAACTGCGCTTGTCAGAAATGACAGATCCCATTAGAAAAGAACCAAAGCGACAATGCAGAATAGATTGGGTCATGATTTGGGAAAGATACAAAACACAGGATGCACAGCGGTTGACCTAAACAAAAAAGAACACACTCTCAGTCGGCCATCTGGCACAGAGTCGCATGTGAAAGTTTGGGTACAAATTTAAATGACGTGTTTTGTTGATTTTGCAAGTAAACATAGATATGTATCCTTTACAGACAACACATTCTGTACATTACTGCACAACTACTGTTTATTTTCCGACTTTAACTGTTTGAAATAAATGCAGGGTTTGCAGAAGTTATAGCTGGTACATTGTGTTTTATGTTATTGAATAGACAGACGATTGCACAAGAAAGAGACATTCCAAATAAGTAAAAATCAGGAGTTTCCAAAACCAGGTAAGAAAATGATTAAAAGATAATAGAATTTCTAACAACTGTGAAAGACCAAGACCACCATAATTGGTCACCAGTGGCTAAAGAGAAAAATACAATCAAGAGTCCTCTGTTATATACAAAATAAATGTTATATACACATATACATAAACAAACACATAATATATAGTATATACTTAAATTACTGCTTAAGCTAAGATTTTGCCTTAGTTTTTCTCCTTCCTGTGTATATGCATCCAAAGAATGGTTTGCTCTATATTGTTTCTTTTTTTCTTTCTTTCATCTGATCAGAAGCGTTAACTTGATATCAGTATGCAATGTCTAATGAAATGAGGTGACATACAGAAATCAGTGGAAGAGTGCAATATAAGAGCTCTACAACACAAAAGTATGATATAGAGCTCTGACGGATGTACTCATTCACTGCGAAGTGTTTGGTAATTGCACCACATCTCCATCCATCTGAACCTCTGTTCTGTCCTGCTTCCTAATGTACCTAAATTCACACTCAGCTGGCACTGCTGTCTAATCTCCACTCTCCACCACTATTATAGCCTCTCCTGCACTCTCTCTCTCTTTCCCTCTCTCCCTCTCTCTCCCTCTCTCTCTACCCATCTCTCTCTCTTCTCTCTCTCTCTCTCTCCCTCTTTACTAGTCTGTGTTGCTCTCCCTCCCTCCCTCCCTCTCTCTCTCTCTCCCTCTCTCTCTCTCTCTTTCTCTACCCATCTTTCTCTCTTCTCTCTCTCTCTTTCTCTCCCTCTCTCTCTCCCCCTCTCTCTCTCCCCCCCCCCCCCTCTCTCCTTCTCTCTTGCTCTCTCTCTCTCTCGCTCACACTTTGTTTTTGGCAAATGGGGCCAGGTTCTGTCCATCTGTTATCCATCAGTGTAAATGGGGAGGGATAGTTAGGGTGTCTAAGGTTTCCAGCTGATTAGCATTTACTCAAGTGAAATCAGAAATCCTTCCCTTGTCTTCTTTTGAACCCCAAAAACAAGCGCAGAAAATAGTGTCTTCATTTCTGAAGCCTTGCACCTCCCTGTTTTGCTGTTACATACCCCCAGTAGTGGGGCTGGAACTAGAAAGCCATAATGACTCCACTTTGCCGTTTTCCATTTTGGCAGAAAGGTTTCCATTTTTAAATAAAAAAGGGCAGTAGAGTGACTATGGGAGCCTGAAAGGAAGTGAAGAGGGTGAAGAAAGTTGAGAAAGCAAAGGAGATCTTCTACTGTGCTGTAGTGCCTTATTATCTGTGCCAATGGCAACCTTTGCATCTAAGCAAAAGCATGTGCCTTTCACTTCAATGCTATAAAAAGTGAGGCAGTGAATGCAGAGTCCAATATATGCACCGATTCCACATAAATTACAGCAACACATTTCTGTTTATTTCCTCATGGTAAAAACTGTGTTGATGTAATTTTCAACATCAATAAGAAATATGAGCATGAAGTAAAAGCATGAGCATTTTTGTTCCTTTAAAAACCTTAAAACCTTAAAAATCTTCTTTTTAACAGTGTAGGGAATGTATCATGCCCCATAATCATTTCAAATTCATTGGTACTTCTTTCTGAAGAACCGTCCCAAGAATTACAGGGAGACTAGTCCTTTTCAGTATTTTCTTCATACTGTCATTCTGAGCACTTGTAGTGTCTGAAGGTTCCTCTAAAATAGATGCGTTTCTGAACACTTCAGCACTCTTTACTGTGTATGGTATAACGTACTAGCTGCGTATGTGTCCTTACTTAGTCTTCTACCAGACTGTAAGGTAAGTCTGACTCAAACCACATCTGAAGAAATGGAACAATGCTTGTGATTAAAATAACATATTCAACCAGTCACAGTTCAGAACACATTCATTTAAAGTGTTGCTTATTATTGTCATCATCGTAATTGTGATATTCATTGTCTCAAGGTGGGTCTAACTCTGTCAGTCTTATTTTCTTCAGTATTTTGAATGCAATGGAATCAGTGGTATAATTAAATGTTGCTTCAATCATCCCTAATTTGAAGTGTTTGGGTGCTGATCAGCAGGCCAAGATAATTGCTTCTCTCTCACCGCTTTTTACCAGCTGGAGTTAGCCCCTCAAAAAGCTACAGCATGTTCTAAATTACATATTCTGAGCATCTTGCTTGTTGCAGACATTATTGGGCTTTTGTTAGAAGGAAAGACAACCTAAACATTGTTTTTGAAGATTAACAAAGCAAGATATGAGGACAGCCTGGTGAAAGACAAATACATCTTTCTAAAACTGGGGGCATGTTTAAATTCTTTATTAAGGTCCATAATTTCAAATGTATAACAAAAGTGAACAGTGTCCTAGCGTTGACCCGACTGCCAGGAGATTGAGTTTGATCCCTGGTGATGCGCCATAACCATTCATGGGCTGGTGAGCATAACTGCCCGTGCTCTTTCAGGATTCAGATGACCCTATGTTGCCCCCCAACCCACCTCCCATCACCCAGCATGATGCTTAGGGTTATTACAGTTCTCCAAGTGGGATGAACTCCAAGAGGGTTTATTCTGTCTTAAAAGTAGTTTCAAAAGATGCTGTGGTGGTGGGCATTGTGTTATTTACAGAGAAAAACTGTACGACTATGCAAGCACTAGTTGTACAGCAGTACTGTTTTTTTAAGGATAAGTGTATAATCCACTTTTCCTTTTGCACGGTTTGCCAAAGTACTGTATCACAGCTGACCTTGAAAGAGGGATGGTAAAATGATAAGATGGCAACAGTGTTTATGAAAAAGCTGAATTCTTCTCTGGACACTAACAGGTGGTTGACTCCTGCTGCTTCAGCGCTGAGTAAGCTGTACAAATATCAAGAATGTATAATGCCTGCCTGTGAATGACAGAGAGAAGATAAAAAACTGGTGTACCTTAGTTTGCTCATTTTAGGTTGATTAGCCAGTGAACTGCCTGGTCTGGCTGCACGGCTCTCTAATGGCAAACCTGATGATCAGGATGATTAATTTGGATGCTTCTGTGTTGTAAATGACTGATAGGGTTATTACTGCTCAAACACTGAAGTAATTAAACACTGTCGTGTCAGTTAGCTTACACAGAAACACTGACTCCAACTTGACCATGTACAATGTTCTATATTACTATATATACTATATTATCATTTGTTTGATAATTTGGTTGATAGATGGTGGAAATGTAAAGTTATGTTTAAATTAGGGCTGGGCATGGATTAATTTTTAAAATCTAGATTAATCTCAATTTAATCCTTGGAATCAATCTAGATTAATCTAGATTAAAATGACTAATTTGAATTCTACCGAAGGTCTGAAGAACCCCCCAACAAATGATCTCAAGCCACCCTAAATATATAGTCATTATTCTGCTATTTTTATAACCGGAGCCCGTTCAGAAATATTTCTCTGGTAGCGCTGTTTGTACTCAGTTTAACAGAACTATACTATGAGTGTCCATAACTGTTCACTGCTTAACTTTTCTTGTTTCCTTAAGTGAAAGGAAAGGTTTGGTGAAAAGTTTTCAACCCTATATACATGCTAATTCGTTCCTACAGCCCTAAGGCTAAGCACCCCTTGTTTTTCCGTCCTAGTGACGTCACTGTTTCACAGTAGGTATAAATCTGCGCTAAAATATCAAGGTGAAAGTCATCATAGCTTGCATAGTATAGACCCAGCTCCCAACCCTACTTATAGATTAACGGTGATATTTTTTTTATCGCCCGATAAGAGTATCACATTAACGCAGCACGTTAACGCCGATAACGGCCCACCACTTGTTTAAATCTACTAAAAAGTCACATAATAAAAAGTCACATGATAATTCCAAAAGGCTTGTTATGTCAAGAGTTCTATCATATCTAGTACTAAATAATTCTGACAGACACACTCTAACATCCACACACACATACATACATATGTAATGCTTATATGTCCATTCTGTAAACCTGAAATACTAGGCAAGACATAGTGTTTGTGCCAATTAGCCTCACTAGCTCTCTGGTGTTCAGCTCCATAAATCCAACACAGCTTTTCTCCTCTTGGTGCTGAATACTCCACCTCTCTCTTCACCTGAGGACCCTTACAACTGAGACCAGCACAGCAATTACTCTGAACAGAATCAATAAAGCCAAACCAGTTGGCCCATCCGAGGTGGACAATGCCTCTAGTGTATATAGGGATTGTTCATAAATTCCTAGAGCCAGAGTAGAGCATTCAGATCTGGGTTATGAATCATTCTGTTGCGTCCCGAGACCCTTATCAGAAAACCTGGCCTCCAGAACGGCTTATTGATATTCACCTAGGAACTTTTGCTGCTACCGAGAAAGGATGCTCAAACGCACATAAAGTTGGTGGTGCAGTAAGTCATGATGGATTTGCTGGTAAAATTGGAGATGGGGGAGGTGAAGGGAGTGCTAGCGGGAGAGCAGAAATGGCGAGCGTTCTACAGAAAGAAGAATGAGGGTCCGAAAATAACTGGAGGTGAGAAGGGAGAGAGACACCATAAACCGAACTGTTATTCAGTCGGCAACTATGTGAAGCGGACAGTTTGGCTGATGTTGTCTGTAACTATGGTTATAATTGTACCACTTATAAGTTTGTATTTAAGGGTTTTGAGCAATTAAAACTTAAATGCTAGTCTGGTATATTTTATCTACTGCCCAGTCCAAATGCTGTAGTAAACATTATCTGGGGTTAAAGTTGGGAGCATTTAGAAATGCTGAATGAATATTTCACATGATACCTTACATGTGGGCCACATGTGGCCTGGAGTTTGATTGCCATGACAACCCCTGAATGTGTTATAGTGTAGGGATTAGTTATTGGGTCTGTGTTGACAAACAATATACTTTCCATTGGAATGGCCATAACTGGTCCCTTAGTGCCATATGTAGGCTGTATATGTCCTAGAATATAAACCCTTGTCCATTTTTATTATTTGTTGCTTCCTGTTCAAATTTGTGGTGTATCCAAACCTTGCCATGAACTGAACTGTGACTTTTATGTACCATTACACCCCTAATATTCACTGTGTCCTGATAAAAACTGGACCCCTAAAGAAATTGCTCCAATGCAGCAAAAACTTGTTAGATTTAGATATACGAACAACAGAGCAAATCAAAAAGAAACGGAACTTTGGTAAAGATCTACAAGACATTACCAATTTAATGAATGTTTAAAATGCTACACTCAAAATACAAAGTTGCCAACAAAGCGCAGCACAGTGACAAACAATCTGTCAAGCAAGTTCAGGCTACAGCTGATGTTCAATTATGTTTTTAAATGCACACCAGAAGACTGATCAAACATCTGCCACTCAATCAGCTGCGTCATGATCTGATGGATGTCACAAATGCGGGTCCAACTCTGTGTGCTGGGTATTTCTTCAGTAACGCCTTGGCGCGATTAAGCCATGCTTTTCGGTTTGCAGCTGTCAGGTCTTGTGCCTTCTTCTTCATGAAGCTGAACAGTCTTAAGTCATGCTTGATGATCTGATGCACTGACATTTTGGTAATTCCAGAGAAAGCTGGGCGTTCTGTGAGTACTCAGTGCATTTTCCTGGCATTCTGATATTTTTTATGTTTATATCATCAAAAAACATCATCAGATGTTTAACCAACAGAAATGATCCGAAATTATTTGAATTGCTTATATTAAATTTCAGTATAAGATATGAATGTTTCTCTTCACTTGTGAGATATACACCGGTCAGCCACAACATTGAAACTCCTGACTGGTGAAGTGGATAACACGGATTATCCATTACAGTGCTGGACAAATCAATGGAAGCTCCACCTTTTAACTTACAGAGTTTATGTGTGTAATGTTATTTTATATAATAACATTTATTTTTTATTATATATATAATTTTTAAATTATTATATAAAATTATTTTTTTCAAGTTCATGAGATCCTACTGGAATGTTTAAATCCTTAAATTTATAACTCACCCGCCACGTGCTGCCATCTAGTGATGGAAATGTGAACGTTCAGCGCCTCACAAAATAACCCCGCCAACACACACACACACCCACACACACACACACACACACACACACACACACACACACACACACACACACACACACACAC
>JBBPDC010000109.1:16168747-16180343 GCA_037974485.1 Hemigrammopetersius urotaenia | reverse complement strand
ACACACACACACACACACACACACACACACACACACACACACACACACACACACACACACACACACACACATAAAGCTACGGGACACTTGAAGCTTTGAGGCAGAGAGTGAAGTGGAGATGAGCAGGATTGCAGTGCTGCAGTGGATGGATTTGTTATGAAGCGTTAGGTAGGTGTGTTCATTAATGACTCTGCTGCGACACAATATGTGGCATGTTTAAAAATTAATGATGTTTTTAATTTCATTTGACAATGATCTGAGAACGCTGGTTACTCACAGTGCAGCACGGTTCAATTTATTAGCACATACTTCTGTATAATTAATGCACCTCTTTGTTTCTGTTTATTGTATCCAAACGCACTAATTCCGATGCACTATGGCTAAACAGAATAAGCATTTTTGCTTGCTGTAGTGTGGATTCTAGAACAATCGAGTATTAAAGGAATAATAGAAATAACATAAAAAGTAAACAGTAATTTGTATAAAGAAGAATTGCAAACATTTGATCAGTTTTATTTTATTCAGAACACATGACATGTAAACCTCATTCTAACCTTTATTTCTGTTTCCAAAGCAGAAACGCCCTGCAGAGCGCGTGCTGGTCTCGATCATTAAGAAAAAAGAAGATGCGATCCAGAAAAAAAGGAACAGTCAAGCACCCTCAATGAGCGCCTGATAAGGAGTCCGCAGCAACGTGCGCTTTTACGCGCGCTGTTTTACGCGCGCCATGGAGAGCCCGGGCTCGTGGGCGCTGAACGTGTCGCGAAACGCAAGCCGCGCGCCTAACCCTCTGAAGCGCAACGAGGACGTGGCCAAGGTGGAGGTGGCCGTACTCGTGCTCGTGCTGCTGCTGGCGGTGGCGGGTAACGCGTGCGTGCTAGCGGCGGTGGCGGTGGCGGGCGCGCGCAAGCGTAGCACGTCGCGCATGCACTTCTTTATGAAGCACCTGAGCATCGCGGACCTGGTGGTGGCTGTGTTCCAGGTGCTGCCGCAGCTCATCTGGGACATCACGTTTCGTTTCTACGGGCCGGACGCGCTGTGCCGCCTCGTTAAGTACCTGCAGGTGGTGGGCATGTTCGCCTCCACCTACGTGCTCGTGCTGATGTCCGTTGACCGCTGTCTGGCCGTGTGGCGGCCCCTTCGCGCGCTCCGCCGCCACCGCGCCGAGCGCACCTACGTGCTGGCCTCGTGGGCGCTGAGCCTCGTGCTGAGCGCGCCGCAGGCCTGCATCTTCTCTCTGAAGGAGGTGGGCGACGGCGTGTACGACTGCTGGGGCGACTTCGTGCAGCCGTGGGGCGCCAAGGCTTACGTCACGTGGATCAGTCTGGCCGTCTACGTCATCCCCGTGACCGTACTCAGTGTGTGCTACGGCCTCATCAGCTGGAAGGTGTGGCAGAACTTCAGGCTCAAGACGGCACGTGACAGGCGCGCGGCGCCGGGTGCTGAGGCCGGCCCAGGGATCGGGGCCGGGGCGCTCGCGCGCGTCAGCAGCGTGCGCCTTATATCCGAAGCCAAGATGAGGACGGTGAAGATGACGTTCGTCATCGTGGTGGCCTACGTCGTGTGCTGGACGCCCTTCTTCTTCGTTCAGATGTGGTCCGCGTGGGACCCCATGGCGCCCAGAGAGGGTAAAATATGGCACAAGGTTTGAAAAGAGAATAAAGAGGAGCTTTAGAACAGTGTTTAGACAGCCATTCCACAGGAGCCCTCAGACAGCCCAGATAGCATCATTTGAATAAAAAAATAAGAGCCCCATACCTGGCAAAAGTGTGCTGGAAACACTGCACTAGAGAAATAATAAGATATCAAATTGCCAATCATGTTATTAGAATCCCATAGACAATAAGTAACCTTGTTTTTTTCACTCTTACCAGAAAAGACCCTTTTGGTAGAACCATTTAAACAAAGAAACCAGGAATAAGTTTTGGTTCTCTGAGTGTTCACAGTATTATGTAGAACCATTGCTTTTACTAAATAACCCTTGGAGAACCATATTTTACATGTACCAACAATAATGATTCGACTTATAACAATAGTAACAGACTATACCGAAGTCAGTGCTATATAGAACAATTAAATATGTTCTTTAAAGAATACACATATAGTGCTTTTTTCATCATACAGAAGCATTTGAAGTAATAATTCCAGTTTCCACTAAACTCAGATCTAGTCGATTAGACAAGAAATGTTTGGTGATCCAGTTTAAACTTGACAGAAAGTGTCTGATACATTGTACATGACAACAGTACATTTTTTTTGTCCAACTTTTCCTTCAAATGGATCCTTATGTTGAAGAAAGTACTGTATATGTGTTTATTAAAGAACTCTTTTAATGGTTCCTTAAAGAACACACGTACAGCACTTTCTTCATCAAACAGAGCCATTTGAAGGAATAGTTTGACAAAGAAAAATCTAATGCCCTTTTGTAACCTCAGATGTAGGCGACCAGAGAGGATGTGTTTGGTGAACCGATGTAAATGTGATAGAGAGTGTCTGACTAATTGTACATGACAGACAACAGCTACAGTCCCTTGCTGCAGGTTGTGGACCTATAAGCTTCATAAGTGTTCAGTGAGTGGAAGTGAAAGGTAGACGTTTGTAATAAACTAGTTTCCACGAACAGGATTTTTTTTTATGACTTTGTGCTTGTCATTGGAGCTTTAAGTCAACATGACATGCTAGGTCACCTGATGCCCACTGAAGTAAAATGATGAGTCTCATAGCAACTCTGTCCTGGAGGACACATTTGTCAAGTGTAGAGATTTTATTTTGAGTAAACTTGTTCATCATGTGAAGGAACTCACAAGGATCTTCAGGAGCTTTCACCATTCTTAAACAACCTCGGTATGATTTGGGTGGTTTTGTGCAAAATGATAATTGACGCATAAATACAGAAAAGGTCTGTCTTTGGCGCAAATTGAAAAGAAGCACTAAAGAAACATGCTCTGAATGTCTCTCTATTTTAAACATACAAGTATGTGCATACACAAATACACTACCAGTCAAAAGTTTGGACACACCTTCTCAGACAATGTTTTTTCTTTGTTTTTATTATTTTCTATATTGCTGATTAATACTGAAAACAAACAAAATGACGAAAGAACACATGGAATTATGCAGTAAACAAAAAAGTTAAACAAACCAGAATATGTTTTGTAACTGTGTACCAACCCGACCTTCACAACTGATGGTACCAAACACATTAAGAAGGCAAATAATACCAATAATCACCTCTTGATGAAGAATACCTGTTAATTAAATACCATTCCAGGTCGATTCCTCACTAATCTGATTGGAGTGTGCAATTAGGTGATGTTTTCAGTATTAATCTACAATGTAACCAATACAAACAAAGGAAGCCGTTGAATGAGAAAGTGTGTCCAAACATTTGACTGTTTTTTTGTACATTTAGGCAGTTCTGCACAAGTGTGCGTATATAATCCTCTGGGATAAATAAAGTTTTCTGAATATGATTCTAATGTTTAATCCTGAACCTGGTCGGTTTTCATTATAAAGAAAAAATCTAGGTTCAACAAATTGCCCTCTAAGACATATCGTATGTTTGTTCTCCATGAACTTTCTTTGTATACTCTCAGCTGTTCTCAGGGCAGTTACAGTTTTGGGTCATTTCATGACAACTGCTTCAGTAACTCAAGTCTGCTCCAGGTTGTTGCTGCTTAAACCCAGAAGTGAACGTTTGAGAACAACCCGAGAGAATGCAGTGAAAGTGAGAAGGCTTCAGTATCAGAGTTCAAAGCACCCTGGGCCCCTGGAGAGTTTGCTGCAGTAAATGCAGCATGAGATCAAAGGACTGCGTCCTCATCCAGACATCCAGAAGAGTGCCATTTCCATGTAATAGCATGGTGTCATTTGTCAGGAGATTTTGCGTGATTATACAGCCTGCTGGGCCCAAGTGATGCTGGTCCATATGCTTCAGAGGCCATTCTGTCCTCCAAAATGTAACAATTTCTGAAAATACTGAGCCAGGCAAGCATTACAGAGGAAATAGGTTTGCATCGTTGTAGAAAATTGCAATTATTTTGCTGGTGTTTTACTTGGTTTGTGGTATATTGAGCACTTTGAATGCAGTAAAGCAGTGCATTTTCTCTCTAATTTCCCCCCCCCAAACACTACTAATAGCACGCTATTATAAAGATAGCATGCCATGTTAAATGCAAATGGCCATTTAGACATAGAAGGTAGCGTTTACACTGAGGGTACACAGGCTTTACTGAGGATACACACAATTTACAGAGAATCAATATCAGCAGCAAACGACTCCAGTTCAGCACACTTTCAAAAGAGGAGACCAGTAGCAGAAACACTCCAAATAAAGTAAGCACTTATTACAAAGCTGTAAAATGCTTTGTAAAAAATCTTAATTAGCAAAACACGTAAACATGAAATTTGTGTAATCACAGTGCCCATATGAAGCATATTAAGTTGAACTTTGCTTCAAAGAGAATGAATTGCATTGAAGTTACGACAGTTGTGAAACAATCAAATGAAATTTGGAGCCGTGGCACAGGAAACACATGGCTGTGCCTCTGGACGGTAGATAAAGGGCAAACATATTGTTATCAGAATACATTTCCTTGCTGCTCTTTCAGTTACGTGACCACAACCACATCTGCTCCCGCGTTCTCAGTTTTTGTTTTTTTCCTTCCAAAATTGTTTTGATTGTGCTAAATGGCAAAGGACAACTTTATCTGGACTTTATCTAAAAAAGGGCAAGAAGAAAAATATGATTTCCTAAAGGGTTTCTGGCTCCATGAATTCCAGATGTCATAATTCTTTTCTGTGTTTGCAGGGAGACTCTGTTGATTGGTATAGTTTATGCTCTGGGGAGGTAAAAAGGAACACAGGCAATGTGTGTGGACACTGTATGTGTGTGTGTGTGTGTGTGTGTGTGTGTGTGTGTGTGTGTGTGTGTGTGTGTGTGTGTGTGGACACTGTATATGTGTGTGTGTGTGTGTGTGTTTGTTATGGGCACTGACAAACTGCTCTTTGACCCAAATACACTCAGACCAACCCGCGTCACACTGTTTGATTTATTTGCTGGATGTTCTCATCAAATAACGTCACTTGAATTCTGGCCCAATCACTCCGACTGAGAAAACAATTATGAGTCGATACATATTAATGCTGGCATGTAAGCATCATTTAGGCTAGATAGGTGGGTCATTTAACCCAGTAAACTGATTGAACCAATGCTGGGTTAATACCTCAAGGCATTATGATGCAACTATCATAATGCTTTTTGCCACAGATTACTTGTTTAGTTTAGTTAACACAAAACAATGATGGAACTGTCCAAACTTAAACATATTTAGAATGTGGCAATGCAAATCAAATCAAATATATATGCTAAAATAAACATGCTTATATACACTGTTGAGCAAATACATTGTTCACATAAAACCTTAAACAAATAGGAATTATTCACTTCACCAGGATGTAGGGGAAGGGCATTTATATGCTCGCCCTTCTGAGGTTCTCTGCTATGCTCGCAATGGCTATAAGCAAAGAAAAAAGTAAAGGGAAGTGAATGAAATTACAGAAAGACTATTACGAGTGATAAAAAGGTAGAACAGCCAAGTCACATTATTGCATTATATATTGCTTATATTTTGTCTTCACAAATGGAGCCCAGTCGTAGGACATCCATTAACACCATGTGAAACACCACATTATTCTGGGCTTGGAATTGCAATAATATTACAATAAAATTGTTAACCCCTCCCAGAAATTAACATGGACTTATAATAACTATTGAATTGGTCTTTGTTTTGTAAGAGTGGTACTTAACTTATTATGTAATCATTTCTGGAAGAGCATAATTTCTAGAAGAAAATAGTATAATTTCTGTTAGCAATCTCAACTCCGAATATTTTAGCATGTACTGGAAATGTCTTATGTGAGTGAAAATAATACATTTCTTTACATTCACACTTAGATGTCTGTTTTTTCCTCATCCAGAGTGTTTAGCCTGGAGATATTTCCTTTACTGTAAATGCACCAGCAGATAGAGATCTGAAGGCAGGGCCATGGCGGATTGCATGGCCACGAAAATAGCACTTGTCCTTGAAAAACCATGTGTGTGTGTCTGGGTGTGTGTCTGGGTGTGTGTGTGCGTGCGTGTGTGTGTGTGTGTGTGTGTGTGTGTGTGTGCTGGCATAAGGGAATAAGCTGTGCTTTTAGTAGATTTTAGATACATTGAAACTCTGTCAGTACAGTAATCTCAAAGGACAGCAGGCGAGAGGCAAAAGAGGGTCAGGCTGAGTCATGCTCAAACTGATTGGCTTTTAGTGCACACTGTTACAGAAAGTTGGGACACAAAGTTAGAAGTCTATAAAGCCGGGGTTATCAAGGGGTCTTCCTGGAGGTCTGGAATCAAGTGCAGTTTAGCACTTTTTCTGCTCAGTCACATCAACTGAACTTGGTGAGTAACTGAAGAGTGGAATGACGTGTGTTTGAGCAGGAAAACTACCCAGCAGCACAGGACCGAACCCCCCCCCAGAAATAGAAGTGCGTGACTCCAATTGTAAGGATGATGTAGCAGGTAAATACAGAGGGGGGTCAACTGCTCAAGCATCTTCATCTGTAAAAAAACTACACTGACTCTAAAAAAACTGTACTGACTTATTTCTTGAAAGTGGTGGTAATAGGAGTAATTTGGGTTCATGAAGTCTTTAATATAATCTTTAATTTACAAGCCTAAAGTTTTTCAGACCTTTTATATATAAAGGTGATAATAATATTTGAATCCGCAAATATTATTTGTTTTGCCTTTACAATATTAATGAATGTATTCATCACATAGTTATTATTTATTGTAATATATTTCAAAATCGTATCCCAAAACTATCCTAAAACTGTATTTTGTGTTATGGCGTGGTTTGAGATTACTATTGGAGGTATTGAATCTGACGTCTGGTTCCTATCACAAATACAGCGAACAAGACTCTTTTTTTAATTTGTTTTATTAGTATTGGACTTTAAAAATAAGTGGAATTCCCTTTTAAGAAGATTTTTGAGAAGATCTCATCCCAAATCAGTTTAGTAATCTGATCAGTGGCAGGCACAAGGCAGCAAATGTCACGAACATGGGAAAGGCAATCAGTAGTGGCACATTTTGTATAATAACTGCAGTGTGGACTAAAATAAAATTTTTCTCTCTGCTGTTCTAGCAATGGCGTTCATTATTGCCATGCTGCTGGCGAGCCTGAACAGCTGCTGTAACCCCTGGATCTACATGTTCTTTGCTGGTCACTTGTTCCGCGACTTGATACGGAGCTGCATGGTGGCCTTACACTGCGGCTGTGGAGAGCGGCAGAGTCCAAAGAGCCAATCAGGTGCCTTAATGATGAAGAGCACCTGCAGTCAGAGGAGTTTGTCCCAGACCACCACTACATGACACACAACACACAATTTACATGGCAGGGGAAAAGAGGAGGACCATGAGGGACTGTAGGCTGTAAACTGAGCATAAGTGCATAAATTGGAGAAGATCTACACAGGCCTCAGGTTACTGTGGCACAAAGTCAAGCTCTGACTGACTCAACGAACACAGAAGAACATTGTTCATACAGACAGAACTGGACAGTATAAGACTGTTAAGTGATTACTTGAGTTTAAAAGAATACCCCAGGATTTTTACCCAATGCTCTATCAGTGAGATCTCTACCTCCCCATTGATTACCATGGGCAGTAATTGCCATGTGCTTTCCTTTACATAGAAAAGAACCAAAAACTCACTGGATTGGAATATAACTTAAACCATTGAGAAGTTACAAAATTCTGTTGGTAAATGTTAGGGCTGTAACGGTACATGTATTCGTACCGAACCGTCACGGTACACGGGTCACAGTTCGGTACATGACGTCTTTCGGAGAATGCACGGTACGACGGAGAAGACGTGCTTGAAGTAATACGGAATTACAGAGGGACCAAAAAGTGCAACTAAATCATAAACCTTGGTATGAGTGTGGTGTAATAGTGCCACCTACTGGTGTAACACTTCTGCTACCTTATACCTACATGAAAATATAAGCAAGAGTGTGTGTTTACTGGTTAATACACTGCTGTTTATTTAAAATAAATGAAAAGAAACCTCAGCAAGCCTCATTCTTTAGAACTTTTTGTTTCTTAACTTTGCTGTATCTTGAATCGTACCGAACCGTGACCCCAAAACCGAGGTACGTACCGAACCGTGACATCTGTGTACCGTTACACCCCTAGTAAATGTACTTAAGAAACACGTATTTTCATTTCCACTTTCATGAATTCTTCACTCCAAATCAAATCTGTATAATGTTCTTTCTAGGATGGGATTACTTTTCCAGAAGGAAGACTTTGTGGTAATATGTTACTAACATAGTGGTGCTGGTGGTCATGAAGTTTTCACAGGCTGATTTCATATGGATCCCAGTAAACCTTAGAGAATGCAAAGACAATTCCAACTGCTGAAGACACTCCCCAGGACTTGCTTTGAAAGGGCATTTTCTAATGTATGCCCAGTGGCTTCTATTAGGAATTGATCTTAAGTCTGTGGATTTTTTCAGTCCTTTCAAAAACTTGCTGACATCATTGTCTGTGGTAATCAGTGACACAATACAGATGCAGCAGATAGAGATTAAACTGAAAAAATAAAGAGGATTCCTATAAAGCCCATGTAGAGCAGTTGCAGCACATGACTTGGCTCTACAAACAGGTCCAAAAACTGACACTAACTAAAGACTCCTAAAAGACAAGGGCCAGACACACATCAGACAGACGGTTTTGTCCCAGTCTTCTTTATATTCTAGAATGTCAGTTTTCAGATTATATAGACCTGTAGAGAGACATTTGTTGCACTGGACTGCAAACATGGCTGCTGTGGAATGACCGAGTGACTTACTTTCGACACATTTACCGCTCTGTTATTCTGGAGTCACTGACAGTTCATGATCAGTACACTATGATCTCAAAAACATTCTGTAGTGGAGTCATGCAGTCCATTCGTCTCTCCTTACTTTACCCAACACTTACTCTCCTCCCCATTTGTAGTTGAATTACACTCTATTCCTTCTTACATAAAAACTCATTACTGTATAAGGAAATCATTATAACATGATCACATATATCACACAGTAGATAAACAATAGCATCACAGCACTGACAGAATTGTAAAAATATGGTTGTACTATGACTGTGTGTGACAGGAATTTATCAAAAACAAAATTGTTATAAAGTATTATTATAATATGTGAACTGCATTGCAAAATGAACACTATGTACATTGACATGTTAAATCGCTGTATATATACTGTGTACTGTGGATATACTTTGATGAATGCTACAGATTTAACTAGTTGGAGCCATTTTTCGATACATGCAACATTTTTCTTTGTTTGGCATAGATGGCTCAAGACACTATCCATTATAGGACCTGAAGTAACTGCAATGCATGTTATATTGCACTTATTTTCATCTAATATAACAGTTCCACTGATTTGTCAAAATTCCAGTTAAATTTAATAATTAAGATGCAAATACAGTCAAGTGTATTGATATTTTGGGCTAAAGATGAATGTGAATGGGTGGAGGTTAAACTGCCACTGATTAAGCAGATTCAGGAAAATCCATTGGATTTTATAACATCACAGAGACAATAAATTAAAAATACGATGTTTTAAACCAGCGTTTCCATATATGTGGCTGTATGGACTGTAGCAATGTTTACATTATACATCAAACTCCTTCATTTAAAATAGCACTTCTGTGGGATTGGACCTGATGGTTCTTTGCTCCACACATGCATCAATAACTTCAGGGGCCCTTGACCCTGTCATCAGTTCACTAGTTGTCCTTCCTTGAATCACCTTTGGTTGGTATTAACCACTGCCTATTGGGAACCCCCCACAAGATGCTCTGACACAGTTGTCCATCCATCAGCCCTTGACAAATTCACTCAGATGCTTATGCTTGCTCATTTTTCTTGCTTCCAACTCATCAACTTCAGGAGTTGATCGTTCATTCTCTCCCTAATGTATCCCACCGGTTGACAGGTGCTGTAGCCAGATAATCAGTGCTGTCCACTTCAGTTTTCAGAGGTTTTAATGTTGTGAATGATTGTGTATTAAACTCAGAGGACACGTGTAGATTCACTGGTCACTTTGCATTGAAAATAAAAAGACCATATTGGAGTTGTGGACATCGCAACTGCTGATTATCACCAGAACTATAAAGAAATAAGAATCATTATGTTTCTGTACAGTACTCTACATCTCAAGGAATGAATGATGCAAGAATTCTGAAAAAAAAAACGTAATCACCTTTAAATGATTGTCATTTTAAAACTGTAAACTCTGATAAAGTGAACTTTAAATTCTGATAAAGACGTCCTTCGCAGAAAGCGATTAACAGACCAGACCTACTTATTAATAAATTAAACAATAAGTAGGTATAATCTAATTTTATCTAATAGTATATAATATTAAAATATTATATCATATAATATAATCGAATATTATAATCGAATATGCACAGTCCTTTAAAGGGAAGCTCTAATTTTTAATCAGATCTAACTTGTATTAGCTGTTAATTCTACATGGATGAAAGAGTTCTGATTAAAGAGTTGTGATCTCAACCAGGCCCTCTCAGAAAACACACCTTCCTTTTATCCAATTACATCCTACGCAGATGCTACAATTATTATTAACCTGATGAAAGCCGTGTGAGATTGTAAAGTTGGGACTAGGACCAAGGTCAGGTTAAGTTTAGTTTTCTGAGTTGGGATTAAGGCTAGAAGAGAAAGTTGTGTGTTTAAGGTGAGAGGAAAGATGAATTAAACTAAATAGATATTTAGTATCTACAATGGACCAGACAAGGAATAGATGATCTCTAGAACAAACAGTTTACCAGACATGTTTGATGAGCACTAGAATGAAAAGAAACCAGACATGGAAACAACAGAACATAATAATGCTTTTAGCTTCAAGCCAAGGTTAGCTGCCTCAAATTTCAATAGGTGTCCAAATAAGTCAGAGAGTTGGTTATAGAATCATCTGCATCTGTCCGCTTGGGTTGTGTATGAGGATGGATGGAAATGAATGTTGTTTATAACTGAAGATCCTTTACATCTAGTAACAGGTACAGAATGTTTCGACAGAAAAATCCCAGACCTCTGCAGCAAGTTTATGCACCTCAACCTTTAAGGGAAATTAGATATTTATGGTTGGATGGATATTTAAGATACATGAGTTCAAATAGCAGGAGAAACAACAGAAGAATGTTATAACTCAAGTGACTTCTGGATGCTTGAGTTTTCACCCAAGAATCGTTTACACAGTTTTAAACAAAATGTTTTGCTTTTACTCTGTGAAAGAAATGTACTTCTGCTGCGTGGCGATTAGCCTTTGCCCTGTGGCTTTCAAACTGACTTGTGCTGACACCTAGTGTCAGGTCATAACAAATACACAATAAATATACACACTCAACAGCAACACGACTGTGCGTGATCCACTCTGTGCACCACACACACACACACACACACACACACACACACACACACACACACACATGCACCCTCTAACATACCACTTTCATGGTAGTG
>JBBPDC010000109.1:16137844-16168662 GCA_037974485.1 Hemigrammopetersius urotaenia | reverse complement strand
ACACACACACACACACACACACACACACACACACACACACAAACACGCACACACACACACACACACACACACACACATACACACGCACACACACACACACACACACACGGATGTGTGTGTTTGCATTTTTTTTTTAATGTAAAAATAAATCAAGTTTCTAGTTGCAATGACTTACATTTAAGTATTTATTTGCTGTGAGAACAACACCTTATACTATATATCCAAAAACTATATATCCTTTTCAAGAGAAGTCAAAAACAATGTAAATGGCAGATGGGCTTTTTAAACTAGGGGAAAAAGTATAAAACAGCAAAAATGGAGATACGAGATTTTATTCTGACAGCAGGTTTATGTGCTGAGGTATTTTTTAGCTACATTTGTACAGACAAGCCCAAAATAGTTGTTTTTGTTTTCAATGTTAGACTCTCTTTTGTCTTGAGAGCAGTTATGATCTGTATCTGGACTTTAAATGTCATGTTCAGTAGCTCAGCAGGAGTGTGCAAAGATTATCAAAGTTGTTTTTCTGGCTTGCTCTGAAGAAGAACTCACCGACATGTTTAAGGCGCTTTTAAATGTTTTGCTCATGCAATATCGCGGAAGGTGTCTTTGAACCCACACAGGAGCTACAATGAATGTCACATTTGTGGGTGTTGTATCTAAAAATAAAACAGGTTTTGCGAGTGTGTGTGTGTGTGTGTGTTTTTTTGTATGAATGATAGGGGTGGTTTGAAGTACAGGGGATACCCTTGTTAAACCAGAAAGGTTGTACGGTGACATACCGTGTGACGCAAATAGTCATATAAATATCCTGCCCCTGTGGGAGAAACCTTCTAGCAATTGTCTCAGAGATTGCAAATAACAGACAATCCTGGCAATCATCCAGAACTCAGGACTGCAGTTACTTCAATACCTAGTGTTCTAGATCATTTTGTTCATTCCTACTGACTGGCAGATGCAGTGCAAATCACAGTGGGATGAGGGTTACGAGGAGTGGGATTCACCTACAGCAGTGTTTCTTAATCCTGCAGGGGATCCACTGTTGTCTCAGCTATTCTTCTCCAAGATTCACATAATCAGGTAACTGTCAGTTGTTCATGAACTAGATCAGTTATGTTGGACAGAGAAACATCAAAATTAGTTGTAAATAACAACCAAGCTTACTTAATGAGGGGAGGCCACACTGATTTTATAAATAGAAGACATCCACAAACGATATCACAAACCATGTGTATATGTCATTAACAATAAATAAGTGTTAAAGTCCAGAAACAGGCCCATTTCATCCATTTTTTTCTGTTGTTTATACGTGATGTAACATTTGGGTCTTTTATCAGAATCAGAATCAGAATCAGAATCAGAATCGCGTTTATTGGCCAAGTATGTGAGCGAACACATACAAGGAATTTGATTCCGGCAGATGGTGTCTCTCAAGTACAACACAGTAAAAAAAAGTTATAAGATACAATAAACAATATACTGAGCAAATATAATATACCATAATATACAATCTACAATATGAATACGTAGTGTTGATTTATATTTATGACTATAAGATAGATGTTAGCAAATATATATGGTACTTTTGTACATATATGTTTATACTGTTTATAAATATAAATATATGTACATATGTGTGTATAAATGAACAATACAATATAGTAAACAATCTAAATCTTATATACAGAAAATACTATACTACAGAAGTATATACAACACCTGTTTTATTACCCACAAATATTTATGTCATTTATGTTCATATGACTGTTCTTTAGGATCCGTTAGGATTAAACAGAGAGTTTCTTAAGGACTGATATATGTTGCTCTGGATAAACATTTCATTAGTGGGCTTTTAAAACTGGTAGGTCAAATTGTTGAGATTTGTTCTAATTGCCTATGCTGGATTGAACAACATTCAAAAAAGCAGTTCAGGCTGAAACACCCCTTATAACTTCAGTATGAGTGGGTGTGGCCAAACTGCTGTTGGCTGAATAAGAATTTATTCATTCATTTTCTGCAACCACTTAATCCTTAATAGGGTCGCAGAGACTCATTTGAACCCTCAACACTGGAGTTGTGACGCAACAGTGCTACCCACTGCACCCCGTTTGGGGTCTGCTGAATAAGCAATTATATGTAAATAAGTTTAAGTAAAATGAAGAATTTAAAATGGGCTTTTTTTGTAGTTTAGCTTCCATGTATGTTCCATTTGGATTGTGGAGTGCATGGTGTGTGCTGAAACTTTAATCAAACTTTACAAACTTTTTCTTTTAAAATAATTGCGTTTCCATCTTTTGGGCTCTTCAAAGGACTGAGTTCTAAATTCATCCACGAGCCAAACTCACATTTTTCCTGTTTGCAGACTGTGGAGCTAAACGTTATCCTATTCTGGCTTATAATGCCGGACTAAATACATTCAGCCTAGTCGTCAATCTGCATAACTCTGATTGCAAATGGATTTACATCTTTATCAAGGCTTTAAATGTCAAAAGATGAGCTTCGAATGCAGGACTGTCAGTACTGTTCAAACAAAACGCTCCTTTCCTTCCCCACACAGAAGCCACTGAGTGTGTATTATCAGGAGGGCTTTCAGATTCATGTGGTTAAAATCTCTTCATGCGAATGAATTTATTAAATGAGACATATACTACAAGACACTGAGCCCATCTGCTGCGCTTACTTTTATCTGGTCGCCAGGGTAATATTGATTATAAAGTAATTTCTGACCCAGACACACCATTATATACTTTGAAATTAAAGGAATATTGCAATAATTTATTTTATTAAAGTGCACTTATCATAAAAAAACGGCATTTTCCTGATATTTTTAAATAAATGAAAGTCTTTAGTGCAGATTGTGAACATTTCATTTTAAACCACATTCACTCTTCAGTTCATAATGTCAGTATTATGTAAATTAAGCTGTAAAAACAGCCCATTTTGAATGCATTGTTTTGATGATGTCATTTATATTGACCACATTTACATACACCTGCCTATTCATTGATCCAGAGCACATCTCCATTTCTTAAATCCTGTTCCCTGTGAGTGAATCTAGCTTCTATACTATGCTATTGAGTTAACTTCCATCATTTTCTAAAGGGTTAATTCATAGCAAATATATAGGTGGGCTTTGGGGATTTCCTCTTCCTCTTTAAAGAAAACAGTGCCACAAAGACATTTTAGCTTTGTTGTGATCTTGGATGTGAACTTTTTAAGAAGAATATTTAAGAGCACTTTAGGCTCAGTAAACAAATGTTCACCTAAATGTAATAATAACATGTCCCTCATAGTAGTCATTTGTATTTATCACCTGAGTTTTGTCTCTATATTTGAGTTCATTCAGAAGCAGAGAACTCTTTTTAAGGATAGTTGAAGGACGAAGACAGTGAGTTATCTGATGAAGAAGACCCAGATGCAGGTCATGAGGCAGAGGAGGCTTCAGGGAGCTCTGATGATGTGCTTTTTGAAGCAGAAGAGCAGGAGAAGCCAGACCAAGTCAAACTGGTCATTATCCACTGTGGGCCATGACCCAAATGTTCACCTTGACTTTGTGTCTGTACAATAATCAACTATTCACCTATTTTAAATAATATCATACTATTTACATATTTTACACACTAACGTGTATCATAAAATGAATCGTAAACATTTTATGACCCACGGAGCAAATTTGTTTTGGCCAATTTGGGGTTTTTTTTCAAAATGTAACCCCTCATTGAAATGTCCTCCTATGAGGCAACAATGTCCTACCACGACAAAACTGGACCCTAATGTATTGATGAAATGGTGTTTAATATGGACTGTGTTTTGTTTACCAAAAATATATTTAAAAAAAACACCAGCAGCAAAAACAACAAAAACATGCATGTTCATATCCTTCTAAATCTGGTAAGGTAAGAAAAGCTAATTTGAAGATTATACTTTTTCCTGGAGTTTGTTTGACATACTTGTTATACTGTCCTGGTATTTTCCTTTTTTTAAAATCCATCTATTCAGACACAGTTTAGCCCACCTGTTTACACTAAAGAGTGTTCTTTTAAACAAAGGAAAACACAAGGCATCCAATCAGAGCGAATGTCATTTACATATAAAAGAGCAGTAACAAAAACAGCCTGTTTAATGTTGGCGTAAAGAGAAGCTTGGGAAATGGCCATGGACACATGAATTAACACTTTTAATGTTTTAGTGTTATTATGGTACGTAAAACCACACAGACGACCAGAATAAATGGAATAAATGGATGGGGACCCTTTAAGCCCCTGGCACAGAGTGGAGGAGACATTTCCAGGTAGCTGTTCTTGGAGGCTGTGACAGTTTTGCTGAGACTCTGTCCAGCATGCTCATATACTTCTAAACTATCAGAAAAGGTACGAAAAATACGAAAGCAAAGAACTTTCTTTTTCTGCGAAAATTCTTTGCGTTTGTTTTGGCTGACATATTTTTGTATACGGTGCTTTATAAAATCGATCTATTTAGACCCCTGCAGTTTGGAACAAGGCATCCAATCAGGGTAGAGGTCATTTGCCTATACGAGTATTAAAATGCACAGTAACTAAACTGTCTGTTTGACGATAAAGATGGTAAATGGTAATACTGTATACACATTGAAATGATACTTTTTAAAACCGTTTAAGTGTTTTAGTACATAAGATCACACGGGCGACCAGAATAAATAAAATAAATGAATGGGGACACTTTAAGAGAAAGAGTGGAGGAGACATTTCCAGGTAGCTGTTCTTGGAGGCTGTGCAGCTGAACTGTGACAGTTTTGTGAGAGTCTCAGGTTTCCGTTTCTGCAGGAGCCGTCTCTCTCTCTCTCTCTCTCTCTCTCTCTCTCTCTCTCTCTCTCTCTCTCTCTCTCTCTCTCTCTCTCTCTCTCTCTCACCGCTTCCGTCATTTCTCGCGGCGCGTCACGAGGGCAAACTGTCAGCAGTGTAGAGGCAGCGCCAAAATTTGCGTCGGTGGAGCAGGATGGCGCAGTCCGGCTGCGTGTGTCCGAGCTGCTGGGTGTGAGGTGGGACGTGCCCCGGGTCCAGGGAGTGAGAGACGGAACGATGCGTCTGTGAGTCGTGTTGGGCTGTAGAGAGGTGAGTTGTGCTACCTGGCGGAAATACAGCTCAGTCTCGCTCTCAAACTTTTAAAATGCAACTTAATGTTAGTTAGGGGTCCACTTGTATACGGGGGTCACCGACACCGCGGGTGGCCACCGACAGAAGGAGTTTTACGCGTCACGGGGGGTTGCGTGAGGGGCAGCTCGTCTGAACTTGTAGATCGTTTACCCCCAGGCCACCCTGAAGCTCAGGAACCAGGGCAGAATGTCCTTCTTCCAGAGTGGGCAGCAGGAGGTTCTCAGCTCCAGGTCTGATGGATATCACTGTCTCTTTTCCAGGTGGTTATTTGGTTCGCAGCCATGGAGAGCCCGTCTTCGGCTGGCAGGCGGCATGCTTGGGTGTACAGCAGCCGCCGCTGCTGGACGCCCCTAGCGGACACGGAGCCATACAGCACCAGCCCCACCTGTACCCCTCCACCACCCCATCATCAACTCTCCTTACAAGACGAGGTCTTCACGGAAGGCAGGTGGCAGATAAGATGGGTTCTTGACTGGGCATGGGGGAAATGTAATTCCATTCCTAGACACGTCCTGTTTTTCATAGCATACTTACTAAGTCTAAACTGCGCCTTCCATGCATTTCTATTCAAAATCATGACTTTAGATGGGGTGGGAACAGTTACTTCCTGCGTGGGAACTGTTTCTGGTGTCCCCTTGGCAAGGCATTAAGGCCCCAGGCAACAGCATGGGATGTAAGTTGGTGAAAATACATTGTATACTTGTCGTTTCAAAAGAGCCAATTTACTTAATTACAGTGGGTGGGTATAGATTACATGCCACACAATGACAAGGTAAATTTATACGGAATAAAGAAATGCATTTAACACCTGAGAAGCCGCATTCCAGAAGCTTGGCCACGGTCCAGTTGGCCTTTCTAAGCCGTTATGTTGCTGCAATCAGAAAGAGCCATAGAATATAGGCAGCTCACAATCTGGCTGTTTCGAAGGTGGTACCACTGTGTCCTTCACAGTCAGCTGTGGCTCATAATGCCTTGTATGCATGTCAGAAAGTTCAAGATGTTTCAATGGATGAAAACAACTGTTGCAGGCTGTTTAAAAAGGTCAGTGTGCACTGTAGGATGGACAGGCTGTAAGGGTGTGAACTCAGTGGTTTACGGTATGGCCCGTGACTACAAACAAGGTTTTGCCTGTCAAAAGGTTTTGCCTGTCAAATTACATCATTGATGTAAATGTTTTGCTTGCCAGTGTAGTCATTTACATCAGCTGTATTTTCTCTATCAAATTTGGCACCAGTTCCTTTCTGATGATGTGACAGTCAGAATCAGAAAACTTTATTCATATTGGAGGAAATTGTTTAAGTGGGCTTAATAGAGCTGAGCTTAATAGATTTGGCCTTTGTAGCCTAGCCATGTTGTGTTATGGAATGCAAATTAAAATCCTTAATAGGATGGTGCTGCCAGGTTGGCACCTGTCTTTAGTTTCAGCTCAGCTTTTGGAACGTTGTGAAAATCTTGCAGGTGCACACAGCCTCTTCCGCTATGATGGGTCCTAGCCTGTATGACAGTGAACGTTGGGTAAGAGACTGCTGAGTCTGCACCAAAATGAGAAATGCACACACTATGGCAGAGGATTACCAATATAATCTGAAAAGGGCTGTAGGTGTTTCTTCCACTCAAACAGACCTGATTCCACTTCTTTCATCAGTCACCTCTAACCATTTATTACATAAGGTGTAACCCCTGCTTGGCTAGATTAAAAAAAAAAACCCTCACACCCAGGATCAAAAAGAAATGTTTACCATATAGGACCACTCTGGGGATTTAAACAATTTCTATACGTTTTTCTCCATATTATGCACCTGTAGAATAGCAGGGAAATTCAGAAATGTAGAGGGCAGGGCAGGCGCACTGCAGATCCAAGATTAGAATCCACCAAATTAAAACAATAAAGTGTCAGCAAAGTAAATAAACTCGCCATCTGTGAGGCTTGGAAGAAGTGCCATAAAGTTAATGCGAATTGGAAATCACACCCTCAATGTCGGATGAGATGACCTGAATAATTTGAATAATTGAATGTTCAATGGTTACATTGGTATTGTATTCTGAAGATGTGTTTTTGTCCAAGCTACAAAATCTGTAGTTGAAACTGCACCGCATTTCATCAACAGACGCCTTTATTTATATAGATATAGCTCCAAACAACTGCACCCCTTCTCAGGAAGCCACTAAAGCTAAATTCTTTAGATGACAAGAAAAATGCTCAGTGCCTGATAAAAGGTTGATATGACATGTTTGATGATCATTTTATACATACTTGTCCAAGAACCTGTTTGTTGTATGAGTTCTGGCTGTGGACGAGAAGGGGCACATAGTTTATTGCCAGAGATTATGGAAAATTTTGTCTTAATTATTTGAAAGTTGAAATGTGTTTACTGTGGCCAGGAAAAGAAACTACCAAGCAGAAAAGGTCCTTTTTGATATCAGGATGACCCATGACAGTGATTGAGTATGTATAATTAGGCCTGTTCATTGTATTGTATGCTGTCCAGGCTTTTTATTAGGCAGTAGAACTAGCTGGACTCAGTTAACTCACCTGGAATCAACTGTCCTCTCATGGAATGTGAGAATATTTTAAATGCAAGTCCAGACCCCTTTGACCGAACCACTGTATTGCATAGTCTACCTCAGGTAGATGGTGAAAAACATTAGTCAACTTTATCCTTCTGAACGTTTTACAAGCTATGTTAAGTGGAGGGAATGCCTGAGTGATAACAACAGGCCAATACTAACCCAAGAGTTTGGCATTAATGTTGTCAGTCAACATATTTGAACCCAGAGATGTTTTGATTCTGTCAGATTTCCAGATTAGTGGAGTGCAGGAAATACATACCTGGTGGAGTTGTGAGCCACGCAGCACATTTCTCTGTAATGTATGTACGTCAGTAATGACTTGTACCCTGGGGAGACTTATCACTCATTACTGCTGCTGGTAACCACGAGGAACGTCTTTGCTCAATTTAGTGTGACTAAGGATGCATATTATAAATCCATGACATATTGACTTAAGTTATATTCATCATGCTGTTTCCTTGGAGGCAGCTTCCTGGATGTTGAAAATAGGGGTGTATTCAACATCTTAGTTACTAAGTGCTAATAGATACGACCTCTGTATGTATCTGAGATGCACTCCATGGTCGGCCACTGTAAAAACGTAACCCATGCTTTTGTCGGACCATGTGCTGTTAGACTATTTTGTAGCAATTCTTTTAAGCAAATATTTCCTGTTTGCAGTTGTAATGAAGGTGTGTAGTTTTCTACTGCTTGTTATTTTTCTAATAAGATAAACAGGTGGCTGCTGTTGAGGGCAGCTGGCTAATAATAGTATTATTTGAATCTGTGTCTATCGCAAATATTTGTTACTGGGTTAGAACGTCAGTTTGAACAGATTGTGAGCAGTAAAATGAAGAATGGAAAATGTGGTGGGTGCTATAACAGACCAAAAAAAATAGGCACAACTTTCTAACACACACACACACACACACACACACACACACACACACACACACACACACACACACACATAAGCATATAGAGTGCTAACACTTCAATGCATTTTCCACAGGATGCTCTACTGGAAAGATTGAGACCTGGCTCCAAGGCTGCGGGTAAGTGTGTCTGTGTATGCGTGTACATGACATCCTATATATGTATATGTTTATGTTTGTATTTACATATATGTGTCACATATAATTCAAAACATAAATTTGTGTAAGTGTAATATATACACATATACAAACAGATCACACACACATTTAAAGAGGATCAAGAAAAAAAAACAGCAGTGGTATAGAAAAGTTTCAGTATATTAAAGCAAATAGCTTTGCAGTATATTCAGAAAAGTTCTATTTCGAAACTTCCTTCTGTTTTTCTTATACAGCCATAGGAAGGTAGTGCAGTGTTGAGGTGTTGTAGTGCGGTTTGATTTCACAGTTTTTTTTCATTACCGGTTCCTGGGGGTGTTATTGCTGGTCTGAGTTGTGGCAGTTTTCAGCTGTTTCACACGGTTGTGGGAAAGCGTGTTTCTCTGAGGCGTTGCTAAATTCCTCACGCTCTCCATCATCTTGCTTATGTCAGTCATGCACACGGAATAAAACGCTGGCCCAAAACTGTGTTTTGCAAATGTTACAGCTTCAATGAAAGACTGTACTGTGATTCATCTACAGTCCGGAGGGGTTCGTGCGCCAGTGTGTATTTTTATCGGCGCATCTTGCTGCATGCCTGCAGTTCGCCCACGGACCACAGTGATTCAGATGTGATAAAAAGTGACTGCTGTGTTTTCACTCTCGTTGTTTTCTTCTCTCTTGCATGTTTTTGTGCATCTTCAGCAATGAAGCCAGCCCTGAGAACCACAGTCACCTCCCTGTAGGTAAGTAAACTCTCCTTTTTTGTATGAGGTCAGTATGACCCGTTCACATCAGTTTTATTATGTGACTTTTCCAAATTTAATGGGAGCAACCGAGTAAATGCAAAATTAACACGATGAGGCGTCTTTTTGTACACATCAGTATTCTTTGGGGGTCAATTTGACCCCAGGCTGTTAGCATACACAGTATAATACATCAAAGAAATATCAATATTTTACACAAATTTGATTGTTTTGGATGATATGGAGGTCATTGTAATATGCATTTTATAGTCTTCAATAAACCCCTCTGCTCTCTACTAGATCACACCTGTAGTAGTGTGAGAACCACTGATATTTCACCTGCCATTGATATTTCAAGCACCGTGGGGGCATTAAATGTATGCATTATACAAAGCACAATTTAGGTACTCAATAAAAAAGTTCCTGACACATAAAGTACATGACATTTGGGTAACAATGTTCATTTAAATAATTGTCTGGTAGTTGTGATTGACCCTATGTGTAGAGAATGTTACTGACGGTTATAAGTTGACATTTGTCTGGACTCAGCACTGTCAAATATAAGGCTGTATGATGTGGACAAAATACTAGCTTTGCGTTCATTTCTAGCTGCCCTATCTTCTTCTTCTTCATATTGCTAATATATTGCGGTATTGTAAGACTACAATATTCTAAAAAAAAATTGCCACATTATACATGTCACGATTTGGGTTGTCCATGTTGATTATATTGTTAATTTATAGATTATTTTGACAATTAATGGAGGCAGCATGGGTGGATGTTGCATTAGTAGCAGTTTGAAAAGTTGTAGTGGTGTCACTCCTTGTGACTCTGAGGACTTTCCCCTCCAGTGTTGGTAGCACTGTATGATGGGGAAGTCCTAACTAGTGGGTTGAAATAAACATGACTAAATTGGTCAGAAAACTGGGATAAAAATACAAATTGGTATCAAATACTAAAATAACACGAGAAGAACAAGAACTTGGCCTTAAGTGACTTTTCTCAAGTATGGCTAAACAAGTGTGTACTTCTTGAACTTGTCATACTTGTGTCTTTCAGACCAGCATATCTGATCAATTCTTTCTAGTACCGTCAAGAGCTAGTGCTAATAGCTACCCTTTGTGGAGAATGTCCAGACTGCAGAGCATGCCTTTAGAAAGACCCATGAATGTCATCATGATATTTATCACTATAATTTGAGAGAATCAGCTGATTAAATGAGGTTGTATATCTTAATCAGTTTTAGGTTGAATAGTCCATTATAATTTATTAAATGTAGCAGTCCTAGTCCTGGTATTTCATGATTGTGGCACAAGTGTACAAAACGACGAATGCAAAAAATATTCATGCAACATTTCTCTAAATATCATTAATCACATATCACTAAATCAAATTAACCATACCTGATTATGCACCCTTTGTAATGAAACAGCAGTTCTATTATTCATGAGGTACTTGGAAAGTGTATTGTGACACTAGTTATTTACTTAATATACTACTGTGCTACTAGGTATTTACTTATCTGTAAGTTACTTATCTATAGTATTTATACTCAACATTTGAATACATAGCATAGTGCATTTCATATATTTTCATGTATATTTCATGTATTTTCTGCAGTTTTTACTCAATTGATTTAGACTTTTCGTTATTTCACATTGTCTTTGTGTCTCTGAGTGTCTGTGCAGTTGTAACATAAACCATTTCCCCTGGATCAGTAACGTTTTCTGATTCTGACATGTGTGATATGCTTTGCAATTTATTAACGATGCATTGGTGAATCTATGTTATAACATGGTCTGATAATTTGCATATTGCAGTCTTCTGTGGCATCTGGGCTACAGTGGCTAATGTTGAGATAATGATTAACAAAAGATAAATTGTACAGACATGAATAAACTATATATATTTGAGCTTTAGCAGCAAAGATTTGAGCTTAGATCTGCAGTGTTGCTAAATGGAGCTGTATAAAGTACTTTTGCATGGACAGTGTTTTTTTTTTTGATATTCATAGCTCTTCTCATTCGGCTTATCTGTGCTTTGTAGAATCTTTGGTGAAGACGGCCAGCAGTTTTGAAGATGACCTTAGCCTTGGAGCTGAAGGTAGGCAAAATAAAAATAAAAAGTCAGTATCATAGCAACTGCTGACAATTTTCATTTGCATGAGTCATTTAGATGGGAAAGTAGTTTGGTATGTTTCATACAGACAGGCAATGTTGTGTCCCACATATGTGACATAAGGAAGTGCAGGCCTGTTTATTTCCTCATAGCTCTTTGAATTCCATAGAATAACACCATTTCTGTGGCTTTGTTTTGAACTTTGAAAACTTTCCGGCTGCTTGCTGTAGCAGATCCGTTCATTTCTGTGTTATGGAATGCACTCTAAACAATGGCCTGATTGTGACATCAAAAGCAACACCTCTTCCTCATGAGAAGGAGTGACATCCTTGTACTTGTCAGTGAGTCTCTGTCAGTGGCTGAATGATAGTGGTGATTATACACAAAACAATAGCCTGTGAATGAATAGGGTTGAGCTCCTACTCAGGACTTAACAACACACCTAGCCCAGATGGCAGTCCAAACAAATACTTGCCCCAGCAGATGCATACAGTGGCAGCGCAGCGTGCAGAGTTCACTCACAACACAAAGTGAATGAATGATTTTCTCGGGTAAAGAATTTGTCCAGAAAAGTCCTATCAATGTTTCAGGGACACCAAGCTTTCTCCTTGTTCCTTTTCAGTAAAGTAAAGACAGTAAAAAACAATAAGCGCAAATGGTTTTTGTTTTTTTTAAGAAACACTCAGTCTTACTGGTTATTAATGGGTTTTGGCTAAATAATCATTTTGCAATTTGTTTCCCATCCATTTTTCCATTGTTAAAAGCACATATTGAAAATATTTGGGTCAAAAGATGGTTTAAGCACCTGAAAAGATGTTTTCCAAGGTCCTACTGTTACATACAGCTCCGGAATAAACTAAGAGACCACTGCAGTTTATTTTAAAATCAGCATCATTCCATGCCAGTGTCTGTTAAATTCATACACAAACACCTCATTCTGCTTCATGAGGTACTGATTAGATGATCACCTGAATCACATCTCATTTAATAAGGAAATCTATAAAAACACTGCTGTAATCAACACTCTCCTCTCAATGTGACCAGCTGAATGGCAAAACACTACTAGAAGTACTTCAGAGGTAATTATTGCCATTTTGTTTGAGTGATATTTGTTTCAGATATTTGTTTTCTTTGAATTATTAGTTCTGTAAACACTGCATCATTTCTCTTATTTTGATGTATTGATATTTTCTTTAAAATTATGCTTTAAAGACCAACATTTTTATTTGGAAATTAGGAGAAACATTGTCAGCAGGTCTTCTAAACTAAGGCAAAGCTGTTTAACATTTGCACCTATAAAAGATAAAACCTGAGGAACATTTTTCCTCTTATTATTTTCCGGAGCTGTAAATACTTATGTGATATTTTTCTCAAAATAAATGTATATGTTATTTGTATGTTATCCAGCATAGTCGTCTCCAGTTCTTGTGGCATCAAGTGCAGGAATGAAGGATGTAATTTCTTCTAACATGCCCTATCGTTCTTTTGCAGCCACAGTACTAGATGCTGAATCACACGATGAAGAGTTCGGGTAAGGAATTTGCCTCCTGACCTAATTATCTTGAAATAATAGTAATGCAAAAATACATTTCTAGAAATATTTAAAATGTCTGACTTATGTTCCTGCAGACACTGCCCATTGCTCCTGCCTCCTCCCAAATCACGTAAAGACTTCCACACAAGGTTACAAGCTGCTTTTTCTTCTCATCTCACCAGCTGTTACACTTAATCCCAGTCACTCATTGCACACTTTCTGAACCATGTGTTTATGTGCATCAATAGCACTTCTCAGCAAAGGCTCGGCCTACCATTGTGTAACATGGGTCACAGCATGGCGTCCAGTGCCTTCTCAGCCGCTACCAGTAAAACAGCCTCCAGGTAGAGTATTATTAAGAACATCTTACAGATCAATATAACACATATTGACTGTTCTTTATAGTTAGTTATACAACTTAAGGTCAAAAACTGTACTGTTGGCTACTTCACTTTAATGGAAAACCAAATTTTCCTCACTTTTTCATCACTCTGGATTTCTGTGAAGTTGCTTTGTTACAGTGATACTGTAAAAGTGCTGTACAAATACATTTGAGTTAGATTTTTTTAGATAAAGATACTGGATGTTGTTAATATTTCGAAACACACTGTTGCCTGTTCATAGTGAATATAGTATTGCTAAGCGAATATATATAGTGAATATAAGCTGCAAAAACAGCCTGTTTTGAATGAACTGATCATGTGATGTAAAAAGGACTCCTTTTTCAACAACACAGTCCAGCCGTTCGGTACAGGGATTTACATTTCATTCCCAAAGTCACAGCAACAGCTTGTTTAATTTCCTCTCTCCCTCACACCAGCGTGTCTGACGTGCTGCAGATGTGTGCAGAAGATGCAGAGGAGACGCTGTATCAGCTGGGGTTTGGTTGTGAGGAGCCGCAGGTTACCGCTCGTATCCCTGCCCGTTTCTTTACTTTCCCTTCCCAGCTCAGAGGCATCAACTTCCGCCTCTTTCTCGAGTCGCAGCTCCGCCGCTTGCGTGAGGAGGACCCCAACCTTTCACTTGCGAGTAAGGAACAGCTTTGGCATGATCAGTCAGAATTTAATTCAGAAAATGTTGCCATTACAGAATGCAAACATAATGTACAAGCATGGTTCGGACCGGAGCAAATAACATTCATCCCTTTATTTCCTGGATCTGGGAACTCGTATGTAAAATGTTAACTTCAACATAATTTAGCTTAACAGGAAAGTCATTGTTGCTTTATGACATCAGGGTGCACCAAAGAGATAAAACATAAACATAAAAACCCACCCTTTACCCACTCTGAAGATATAACCTATCAAAAATGCACTCCTCGCTCTGTTGTGAAGACCATTATGCATAAACAGGGATCATTTATTAAAAGTTTGTATGCATAGAAAGAATATCAATTCCTCAGAGCTCAGTGATGCAGCAACACATTCAGTCAGAATCTGAACTTACTATTCATACACTTGTAATAAAGTGGACTTTAAGGAATATTATAGGTCCCAGTTACTTTCTGATTGTTTTATCAAGTGCTTTTTGGTCTCCTCTGTGTGCAGGTCGTTTCCGCCAGGTGGAGGTGTTGACAGCCATGGCCAATGCTTTCTACTCTCTTTACTCCCATGTGTCCCGGACCCCACTTCAGAAACTAGCCCCGCCTGAATTCAGCTTGTCTTCACCCAATGTGGAGAGAGGCATCGGACAACGCTTCTTTGGCAACATCCGTAATGAGCCCCGCTCTCCTGTGGAGCGCCTTAAAGATACGGTCTCAAAGATGTGCTTATACACAGGCTCTCGGGGCTCAGACTCTGTCTCTCCAAATAGTTCTCCTCGCAAGAGGAACAGCCTGCCGGATGTGGTAGGAATGGTCCTGGGGACTGTAAAGAATGAAGGAGGCATGGACCAAGGCAGAGCAGCATGGCTCCAGGGCATGGCCAACGACATAGCCCACCAGACAGGGGACAAAAAGGCACAACAGACCGCCGAAATCAAGCCTGCTGCAAAAGTGACAAATCCACACAAGGAGAGAATCCAGCGTTGGTCACAGTCAGGACACAGAGATAGTTCTAGGGCAAAGGCCTGCTTGTTTAAGTTTGAGCATGTACCTCTGGAATCCACGCATACTCAAGACCCAAGAAATGATACAGTCATAGATGAGGGTTCTACCAGTTCCACTTTGCTTTCTGGTACCTTGGAGGAACCTGTCAGTACCAAGCCAACAGTTGCCATTATTACCCATGATGTTATTAGCCCTCATGTATTCGAGTGTGTGCATAAGGCACCCTATTGTTCTCCACAAACAGACAATGTGGCAGCAGTGGGCTCTCATCCTGTTGTTCACAGAGAAACCTCATGTCCTAGAACACTTGAATCAAAAGACACATCAGCTGTGACAGAAACACAGCAACAGACTGGCTCGTCAACTGGGGACGAGGATGGGTATCTCGTGAAAGGACGTTCAGAGATTTCACAAGATGACCCCGAGTCCCCTTCCTGTACGACCTTACGGAGGTCCCCATGCAGGATTACAGTCACAGGATGGGAAGGTGACACCACTGTCCCCCACAGAGACCCACCTGAGGACCTATCTCCCATGTGCTCTACTAGCACCCCTCAGCTTTCTGCATTAGGCAACCTGAGGTACCTGAGACCCATCAAACCCCAAACCATCCAAATCAAGCAGGCCAACTCCTTTGAGCTGGAGGAGGTTTGTAACTACTTATGTTTTTCTCTTACAAATACGACTTATGGTTTTCTGTCAGAAAAGAATTTCATTTGCAGAGTACTGAATAATGCTTTTACCTTTTTCATCTTTGACTTGTGATGAACATAATTTTATTAATCACATTTCTGACCTTAGACAGCAGGGCTGATGTATCAATTAAAGCATGCCCTCATCTTCTCAAAGAGAAAAAAAACAGTGACATTAGGCACAGTTCAGTGGCCTACAGCTGATTGTAGTATATCAATGGAAGTAAAACAGTTGCTGAAATAGAAGAGTGATAAATGTGATAAGTTTCTGATGGCATAGTTATTAGCGTGAAATTAATTTTACAGCTGGATGGAATCAGAATATCAATTTTAATTAACATAATACAGGCCAGTCTTTAACAACTTCCCATGTGTCAGTGTTTTCAATGCATTGCAAGGCATATCACAATGTGGAGATTTTGTCCATATTGTGCAACTCTTGTTAGAGATACACATGATGAAAACTATGTCCCGGACTGTGCAGAAATCAGAGACCACCCTTATTATTAACAGTCACAATGGCCAAGGGAAAAACATACAGGAAACATTTAAAAGAAAATACCACAAAAGCCTCCAACACTGAGTATAACGTCAAATTGTTTTGTATTTTTTTGCCCATTCTGTACGTCTGTGCCCCCAACTGCACTCCGATCTCATACTCAGCCAGTTACAGCTGTGTCTTCTCAGCTGAAGTTCTGTCCAAAACTCTCCCAGTTTATCCTTATTATGTTCCTCTTCAAAGAGGCAGTCATTCACATAAACAGCTACCCACACAAACTTCAGCTGCCACACATTTTTTCATGACACTCTAAAATATCTGAAGGAGATTTCTTAGGAGATTAGACTGAAGATAATTTACTTGCCTAAAGAAGGGGGACGTCATGGAAAAATAAGCAAAGAAAATGCAGCCAAAACTGATGAAAAGAAAATGGGATGTGTAAAAAAATACCAAACTAAAAGTATCACTATCAAATAAACATCACAAACCTTTATTGCCCCTCTTGCTTCAGATCTGAAAAATCCACAGGTGTTTTTGTCCATCCATTCTTTCTCAGGACAGGAAATGGGCCAAAAAAACCCCAAAACATTGCTCTGGACAAAGGCGAACACAATAGTAAAAACATGTTTTTTTTTTGTTTTTCATATAATTTTCTGTTAAAGAATTATGGTACTGGAAGTGTGCTGGTGTTTCACATATTCATTTAGCACAGTGTCAGCTTTGGGTACAAAATGAAGCAAATAAAAATCTGCCATTGTCCAGTTGGGCTGTAAAAAAAAAAAATCAGAATTGGGATCAGCTATAAAAATTCATGATCTACGCCACACTAAATGAGCATATGTGGTCTCTGACTTTCGCACAGTACTGTAGTTTTACACAGAGGCCACAACACTAATTAGTGAAACTCTGTCCATGCTTCTGAACATCATATCAGGTATGTGCCGGTGTTATTAGAAGACCTGCTGTGTGGTTTACTGGCCGGATCTGAATGCTGAGTAACCAACAGCAACATGTCGCCTCCATATAGGTGCAGAGCGCGGGGGAGGAAGAAAACATATCAGCAGAGCAGTGTGGTGCACACACACTATCTGTTACAGCAGCAAGTCAAGAGAAAAGTGAGTCATAGCAGTTACTTCTTTCTAGCACCCACTAACAAAAAAAAGTTCTGTTCTTGATATGTAAATGTAACAGACCCTGATATGTAAATACAGTTTAATGTCCTATAAGGATTCACCCCCTTTAATTTAATCCCCTCACACAGGATTTACAGTAATTTACAGTAATGCATACTGGTCACTTGTGTGCGAGTGGTAAAAGGAGGTGGTGTTACATAGAAGTGTTATGCTTAAGCGTCAACACTCTCAATGGGTTTCGTATTACAGGAAGCACAGAGGAAACCCCAAAGTCGCGGTATTCTCAGAAAATGAAAAGCGTGTTCACAGGCTAATTCTCACTTTATTCATTTACTGTGTCAGGTTCACCCCTGCGAGGGGACAGCTTTCAATCAGACAGCAGTGGCTACGCTGAAGAAGACATGCAACATTCTTTTCCTACGCTCAACAGAGAGATCAACTAAAGGCACAAGAACCGAGAACACCCTCACACTTCCGCAAGCATCCCTACATATCTGCTCATCTGCAAGTGAGAGGAAGCTTTCTCGTGACGGACGAAAGGCCGCCACAGCTGCTGTCAGACTGCAGGCCTGTCTTTTTTGTGGCAAAAAGCAGTAAGATTAAAAGTGAGGGCTGCAATAATCTGCTGTGTAATCGAGTTCCTGTCCCTTTGAGTATTTCTTAGCTCCTGGTTCTCAGCCATTCAGATGTGTCGCGAAAACTCAGTACTGTAATATGTTGACGTGCTTCTGCTTTTTTGACTGCAAAGTACTTTGTTCCTTTGTTTCCTGTGCATTTCGCTACTGCCAATGTTTTAAATATTTATTTGTTGTCAAATAAATTATTTATTTGCATATTAGTGCTATCAGTCATCATTTTGGCCAAATGTCAATACTTCAGATCATTGGGATGCCACCGCAACCGCAGATACACGTTTTTCATACTAAAGCTCATTCTAGTGTCGAAAATGATTAGCGCAGTCACAGCTGTGAGAAGGATCAAGGAGGATACTCATGTGTGAAGTGTCCATATGTCATATTTAAAGACGCCACAATGAATTCTTCCTCTGCATTGAACCCATTCACAAAGTGAAGCAGCGGTCAGCCAGGAACACAGCAGCCGAGGAGCAGTGAGCGGGTACGGCACCACCTGATCGCAGAGGCAGCTCCATAACCACTACGTCACCAGCTGCCCCAAATGTTACATGTGCACGCAGCCACAGACGACCACATCGACAAAGTTTGTATCCACAAAGTACTAACTTTATTTAGTCCAGATCAAATGAAAAACATCAGTATTTTAATAACATTTCACACCTGATTTTACAAAACTGCTTTAATTAAGAGAGTTCAGAACTACATGGCACAAGTAATATTACAGGAAAAGTGCTCTTTTCCACACTGTATAGACCCAGTTTAGGGTGAATAAATACAGAGAGCATGGATCTTTTTAAAAGATCGGGTTCTGCAAGTCATGTTTTCGAATTCATGTATTCATTTATTTGATGATGGACACGATGTTCAGAGTACTGAATTTCAGTTAAAAATGCAGAACAGAAATAGTAGATCACTTTCAAAATGAAGTAAAATGTTAAATCAAAAGTCACATTAAAACAAAGGGTAAAGAAAAATGTTTTAGATCAAATGTTAAAGGGAATATCATGATATTTCAGGAGAATTAAACAACACAATTTCAAGAATAAAATTCCTCATTTGGGGCTAACAAGCACGAACATGTCCTCAATTTTAAAAACACCTTTCTTCCCAGTCAGTTTTGTAAGAGGAGAGGGGGCGCTTTGGGTCCCTTTCAGGGAAGCAAAGGCTTTATCAGTTCATCTTTATAGAGTTCGGTTAAATATAACTGGGGCAGTATGAAAATGACAGGTTGGGCCAATGTGATGATGCACCTAAAATATTCACTAAGCCCTCAGTTGACAACACCATAGGCTAAAGAGGTAAGCATCCTGACTCCTCCTCACCTTTCAATTCATGTTTCACTTAAAAGGACCACCTTACTTTCCACCAGCCATAATCTTGAGGTACTGAAGAGCGTTGTATGCTGCACTGGCACGTGCTGCGTCCTGACTAGGGGCAAAGCCGTGACAAACTGTGATGGGCTGAGTAGACAACTCCACTAGACACTGGCACAGGCCGCTGAGACTGCGCTCCTCTGGGCAGAACACACACATTCAGTTTAGACATCTCACTTTTACCACAACGACAGCACAGGCTATGTTTTCCACACAGTTTGTACAGTTTTCTAGAAGAAGGGAGTATTTCCAGTGTCTTCCTGGTCTCAAATAGCCCTAGACACCATACACTCATGCAGTGCTAGGTTAACTCTCTTATGTGAAGTGTATCAGTTCAAAATAGCTCATTTCACTTTATGGAAAACTATTGGTATCAGCGAAAGATTTTTACACAGTATTACACAGTCCATTGCCTAATACTCATTCAGAATAAAATTAAACATGAACACAGCTGAAAATCAATTATTTCCACTGTGCTGTGTGCCAGGGCTCAATCTGATAATGAGCCCAGATAACCCGGGTAAATATGGACTGCTGTCTGGCAACATGGAGGATGTGGTAATAAAATTAAGTACAGTAATACATGCTAAGCTGAACTGGAACTGTTGGCACAGCCATATCACTAACACGTTCATTGTATAACAGCTATTCTGAGACTAAGAGCCCTAAATTTCATGCACCCCAGGTGATTTCATAACAGGCCTATCCCATTCATTTCAATTTATCTTATACAATTTATATATATTTGTGTTGTGCTGATTTGCACACATTTTGGAAAAAATAATTATGTAAAATTATACATTCTGTAAACCTCATCCCAGGTAAAAGATAGTCTTTCTATGAACAAAACTTCCTGCTTTTTTTGTTCAGGTGCCTTAATTGCACATTAAGTCAGCCCTGCGGCTTACCTATGTCCAAGTAGCTCACGTCAAAGCGCTGCTCCTCAGAGAGGTCGTGGAGTAGAGAGCAGAAGTTAGAGTTGGGAAGGCCCAGAGGATGACTCCGCAGCTGCAGAATCTTCTCGCCGGCTGAATTTCGCAAGGAATCCCACGTACAGCCGAATCCCTTACACTTCCCTCCCTCTAACCTGCCACTCATGTGCTTAGACAGAAACCGAGAGAGAACACAAATTAGGTAGACAGATCAGATTACTGGTTATGTCAAGATAGTCAAAGATTTCTGCTAAAAGAGCAGCACAAGCATTTCACACCATGTTGAAGGTGTCATCCTCGGCTTCAACTTCGTGACTACTGCGCATGTCTACAGGCACATCGTGGATACGAGAGAGCATCTTGGCTGCTGCATTCCGCTTCGCAAGCTTCTTTGATGTACCACTGCCTTTAAAAATCAATGAAACATTTATTTAATGGTTAGTCCAGGTTCAAACAGCCTGATTGACTATGATCCATATTCAAAGGCGTTCAAGTATAACATCAGATCAACTGACTTCTATATTAATATCGAGATGTTAACATGTAAGAAATTGTGCTGTTCATGGAATACTGTTTTAAACTACGTAACTACGTACTGTTGCCAAACTACGTAACTACATGCTTGCTGAAGGAAATTGTCTGCGATTATTATAAAGAATATTGTTCTTTGTTTATTCCATTGTGAAAGCTGCAGTCATTTTATCTGAAAGTACATCTTCAAAAAATTGTCAGAAATGCTCGATACCAAACTGATTAAGTATATATAATTTACCAATTTCAATAAATCTCTCCACTCTACAGGTCATGGTGAACTCTTTGCGATGTGCAGGCCCAGACTCCTGCGTGACTGTGTATTCTGGTAAACGCCAGCCTTTCTGCACCACAAGTTCCTATGAGAAGAAGTGAAGGTTCAAAATTATTTTCAAATATACGCTTAAATGATGTATCAGTGAAGAATACATGCATTTGAAAAGAATGAATCACCTGCAGAGCTCCGACTGGATTACACTCAGCTTGCTGGCTAGAACTGGAAGACTTTATATCTGACTGGGAGCTGTGGGTGCCACACATGATGATCAATAAAAGCACATAATACAAGCCTGAAGGAGGCAATAGTCTACGAGACTCATAACATGTCCTTTAACAATGCAAACTAGGAGTGGGTGATATGGCAAAAATATAAATTTTTAAATCATGATTTTGATTTTATCACGGTATTTTAAAAAAATTTTTAACTATAGATATTTTTCACGTTACTGAACAATACAACCAAACTATTGTTGGTTGAGTGCTGTTTCTATGAGGCGTGTTATAAGCGGACTAGCAAGTAGTGCGATTTGGCTGAGGAAAACAAAATTAGGAAGAGCATAGAACCACAATAGATAGATTGAATGTAGTTAATTTAGACGATACTATGATCTCTCTGCTTTGGCAGATCATCAGCACATAGATCGTCTTCACGGTCTCATACCGTCATATCGCCCACCCCTAATGCAAAACTTATGCATTATGCTCATAATGTGTGTTCTAATTTAGGTCTGGACTATTATTTTTATTTTACAGCATTCTTACCAGTCTCCCTCCAGGGCAATGTCTATGCCAACAAATCCGTCTCCCTCCATCCCATTTCCCCCTAGCCCTCCCAGCATCCCTCCTTTCAGTATCTTTAGGGCGGCTTCTGCAGCCTTGTGTTTGGCGGCCTTCTTGCTGGGGCCCTGGCCCGTACAGCTGATGTCTCCCACAGACACGCGGAAGGTGAAGTTGGGCTGGTGGGCCTGGCCCTCGGCCTTCAGCAGGTCGTACACTGGGGTCTTGCCTATCCGCGTTCCATATTCCTGCAGCAGACTGATGGGTGTCTTTCCGGGGTTCACAGCCAGCATTTGCTCAATACTGAAAACAGAAAAAACGGGTACAATCCTGAATCATTCTATTTTTAGTCTACTTTAAAGACTGAAGACTCTGGGGTACCAGAACAAATACTGAACACTAACCTATGGATCCAGAGAATTATTTATCCAACTGGACTGTAATGCAGTCCTATTACCTCACCAACCACTTAACACCCAAACACAATATAATGGTAAACATAATTTAACCTATCATAACTTTACAAACTAAAACACAGCGTGTTATCCATTCTTCTCACCAGCACTTAACATGAGTTTTTTCTACAGCTTTCAGTGCTGTTGACTGTTTCACAACAAACGCAACCCAGTCCTATTTAACTGCATTTTGTGTGAAAAGTTTATTTATATGTATGTATATGTGGGTATATTATATATAGATGGGTATATTATATACACACTCATACAGACACACAAGTGTATATATACGTAAGTATTTGTATACAATAAGGTACATAAACATACGTGTTTTTGTACACATATGGTGAATACACACACACACATATATATATGTATGTACATACACATTTCCTTGAACATCAGGATAGTAAATATGTATCCCCTCTCTCTGATCTGAATTCATTTGTTTGTCTCTCTCTCCTCCTTCAGGCCCTCTGCTACTGCTACTGCCAACAAACAACAGTGACCATGACCTAAGCTTATGACTGAAATCATTTTACTCCAAAGACGTGATTTTAACAACATTCCAGAACTGAAATCTTTCCTAATGAAACAGTTGGCTGGTCTGGAGTCAGTCCTCAGCACAGATCGTGTTAGCCTGTGTTAGCCGAGCAGCTGTAGTCCCTCACCTGGAGCACCCAGAGCTTCTCTTGCAGCCAGCCGGGCTTCTCTCCTCGCTCATTCCCCAACAGAACACTCGCGGCCCTCTCGATCAGCACTGCGGATTCCCCCAGAGGCGGCGGAGCTCCCCTCGATCTCATCAGCTGAGAGTGTTCCAGCGGGGGAAGCCTGTGACTCGAGAGGGCAACCCCGACTCCAGTGCTCCCACATGATCACCCAGCAGCAGCACCCACTACTCCACAGAGGACATGTCAGGGGGAGCGTTCAAGTGCCACTGCTCTCGTTTCTGTGACCATTCACCATCAGCGTCTTCTTCGAGTCCTGTCCTAAGCATCTGTGGGCTATATTCAATACAGGGAAAATATCCCACAAATCTCTCCTTTTTAGTCAGACTAAAAGTTTTAAAGAAAAGTTTAAAACATAGAATTCGAAAACACTATTGCATGTTTCTTTAAGTTTATATGGAAGGTACCCCTGGAACCATGTCCACCGACACAAGCAGTTTTCAAAATAAAGGTTCTAGCAGACCGGTTAAAAGCACAAAACAAAAACAAATAAAAACATTATTAGAAGTGCATTATTGGAGCACGTTGGTGAAAGTAAGGAGTCAAGTTACTGTGACTTCATGTCTATTCATCTAACTATATAGTTATAAGGTGATGGTGCACAAACCTATGTGCAATTAAGGGACCAGAACAAAAAAACAGCTAATTTTGTTTATCTTTTACCTGGGATGAGGTTTACAGAATGTATAATTTCACATAAATATTTTTTCCAAAATGTGTGCAAATCAGCACAACACTAAAATATATCACTACAATTATATAAGATAAATGAAAATGAATGGGATAGGCCTGTTATGAAATCACCTGGGGTGCATTAAATTCTAATCATTTTCTTATTTAAGAACTGGCCCAGAAATGCATAACAAGACAGGAAGACATCGACAAAGTTAACCCCAATCCCCATTACATTCACAATACCAGAGCAACTTTCGTAATCTGATGATTGCCACATAGGTGCAATCAAGCAGACTTTTACAAGTTACAATAGCACCATCTGCAGGAAAGATGGAGGCACTGCATGCAAAAAGCTCTAAAGAACACCTTGTTTTTCCAGCACCCGTTCTTGATCTGTAACTGAACAAGCCATACAGGATATTGTTCTTCTGAAGTTTTAGTTTGTATATTTAGTTTGTAGTTTTATTGTATATGCTGTGGCAGCCCCTAATCAGGAGCAGCCCAAAGTAGAAGAAGATATACAGGTCACCGATTCTGTTTTGCACTTTAAAAAATGCTTGTGTTTAACCGGTGAGGAGATTCATGATACCCACTATTATATTTTAGTGATTTAAGCAGCTCTGATCTGTACTAGGATCCCACATGAAACACACGTGCGCCCAAAGCTCTGGCTTAGTGCAGCAGGCATGCACTCATGACTTTACTGCTGTAAATACACAGCTGGTGTCCCATTTCAAGTGACAACTGCAGAAGAGTGGGAACTAAAGTAGTGATATAAAATGTAGAAACCAGTTTATTTCAAATAGGCTAGATCAGATTAGGAAAAACATTTGAACTGAAAACAGCTACTCTGATGTAAAACATAAAACAAAAAGCATTTTGTCACATTAACAGTGGGAATAAATTATGCAACATAAATGACATACAGTAAAACCCTGACATTCGCGGGGGTTACGCTCCAAGTGCACCCGTGTATAGTGAAAAACCGCAAAGTTGTGATGCGGTAAAAAATGCCTTTTTTATAGTATAAACCCTAAATATGCCCCCAAACACTTTAATTTCATTATATTTACACAGCTTAATACATTAGTCTTAAAGAAAAGGTAAACCCATATCCATACTGTACAGTTTACGCTGAGCTGCTGTCTCCCGCAGTGCTAGAATGTAAAATACCAATGTTACCCCTGTATCTACTGTACTGTAATTCATGGTATGGCTGTCACTTTCTTTGGTATAAGCAGGTAAAAACAATAATACATTTACAGTAATAAAAATACAGGGCTTTAAGAAGAACAAAACGAAAATCACGAGAAAACTCAAGACGCTCCACGGGGGGAATTCTGGACTGCAGGTGCCAGAGATCCACCACAGAGCAGCAGCCTATCAGCAGCAAAGAGAAATGAATGACATTCTCAGACTGCCTATTTCAAACCTCCTGCCTCTGAGTACAGCAGTATTTAACCATCCCAAGACACACCTCCTTTGTGTTTTCATGGCAGTACCAAAAAATGTATATGGTTATATTTTATATGGAAATATATCTGAATTTATGTTCATAATTATGTTAAAAATAGAGTATATTATTTTTTAATAATTTAACACTAAAATTCATGAAAAAGTATATATTGCCACAATAAAAGCAAAGAAATGTGGAGGATATCTGCGGTTTTCATGAATTTGCTTATTATTATTATTATTCAGTTCTAAGAAAAAAGCGAATAACTACCCGAATAAGCGAGGTTTCCTGTACATAGTGGGTGTACAGGAAACGTGGGTGTTAATAACCAGTCAAAAAAGAGGTAAGACTAAAAAAATGCATAATAAATCTCAAGTTGTCATGTTTTATCAAAAGCATTTCAGTGAAAACCATGTTTTGTTCATGCAAAAAGTTTCAAAATATCAGAAATCTGAGAAATTGTCATTCAGCCAGAGCTTCCACAGTCTGTTTCCCAAGTTCCCTGGTTTCAACCTCTGGGACAAACTATTCTTTGGCAGATTCTTCTGCAAGCTCTTCTGGTTCATTTTCAGTCTTAGCCTTGGCATTGTTTTCATCCTGCTCTTCTAAGGTTCCTATAAAACTTTCATCTTTCTCTTTTGTAAAACTGTCTGTCTCTTCTGCATCATCTGCCTCCCGGCGTTCTTCTTCAGGTTTGTTCTCCTCCACCTCAGTTTTCCCAGAGTCTATATCATTTAATATAGTTTGGCTCTCTACCACATTGTCATCCTCTACTCGTTCCTCAGCAGGAGTCTCCTCATTTTCATTCATGTCCATGTCTGACTCCTCTGGATGAGAATGAATCTCCTCTGAAACTGGCATCTCCATCTTTTCCTCCTCCTCGCTCTCCTCTGTTGTGGTGTCCACTAAAGGAATCTGGATTTCTTCTGCAACTGTTTCCTTCTCTTTTTTAGTTTTGTCCCTGTCTGTCACCTCTGTTTGACTTGTGGTAGTTTCTAATTCCTCTGAATCTGCAAGATCTTCAATTTCCTCTGGACCAGATCTGTGTTCCTCAGTAAATTCATCGGGCGTTTTTGCTTCTGGCTCCTTAGCAAGTTCCTCCTCTTTTCTTGGGCCTTCTTCCTCAGTCAATTCATTCTCTGCTGTTGTTTCTTGTTCCTCAGTCACATTTGCCTCTTCTTGTACATCATGTTCCTCAGTAATTGCTTCCTCTTCTGTTACTCCTTGTTTCTCAGTAATATCTTCTTCGTGTGTTCCATGTTCCTCTGTAATATTTTCTTCTTCTATTGCTCCTTGCTGTTCAGGAACATTTTCCTCCCGTGCTACATGCTGCTCAGTTATCACTTCTTCTCTTGCTGCATGTTCCTCAGCAATGTCTTCTTTATCTTGTGCTCCTGCTTCTTCCTCGCTTGTCCCTTGCTCCTTAGGCTCTTCTTGCTCTTGTTTCTCAGCAGTTTCTTTCCCCTTTTGTACTCCGTAATCCTCAGTAACTCTTTCCTCTTCTTTTGTTCCTTGTTCTTCAGGAATTTCCTCCTCCTCTGTTACTTCTTGCCTCTCAGTAACACTTTCCTCATGTTTTTCTACTTGTGCCTCTGTCAGATCTTCTTTGGGTGCTTTCTCTTTACCATCAGTAGGGTCTTCTTGCTCCTCACCCTGAACCTCTTCATGCTGAGCTCCAGGCAACAACTGAAAACACAAAGCATAGATAATTATCTCTCAGCTGTCTGTAAACCTTTACATCCAGAACACAGCAATTTTCATTTTTTAAACAGAGTTTACAGCTGTCACCACTGCCCTGCCTCATAAATGTACCTGGGAGTGTTCAGCCTCTAACTGGGCAGGGCGGTGGGATTGAAGAGCATCTGTGCTGGCCTGATGGTCCTCCAGACTTCTGTCTGTTAGGGTCTTCTCAACTTGCTCCAGTTTCAGCAGGTCTCTGGTAGAGAGATAACTGCAGTTAGAGAGCAATACCTACTTTTTTTAACCTTATAGTTGTGCCACAATACCAGAATGTTTCTTTTGATGCCAAACAACAAGTGCCACAATACTAGATGCTATCATTATATACACTCATTACTGTGTGAACACTAAATACAGATTGGGCTTTATTTAAAAATGACACTTTACAGCTTAATTTACATGTCTTTTTTTTAATCTATAAAAAGGAGAGTCAGCTTACTGCACAGTGTTTCAACTTACACACCAGTTACACCTTAAATGTTAATTATAAAGTGATTGTACTGGAGGAGGACTGTCAGACTATGCTGGACACCGACTCTCCAGTACCAGATACAGCACGCTTGGTCTAAGAGTTGACCCCATCATCAGAAGAAAGTTAATTGCATGCAGCCCTTCGTTAAGGTGGCACAGGCTTGTCGATGAGGTTCAAGAAGCAGCCATGGTGTGGTCTAAAATGGCTGCCTAAAGCTGTGAATTTTTGTTATTTTTATAACTCAGTGAGTAATATAAATAACAACAATTCACAGCTTCAGGCAGCCATTATAGACCACACCGTGGCTGGAGAAGACTGATCTCAGATCAGATTACTCCATAATTAGAAGGTCACTGCCCCAAAAATTGACTCAAGACCAGCACTCCTGCACCTGAGGTGGTTTATTGTCTAAAAAGGCTGCCTGCAGCACGCTGCTATTTTGTTCATTTTTAAAGCTTATCGTAAATCATACTGTATCCTAAACCCTGGCTTCTCAAACACTGGGTCGCGGACCACCGGTGGGCTTTTGATTGGGCAGTGAATCGGGACAGTCCATTGGTCTATAACTGGTTATTTAATATCATCTAATGCAACATGCTGTGGTAAGATAGGTGGGCTTTAATGTTGAAAAGGTTGAAAACCATTGTCCTAAACCATACTGACAAGTCTGTGACACCTTAATGAAGAACTGTATGTGGTTGCTGCTTGCACACAACTCTGCTGCTAGAATACAGTACCAGTCAAAATACTGTATTATCCTCACTGTAGATGTTGCCAATTGCACTGATCATTGTCTTGTCTCTTCTAGTTAAATTGTTGCTCTTGTTCTTTCGATTTTTTTTACTGTGTAATGTGTTGACTTGACTTGACTTGGCTAAGCAGCTTGTGAAAGGTTTTCAGAATCTATTTACAGATTTGGGTGACAATTGACTTGTACAAAACTAAAGAAACTGCATTTGACCACCAAACATATCTTGCCTAGAGCTGGGGTAAGTGGAAAACTGTGTAAATCTGATGTAGAGTGCAGCTACAGTTAGTGTAAAAATGTAAAAACTGAAAAAATAATGAAATAAAAATTACGACCACGTTCAAGACATTCTGGCAGAAAGCCTGATCCTGATTGTAACTCATTTTCAACTGAATACTTGATCAACCCACATACTCGATGTCCATCAACCCCTGTGCATTCATAGCAAGAGCTTCCTGGTTGCTGACGAAGGACTCCTTCATTTCTGACATTTCTCTCTTTTGGTCCACTATCTGAGACATCAGACCATCCACGACAGAGATGTGCTCCTCCAGACGTGCCTCTGTGACCGAGAGTGTGCTGGTGAGGCCAGCGATGCTAAAAGCTAGCTCTGAATTAGTGCTCAGTATGTTGCTGACTCTCTGCTTCACTGCCTCAAACTCGTCGCTCTTGTTCTTGATGATGGCATTCAGGGATGTGATGGAGACGGTGTTCTGCTGGAGCTCAGCAAATTTGGAGGTCATCTCGGTTTGCAGGGCCCAGACTTTGCTCTGAAGGTCATTGGACTTGATCTGTTCGGAAGCAGCCAGGGCTACCTCAGCCTGTCTCTGGGCCTTGGCGTAGGCTTCTTCCAGAGCCAGCAGACGCTCCTCAAAACCTCCTACACTGGCAAGCTGGAGAAAGAGGTGAGAACATTCGTACAGATCACAAACACTGCAGCCATGTTCTTAAAATGTGAATTTAGATTCTCTGACATGACTTGTTAAAGTGCAAAGCTCGTTGTTGGCTAAACAAACAGTCTTTCCAGAAAACACAAATGTTGGGGTTGATGTGCAAGACCAGATCTTGAAAATGTAGGTTACAACAGTCAGTGATAGATAGATTGCTAGATAGACATAGATAAATCACTGTTTGCACACTTGGAAAGTAGTGTTTTTTTCCCTTCTGTAAAAGTTTTAGAGTAGATCTCCGGCTCTCTTCTAAGAGAATGTTGTCAAAAGAAACATGATCATGCTCATAGGGCAACTATTAATGGCCTGGGGTGAAATGCGGGGGGTGGGGGGCATTGCATAACTAAGCCCAGCGAGTAATGGTCAACGTGGTCAGCTATTGCTCTCAAAGCTTTCTTGTGCACAATTCTACTTCAGACACAGTCCAAATAACACCTTCACTGACGTGCTTGACTCTTTAATGGCTAAAAAGTCTTCGAAGAAGAGTGCCTTTGAAGAATATGGACGTAAGCTATTTTCAGGACTTTTATTCTCAATGACTGGTAAAACTGGTCCAGGCTGTGTCCTACCTGTGCGCTTCCTGTGCCCAGCTGCTGCTGCACCCTCGTGACTCTGCTCTGCAGGGTGCTCATGGTTTCTGACAGGTCATCGATGGCCTGCTGCTGCACACTACAGAACCAGCCCAGTGCTGACCCCCCGACCAGGATAAAAAGAACCAGAGCACCCGGGAGAACATAGTCGTTGATTCCTCGCGACTGTCCCACCGAGGGCTCCAGCAGGACCAGCCCATCATCCTGTTTACTGCTGCTCTTCCCCCTGCGCCTCGCCATGCTTATGCTCAGCTCCGCTCCACTCTAGGACTCTCAGCCCTCCCAGATCCCTGGCTCTGAGGATCGGTGGGTTAAGTTTAGAAAAGGAACCGAGGGGGCGGGCCACACGTTTGGGGTATCAAATGGAACTTCATCAAACGAAGAGTGAGTCGCGCGTGCAGCTGAGGGGGGGCGTGGTACTCCCCCTTCGTCCGGGGTACTAGAAAGGTCACTATACGCCACCACTGATCATACACCCTAGATCAGTGGTCCCCAACCTTTATTTCGTCACGCACCGGTTTAATATCAAAAACTAGTTTCACGGCCCGGCCTTAAAGGAGTGGCAGATAAATATACGTATACATTATTTATACAAATAAAGGATCGCATAAAATGGAGATATTTTAAATATATAATAATGGGATATGGTTTAAAATATACTAATAAACGTAAATCCAATGTGTACTCGCAGCTTTATTAACAGAATTTTCATAACGACGACCCAACAACATAACACGGGCAGGGGCGTAGCAGCCAATTTAAAAGTGGGGGAGGGGGAGGGGGTGGGGACAGTATGGTGATGTGACCCAAGGGTGTTCATACAGTATAATAAATTCTAAATAGAAGAACAGTGGGACATTTTACAGCACCACAGTGGCAATCTGAGGAACATGCCAGGATAACTTACATGAACCTGTTTCTGTGAAATCATACTCATAAAAATACATAAATAAATAAAT
>JBBPDC010000109.1:16102607-16137744 GCA_037974485.1 Hemigrammopetersius urotaenia | reverse complement strand
ATATTGGCGCTAGGTCAAAAAAGGTGTGGGGGACAGAATCACCTGTTTCTAAGAGTGAGGGGGACGTGTCCCCCCCGTCCCCCCCGGTTGCTACGCCCCTGAACACAGGTAACATCCACGTTTTTTTTCTGTGCATCCCGCGGACCGGTACCACATGACCCACGTCCCGGTAAGGGTCCGCGGCCCGGGGTTTGGGGACCACTGCCCTAGATGGACTAAAGAAGGGGTGTCCGTACTGAACTCAGATTTCCCTCCTCCAAAACACCTGGTTCACCTCACCAGTTAATTGTCAGGTTTAGTGAATATGTTTGAGCAGAACCACCACCATTCCAGGAACGGATTTGGACACCCCTGGACTAAAGTATTCTGACACACCTGTTTTTTTCAGGGTTTGGGCTAGGGCCTTACTATCAGTGATGGACAATCTTAATGTTTCAGCATACCAAGACATTTTGGACAACGCCATGCTTACAACTTTTGGATAGAGTTTTTGGAAGGCCCTTTTCTATTCCAGCATGACTGTGACCCAGTGCACAAAGCAAGCTCCACGAAGACATGGCCGGGTGAGTTTGGTGTACAGCAAAACACAGTCCTGACCTCAACCCCATCCAGCACCTTTGGGACTAACTGGAATGGAGATTGTGAGCCAGGCCTTCTCATCCAGCCTCAGTGCCTGACCTCATAAACACTACAGAATGAATGGGCACAAAATTCTCACAGAAACATGTAAAATATTGGAGAAAGACTTCCAAGAAGAGTGTAAACTTTTCTACCTTCAAAGGGGGACAAACTCCATATGAAGTCAATGCATCTGAATGCAATGTCATTGAAGTCTCTGTTGTTGTGATGGTAATGCTTTTATCTACCTATTGAATATACACGTGTGCACACTTGATATTCCAGTCTTAAAAGGAAATTTGACTGATTTTTCAAAATTTCACAGCGGTGGTGAATGCAACCAGTACAATCAAATTTTCTCTACAATGAACTGTTTCACACCAGTTCCACTCTGAATGACTTTGTTTACATCTCAGCCACTGGATTATGCAAACTTAGGATCAGTATAGTTCCCCTATAAGTATCTAGGCTAATATTTTTTCATAATGTTACATTTTGCTTAATGTGACATAAATATGTCTCATGACCCTCTAACAGCCTTTTACTGCGGCACATGATTGTATTTTACTTGTTCTTACTGCAAAAGGCAATTTTCTTTTTCACAATGTAATATAACAGAATTCTGTAATGTAATATGGTTTTCATGCTAAGCATATTCATCCAGTTTTACTATTTGGTCTGTTCAGTTATTTTCTGCTTATTCCATGTCCATTTTCTAGCTTTGGTTTAAACTGCAGTGATATCAATAATGTATGGCTAGCACCATTAAATAACAGACAGAGAAATGAACTGCTGACATTCAATAATGAGTTCTCATTATTTTCAAGGGCTAATAAAGACAGCATGACATATTTTTGCATGAACGTTTAATGATTATTCCATTTTAAATAATGTCACTTTCGCATAGTGCTGAGACTGCTGCTAAAACGACAAGGCTTCGTTTCCAATACAGAGACAAATTTCACAAGCATGAAGGCCAGTCAGAATCATGTTCGGGTTTCTGAACGAGAACACAAAAAAGCTGCAGGGCTACTTTACTTGTCCAGATGCTGCACAACAGATCTGTTTGACTTCTTCTATTCTGGAATTAATGAAAGAGAAATAAACCTGTTAGATGGTTTCAGTGGCTTAGTCAATTTTCACAATTTTTGGGGAAATGTCAACTGCAGTAAAAATATGAACACAGACAAATACCTCTGACTGTGAGCTTGGTGAAACACTCCGCCTTGCCCAGAGGGTTCTCAGCCACAACCTTGTATTGTCCTGAGTCCTTGAGGCCCACCATCAGGATGAGCATGGAGCACACCCCGCAGGTGTTGGAGATGTAGTAGTCGGTGTTTGTGTTGAGATTCATGTCGTTGCGGTACCAGGTGACGTGGGGTTTGGGGTTGCCACTCACAGCGCAGCTCATGTAGCACTCATAACCCTTCGGAACTGCGTATAGTTTCAGAGGGACGGTAAATTTGGGGGCTGACTGGAAGTCCAGGATCTTTGGTTCTGGCACATTTATTTCAAATTTTCCTGAAAAGAACAAAAGGAATGTAGGACTTGGTTCAGTGCTGTGCTGGGGTTATAATTTAAAAATGTCTCAATTCACTGCTAAATGTCTATGCAAAAGTTTGAGCTCCCCTGGTTAAATAGCACGTTTTTTTGGGGAACATACGGCAAAAGGCAAAATATGTCATTTTCCTTCAATTTTCTGTTTCATTTGATTTGCTACTAAAAATGAGGTTCATTGCAAAATTGAGTTGCATTCCCTTGCAAAAGCATTTGGATTCACTCACAAAACTACAGAGCTCTGTGCATTGTTAGAAGACTATACTAGCAATTGTTTCATTAGGAGTATGTAGTTCTGCATTAGATTTGAATGCTGTGGCCTAAGCAAAATACTACTGTAACATGGTGACATGTTACAATTAAGTTGGACTTGGCACATTTACAGCAGCAATGTTGTGGAAAACTGAAAACCTCAGGCATAACAGTCACTAATGTCATTTAACATAGACCCCTCCTCCCTCATATTCAATATTAATTGCCATTATATATTAATGTAAATTAAAGAGTGAGCAGGCTGCTGGAGCTATGATTTCCTGTAACTCAGCACTGTGGAGTGTGAGTTTTGTTTCATAACAAGAGTTGATCACAATGATAATATTACTGAGAAAAAAAATTCTGTAAAATCCATCTACATATTTTTTTTTTACAATTATTTATACATCAGAACTAGAACCTGAGGCACAGTCACCAACACCTGTAACGCAAATGTCTAAAGAAAGTCTTTAGACTTCCAAACATGTAAGAGATCCCAGCAAACCTTCAAGTGTGTCTTCGTTAATATTAAAACTATGTTTGCTAATGAAAAATACTAATCTCTGTATTTCAGACTAATATCAAAATAGAAAAGTGATATACTGTGTAATTTAACATACAGTAGGTTGCACACAACTTTACTATGTCTTGTAAGGGGGTTTTGAGAACCTTGAAAGGGACCTAAACATTATTACAATTAAAATAAATTATTATTACACAAAATGCAGCAAACTGTATCAAGACATATTTAATTGAAAGCAAAGCATTTGCAAGATACTGTAAAACTACTGCAAGGGAAAGCAAAACATTTGTAAGGGAATGCCCCGACCACATTTATTTTTTTCAGTATCTTAAATGATAACCTTTTCCCAAACCTTTCTTTTTAATGGTTCCCCAGGCTGGAGACTCAGATGGTTCAGAGAGTCCCATATCGTTCTTAGAAAAAACACGGAAGTAGTATTCTTTCCCCGGCATGATATTAACAGTGGTAAATTTGTGGTTGAAGAGGTGGTCCGCTACTGTCCGCCAGGTACGTTTGACAGAGTCGCGCTTCATCACCATGTAGTGCAGCCGGTCATCTCGTTTCTCATCAGGAGATGGAGTCCACGTGAGAGTCACTGCGCCCTCTACATTCTGCTCAAGCTGTACTGGGCCTGGAGGCTTAGGTTCATCTGGAAAATGTTAAGCCATGCAATTAATGCATGTACTGCAATTAGTGTCATGTGGTGAATTTAACAATATATTCTGGTTACATCTCAGAAAGTTTGTACTTTTCAATCCACAGAAAATCGAAATGAAATGAGCTACCAATGCATGCCAATTTATATTACCTGTGACTCTGATTTCAATATCGAAGGTGTCCTGACCCACCACATTCTTCACAAGAATAGTGTAGATGCCAGTATCAGATCTTTCAGATGATGGAATCAGTAGCTGGGATCCTTTCTCTGAATTAGTAACAGTTACATGTTTGGCCACAGGGACACCACCCTTTAGCCAAGTGATGTCAGGTAAAGGGGAAGCCTGTGGATAAACATGAAATACTGAGAGTCTGAATCAGTGTATTGTACATGTTAAAAATATTCTGTCACACTTTGAATCCCAGCGGTGCTCTAATAATCCAATGGTTTTAATGATTGGATTGAAGAGATTTCAAATAATCAGTAGGCCTACACTATATTTTGTCATTGTTTGGAAGATTTAAAGGAGTATTAAAGGAAAAGTGATTCAAAACATTGAAATGCTTATGTGTGTTTTACACTGTAATGATCTGGAAGTAGTAATAGTTCACCATCTGTGAAGTGCAGTACCTCAAAGCGTATATTGACACGCACTGTGTTTCCAGCTTGCACAACCATAAAAGTTTTCATCTTACGGTCAGTAAATCTCGGTTTCACTGCAACAACAAAGTTACGGTCCATTTCTTGTAGATACAGTAAAAATGACTATCAAACAAATGTTTGTCCTTACCAGGTGGAGGCATGGCAATGATGTATTTGTCAAACCCCTGTGGAGGTCCCTCTCCTCCTTCATTAACGGCGATAACTCTCACCCAGTACATGGCCAAAGACTTCAGACCTACTACAGTGAAGGATGTCTGGACGACAGCACTGGTATTACAGCGGTTCCACTCCAGTTGGTTTATGGGTCTGATCTCCACAATGTACCCTTTCGCTTCATCTTCCACACCTGCCGCAGCTTTTGGCTTTGTCCAAGCCAGACACAGTGTGGTGTAACTAGAGCCAGTTATTTTGAGATCTTTCACCTTCCCAGGAGGCTCTGGAGTGAAAACAGCAATTTCTTTGGGAATTATCAAAATTTCAGTTTCATGCTAATCTCAAATGTTGGCCATGAGCCAGTTCATTTCTGCTGTTCCTTGTGCTGTTTGACATGCCGTTTCTGGAAAAATGGACCAAAGTAGGCCCCTTACAGAATAATTGCAATGATTTCTGAGAACTGTAATTTTCAGTTCATTTTTATTCATCAGAATCAGGTTCATATTTAAACACTGCGGGTATTATAGTTCTACTTGTATTATTTTTAAATGGAAACAACAGGGGTAAATTCTTAAAACATCCAACAAAAATATCCAGTTAGAATCTTTTTATGCCTATAAAAAAGAAAGCATGCTTTTTATAGACTTCAGATGTCCATGTTAAATCTAGAACACCCAAAAGTGCGTAATACAGTTATCGTAGTACTAACAGACTACACAATCCAATAGGATTGTTAGTAGAAATCAGCAGTGTTGTAAAGCTTTGTTTAATGCTTGCTTGTTTACTACATTTTGATGTTTGTGACTGGATCTAATGGCCTAGCTCCAATACTCAGGATTTGTGACCGAACTGTAGTAGTAGTGAAACCTGAATGTTGTCTGTACTTTTAATAGATAAGTCATGCAGCAAAAAGTTCAGTTTATAGCAAGTTTATTTGATTGGTATTTGGTATTTGAGCTACTATTACTTGCTAGCTTTATAGCACTGGTGCAAAACTAAAGAGTCAAACGTCTAGATAAGTGGACAATTGTGTAACTTTCAATTTTGTGCTGTGTTATGCTGAACTATTCCTTCCATTTCTCTTAGTTTAGTCTAAGTCAGCACATTGTTTAATTTTACTTACTCTGAGGGTCTCTTGCAAATACACATTCAGAGGTGCCACTTGGTTCTCCAGGGCCACATGTGTTGATTGCAATCACTCTGAATTCATATTCAGCTCCCTCCAATACATCTCTCACTGCATACTTTTTGTCTAAGGACAAAAGAGAAATATGTGTAATGGATGTATCTGTAAGTATTTGTGATGCTTTGAGCTGAGCAACATTTAGGCACTTTGGTTTGACATGTAATGGACAAGGACCTCTGATTGGTTCATCTGAAGGATTTACTTGACTCCACAGATTGCTGCCCTTCTTGCGTTTCTCCACATTGTAGCCTATTATACTGCCTCCTCCGGTATTTGTGGGCGGGAGCCATGTTAAATTAATGCAGTCCTTGAAGGCACTGACCACCTTTGGAGGAGCAGACTGACCAGGGAAGGCTGAGAGATAAACAGAGATATGAGTTTAAAAACTGACTATTAATCGGAGCTATTCAGCCGTCTCTTCATTACATTTAAGAGGGCATGCGAAGGAATCCCCACTTCATTAGATCCCTTAATGTGAGTTTCTACTGCTCAGTGCAGACTATGTCTTTAATGGAGTTTTAATGGAGGTTGAGGGGTGCAATATACCACTAAATGTGTCTGATTAAGGTTTATGACAGAAGTGTAATAAAACAACTCTACAGACAATGCATGCAAAGAAGCATACATAAGAAAATTCACCCAGTGTGCCAGCTGCAATGTCATCCGTTTCCATCACATCACTAATGCCTTCTGAATTCTTGGCCCTGATCCTGTAGCAGTACTTTCTGCCACGGTCTATGTCTGTATCCCTGTAGGTGGGCTGCCCAGGGATGTCTCCAATTTTAGTCCAGGTGTTGCGTCCCAGCTGCTGGCGCTCCATGTTGTAATTGGTCACAGGACACCCACCGTCATCTTTTGGTGGCCTCCATTTAAACTCAATAGCAGACAAAGAGCTTTCCACCACTTCTACAGGTCCCTGCGGTGGAGCTGGTTTGTCTAGAGATCATATTAGTTACAGTTACACTTACAGAATACTGTGATATAGATAGCGTTTATATTTTCAGCTGTGCTCTAGCTCTAGACGTACCGAGGACAATGAGTTTTGATGTTGCCTCAATGGTGGCAAATTCATTTTTGATTTTGATTTTGACTACTCCCGTGTCTTTACGCTGACATTTGGTGAGAAACAGTCGACTGTGAGTCGGGGAACTCTCTATCTTGACATTGGGGCCGTGCAAAAGCTCCTCGTCATCTTTGAACCACTGTACTTTGATGGGTTCTTTGCCCATGAATGGAATCTTGAAAACAGCATTTTCACCAGCTTTTACAATGACCGGTTCTGAGAACTTTCCCAAGGCATCTGCACTGATTTTTGGTGGATCTAAACAACAACAGAATGAAACAAACCATAGTTCTCAATCGGGAAGTTATCTATGACTACAACCTTTAATTACATCAGAAACGTTTAAAGGAATATCGATTATGTTGTTGTTATTTGTGAAAATGACACCTATAGTATTGCCAATATACACAGAATTTCTTTGATATATGAAAAATGAACATATGAATCTGTTCGTACCTTGAATTCTTAATGTTGCCTCTGATTTACGTCCATCTGCTTCAAATTTGTATGTCCCTGAATCTTCCTCCTTAGAGTCCTTGATGATTAGTTTATTTGTGGCCCCATCTTTAACAATATCCAACCCATCCTTAGCCTCCAACTAAGATTCCAAAAATGTACACAAAAAATACAAGCAATATCAAGGGGAATGTGTCTGTAATGCCTTTACTGCAAAGTAACATTATATAATATATGATATGTTAAAGTTTATTTGCTCATTAAAACATGCATATTATCATCTTTTACCTTTTTACCATCTTTGTACCAAATTCCACTGCAGTCCTTACTGCTGAGTTTACAGGCCAGTTCTGCAGACTCCCCAACATTGGCAGTGATGTCAGACAATCCACTGAGAAAGTGGACTCCAGGTTCTGTATAAAAGCATCAGGGAAACATATTTCATGTAGTTCAACATTTAGGCAATGAAAGTAACAGTGACCACAGTTGAACACATACCTATTATAGTGTCTGGAACCAAAGAGCCATCTCTGATGCGCTTCTTCTGCTTTGTGTCTCCAGTTCCATCACCACCTGACCCACCTTCATCTGTTCCATCTCCATCTAGGCCTTTTTTCCCTAAACCATCTTTTCCTAAGCCATCTCCTGTTCCGCCACTTCCTGATACATCTTTTCCTGATCCATCTCTTCCTGAACCATCTCCTGCTCCTTCTTTTCCCAATCCATCTCTTCCTAAACCATCTCCTCCCATTCCATCCCTTCCCATCTTATTTTGCCCATCTCCAATTCCATCTCTTGAAACAGATCTTCCACTACCATTCAGTCCAGCTGCACTGGCTGCAGCACCCCCCTCCCCCTGCAGCTTAGCCTGTTCATCACCTGCACCAATGTGGCCTTTTCCATGTGCATTTAGATCCCCTGTGTACAGAGAAAGTTTAATGCATAAAAAGGATTTGCACTTTGATGCTGCATTATGTGTGCTAGGAGTGGGATACAGAATTAAAAACCCACCTTTAAAAGACAGAGAAGCTTTGCTTGACTTGATGCCAGCGATCGCTGTGTAGACGCCCTTGTCCCCTGGTTTACAGTTCTTCACCACTAGTTTGTGATGGAGCATGTCCTCTGACACTGTGATGTCATATTTATCCCCATGCTCAAGAGAGGCATTGTTTGAGCACCAAGTGATTTTTGACACAGGACCAGATAAGGAACATTCGAACGTAGCGTCCTGCCCTTCAACAACCTGAACTTCTTTCAATGTGCCATTAAATTCCACCTCAGGAACTGAGGACAGAAACAAGTTGGTCAGACTGATAATTGATACCTGCCTTCACACAGGCAGCTCAAATCTATTTCAGCATATGTGATTTGAGCAACAAGCAAATTTACTGTAGTCTGAACAGCAAAACACCACACTATGAGTGTACTCAGATCAGTGGCGCCAGGTGGGGGTGCCAAAACAAGGGAGGGGCAGAAAAAATATCACTGGCATTTATGTTTTAAAACTGTTCTTGTGCTTTTAAATCATGACTATGCTCTAAATATGCTGTTTGAAATATTTTGCACAATTCAGAAAGAGAAAAAAGAAAAAGAGAAGGCGTGTGTGGAGATGCGCCAGAAATGTTGCTGTGGTTGAAAGACAGCAAAAGGTATGAACTATGATGGAAACAAATGTCACTCATGGGGGACGCCAAAAATTGTTGTTGCATACCCCCCCAAAAAGTGAGTAGTTGCGCCCCTGACACAGATGTATGTTGTGAGTACACAAGTGTGGGCTGTATGAGAAAATGCAACTACAGTCTGACCACTGAAATCAGATTCAGTCACCTGTAACTTAACATCTGAACATTCAAGACACAATCTGACCATTAACTGTAAACTAAGCCTTAATCCAAAAATTCTTCTCAGTACTCCTTCAATTCTTTAATAAAGTTCCATGAAGCATAATTCAGTGAGCTGCACAGATGCAATCTGATGCATTCAAAGAAATTTAAAAAATGTGTAACATGGATGAAATTGACTTCTTACTTTTCAGACTAGTTGAGAAGATGTTAATATCTTCAACATCCACTTGATATAATCCTGCATCATCGGGGCCAACATTTTTGATGCTGAATTTGTATTTATCACCATCCTTCTTCATGCTATGTTTGGAGGAATTATCAGTACCATCACCACAGTCAAGGAATTCACCATCCTGCCAAAGCATCAAGGAATTATACATTAAGCATCTAAAAATACTGACACTGGTCAGTTTTAACTGATATTTTGGGCAGTGGAGAGACTAGAGAGCATGTCACCTTGAAGACATAAACTTTACTGTTTGGATCCTTGAGCTTCATGTCAAGTTCAAATTCAGCATTTCCACTTGTATTCACCTCGATTTGTTTCCAGTTATCAACTTTTTCAACCACCTGTGAAGTAAAAAACATGACAAGGGGAATACAGTATGGCAGACCCAGGAGCCATTTGCAGAAATTGTGGAACAGTGTTTGAAAACAATGAACCACATTACATTTCCTGACAGTGAAACTCCAAAGGCACTGATACCTTCTCCTGTTCATCCTCTTTCTCCTTCTTCATCTGGCTAAGTTTTTTCAACATCCACCGAAAATTAGTGATTCCAAATTCCTGACAGATGCGTTCATAGTCTTTCTTTTCTGCACTCAGCAGCACTTCCCAGAACTTTGGGTCAACCTCTCCTTCTTTCTTGGGTTTTTCTTTTCTTTTCTTCACAACTCTACATAACAAGTAATAAAAAGCAATATGAACCTTTCAAATACTGAATTTTGACCTTTCAAACGGGAATTAAAATTGCTGAGACTACATCAAATGGACAGGACTATATATTTATTGGATGTGAAACTGTACACAGTTTTCTTCAGCATCTTTCTGAAGTCTTCAGGGTCATTTTGTGGTGCAGCTGTAAATATAATAGGGGAAAACAATATTAATCGACCAGAATAGCTTTACTGTGCTCTTTAAATCCTATTTAAGCCCAACCCCTTACTCATTTCTGCTTGCCTTGTTATTTAATAACAATTTTTGTTTAATGTTTGCTTTTGTTTTAAGATAAAACTTTGTGCATTCAACTGATAATAACACAGACACACCTGGTTGCTTTTTCTTGAATGCACCTGCAAAACAACAAAATGTTAAGAATAAGTTTGGAACACAAGTTGAGAGATTTGTATTACAGCTGCTGGTCTGGCTTATTTCTTACCCTCAGTAACAGTTAGCGTGGCAGTAGAAACAGCTCTTCCAAATGGATTAGTGGCAAAGCATTTGTATGTGTCTGCTTGGTCTGAGGTTACATTTGGTATCTGTCATAAATTGAAAGAAAGAAACAAACAAACAAAGAAAGGAAAAGGAAGAAAAGGAAGGAAAGAATTTAACCTTTGAGTGGATGGATTCTGCACACATCATTTCCAGGGCTCTTGCTGATGTGCTGGAAGTATGCTGACTTCATTTCTTGCTTTATTATTTATTGTAAATCATGGCAACTGCAGTTATATTTATTCATATTTTACTTTGAAATACTATATTTACTAAATCCCCCTCTGGTATGTTTTTGCATTGCTACAGTAATGACTGCTTTGCGGTAGATTATCATGATTGTTTCAAGACCTTTGATGTAAAGCCTTATCATGGCTATGCCACTATTTACTAAGCTAAATTCTCTAATATCCAGACTCAGCAGGGGCCTCTCTAATTAGAAGCTGTTTACGCCTTGGGCCTTGTTGGTTCCCATAGAAACGATGGAAAACGGAAACCATGTATGTGTTTGTGTGGTTTTATAGGAAGTTGAAGGCTCTGGAGTGGTCACACTGAGGATGCATTGCATGGAAATGAAATCCAGAAAAGATATGATCCAGACACAAAGCTCTTGTTAATGCAATGTATACAAAACCTCTGACTCGATCAAAAAAACCCTTTTGCTATATGTGCTTAAAACTGAAATAAGCATTTTACCTCTAAAATATATTCTCCGGCCTTCTCATCATATCTCGTCTTATATTTTTCTGGATCAGAAGTGTCTCCTTTGTTGCGAACCCAAGAGATGGTGGGTGTTGGCTCTCCTGTCACCACAGCTTTGAAGAAGGCCAGTTTACCTGCATTTAATCAGAACATATTCCATATTAATGAAAAGCACTCCATTTCAGTCTATTCCTTCATCAAACGAGTAAATCAGACTCTCTGGTATTCATGTCAAAACTTCTCAAACTAAACTTAAACTAAACTTATGAGTAGGCCTGCATAATTATTTCAGTCTGTTATATTTCAGTCTGCATTGTTTGTCTGTAATATAATTGTAAGGCAAGATATGGGAATCTCTCAGCCAGAATGCATGTATTTTAGGTTGAACTGTGAAACCAAAGTCTGCTTTTATAAGCCTAGTATTATTCTTCACCTTCACATGAATCACCTTCACAAATCTTGTGAAATCACTGAGCGTGGGAAGGATCACAGTGCAAAGGGAAGGATCGCCATACATTTGGTCTGACTTTAAAGCTATCTAATGAAAATATATTGCATTTAGAAATGCAGAAGAATACAGCTGTCTGTGTGTATTAAGAGGTATCCGAGAAGACATGTCGTCTCTTGTGCACTTTACGAGCATATTACTCCAGTTCCTTACACTGGCCTTCGATTAGATACAGAACAGAGTTCAAGATATTCTTTTCTCAGTGTAACTGAAACGGTTGGTGAATATAAGCCTATTAGATCTCTTACTCTGGCATGAGATGGTCAGCTGGTAATGCCCAGATATGAAACTGTTCCAGGTGAAAAGGCATATAACATTATACTCTTCACTGCTAGAACCAGCTCCCCATTAGAGATCAGATCTGCCCTGAATGTTGCCATGTTTAAAAGAAGCTAAAACTGCCATTTTCCCTGCCTTCTATTAGTCAGCTGACTCTACATATATCTTCCTAATACTTGCACAGTATTTTATTCTTCTCTATTGCTTTGTTTATGTTTATTTTGCATATTTTGAATCTTCATTTTATTTCTATATTCAAGTTTATTATTTTACTACTCACTTTTTATGCTTTTTGTGCTTATTGTACTGCTGTGAAGTAGGAGTACAACAAATGGATTAAATCTAAAAAACTTCATTTTGTTATCAAACATTTTATCAATTTGTGTTGTTGTCACTGAGATATCCACTTCTTATGGAGGAAAAGGAAAAAAGGAAAAAAGGAGAAAGTGAGTTTAATAAATTCATCAATATTGTGCAAGCTCTTCTGAGTAAACTGCAGTAAAAGTGTGTGAGCTGCAGCGGGCGGGAGGATGCATGTGTGGCAGAGAATGACGTGATCAACGGTGATGGTAATTAAGGTACTTTCAGTCTGTTTTGACCTGTGAATAGTATATTGGCCCATACATTATATGAGCAAAGGTATTGGGACGTCTGAACATCACACCAACAGGGACTTCAATGACATTGCACTCAAATAAATAGACTTTAATATGGAGTCGGCCCCCTCTTTGCAGCTATAACATCTTCCACTCTTCTTGGAAGGCTTTCCACAAGATGTTGGAGTTTCTGTGGGAATTTGTGCTCATTCATTCTGTAGAGCATTTATGACGTCAGGCACGGATGTTGGACCAAAAGGCCTGGCTAACAATCTCTGTTCCAGTTTATTCCTAAGGTGGAGTTGAGATCAGGGCTCTGTGTGGTCCAGTCAAGTTTTCCACACCAAACTAATTCCAACCATGTCTTCATGGAGGTCATGGCGTTGTCCAAAATGTCTTGGTATGCTGAAACATTAAGAAGTAAGTGTGTCCCAATACGAGTGTCCTAATACTTTTGTCCATTTAGTTTTTCACTTAAATTATTTGTTTTTTTATTATACAATAATACGATCATTTTACACTGTATTTGGCATAAACCAAGTTGTTTTGTTATTTTAATGTTCTATTTTAATGTTTATCTTATAAACGTTTTGTTTATACTTGAGCGAGAGAGCGAGAGAGAGAGAGACGCGTTTTCATACCGCCACCATTCAAAAGTAACTGCACACTGTGTTTAGCTGTAAACTATATAATACCACTTTTGTGTGGGTGGCAAAGGACCATGGTAATGAGACCACCTGAACATGCTGAAACCATGAGGACACAGGGTTACACAGCGTTTTCGCTTAGACCTGCGGAATGAGCTGGAAGTGGGGAGCCCTTCACCAGAGAAGGTAACACCACAGATCTTCTCCTTTATCTGCAGCAGGTGTTTTACCCGCCATCTCAACCCTGAACGGTCTAATAAATCAAATTTATTTCAGAACGGCATGACTAGTTTAACTAACTAGCTTGATAACGTCAACTAACCTTTCCTGTAGAAAGAGTGTGTGTGTGTGTGTGTGTGTGTGTGTGTGTGTGAGAGAGAGAGAGAGAGAGAGAGAGAGAGAGAGAATGTTACTCGTACCCAGAAGGACCGTGTTTTTAAAGATGATGGACAAAAGTATTGGGACAAACCCCAATAAACACTACAAAACTTGTGAAATTTTAGTTTTTTTATACTAATCAACAGATTATTGGAATATAACAATTAGTTCATTAATTGCGCTGTTTGAATCACTTTTGTGTATGATAATGTGCTACATAAATAAGCTAGCCTAGCCTTACACCACCACGGATGGAAAATATGTGTATCCAACTTTTCTACCAAAATGTGATAAAATGTTGGTCTCTGTTTGACCCTGTGGTCCTCTTGTGGACTTTTTGTGTCCAGTTCACTCGCTTTTTTGACAATTTTAGCTATGTTAATGCATATGGAATGAAATTTCCTAAGGGTATGGAATTTTTCAGATCTTTTAATTTTTACCTTTAACTCATTAAATGTATCAATAATATCACCGTACAAATCCAATTGTAACACTTGGCCACTTTTGACCAATTGAAAACTATGTTTTAATTCATTTTTATTTACACTGTTAAATCATACAGTTTAGGTTATACTTTTATTATAAACTCGCCACTTAGTGGTTTCTACCAGATTATGTAATTTATCCATTTTAGTAGCATTGAGTATAAAGAAAATGGCAATTTTTGAGGTTGTTTTATAACAAGTGCATTGTGCAATCCACTAAAAACTACAATTTTCAAGTGTTGAGTTTAGAATGAAAGCTTTTTAACCTAAATTGTATGATTTAACAGTGTAAATAACAAGGAATTAAAAAAGTAGTTTTCATGGGTTTCAATTGACCACGAACAAGCTGAATGTATCGTAAAAACGAGGAGGGCCTGAGGTTTAAACAGTTTATAAATAATTGTATGGTAAATATCAATAAATACATTGAATAGAATGAGTAGCAAATTGTCTAGTAAAAGGTGTGTTGTTTTTTTATTATTGTATTGTACTGTATGACATTTTTTTTGCATTATGCCAACAGAAAAAACTTCAAAGTACCTTCCTGAATCTTCATGGCGATGGGCTTCCTGGTGAAATCTGGGGTTGTTTTTCCTGGTGGTATATTCTCAACATACTGGGTGATCATAACACCCGGTACCCTTGATCTTTTCTTTATTGCCACTGGAAACATCAGGATAAAAAGCTGGTAAGAAGATGCATCATAGACATTTGCTATTTAATAGAACAGTCAAGGTAATGCAGTTTCAGTGTCTCGTGTTGTAAATGACAAATGTTACAGACTAAACAAGCACACAACTTCAGTATCAGGTAGATTTCAGGTTTTAGGGCTTAACCTCATTAAACCACAAGAGAGCAGCACTGCTTAATATTATCAGATACATAACCTGAACCGAGTGCTCCCCCTCTTACAAAGTCCGTCACAATTCTGCCCACAGACTATGCACATAATAGCATTTACATAAGAATTGAGTTATTTGTATTACTTTGATGAATCTACTTTAATGTTAGTCTTTTTTTTATTTGTCTTGGCAGCAAGACATATAGAACTCTCTCATACCTGAACCAGGTGGCAGGCTGTCGTCACCTGGAGGTGTGGTTGGTGCACATTAAAAGAAGAAAATAAAGACAGTGTTACGATTGAAACAATGCAAGCTAAACAAAAGCAGATCAAAGGATTCTTTTGAGATTGCAGAAAGATTGCAACACAAGTGAGACCACTGATTCATTTCAATTTGAATGACATTTTAAGCTGTATGTGACTCAAAGAGGAAAAAAAACATCAGATCTGAAGTGAGGAGCACTCTAATAATCCAATAACAATAACGTGACGATAGCTCTGCTATCATCTTTGTCTCAACAACATCTTATTATTATTTTTATTAGAGTTGTCAGCAGATGTTACATGTTCGGTATTTAAAGAGAAAATTGATGTGCATCGTCTATAGTGAAACACACATTTGCACAATGCATGTTTACTGGTTATTTGCTCAGTTTAAGAAGACATAAATGTTCTATGCAAAACATCATGGTACATTTTGTAAGTTTTGTTTGTTTGTTTGTTTATTTATATATCGAACAAGAATTAGCTGGAAAACACCACATTTAAATGTGTTCTATGCAGTGGATATGTTAACTTTCAACAGAATGTGTAATTAGCCTGGCGGTGGTCTTTTGGACGTGGCTGTGTTGCAGTAGTAGCTTTTATTTTGTGTATTTGGTATCAGTTACTTAGTAACTAAGTAACAGTACTTAACTTACAGTGAGTACTGCATTATCCTTTCAGCCGCCATGCACAAAAGCACACAAAGAATGATTGAAAAATGCGGTTTCTACAAAATGTGTAAAAGAGCAACAATATTTCTTATTCCTCCACAAGAATTTAAGTAATTCTTCTTCTTTTCTCTTCATACTGTGAGTATATATAGCCTACTGTCTGTGTACAGTTTCTGAGAATCGATAGATTATGCTGATCAAAGGTTCCAGTCGTTCATATTGATCTATCTTGGTTAAAACACAGGGCCAATAAGAATGACTTACCCATGGAAGCATTTCCGGACATCTCCAAAACTTTTTTTGTCCTTTTAATTAGCAAGGTGTGAGAGCTCTGAAATGAAAAAGCAGATTAATCACCAAAACACTAAACAGGCCCCACACGGAACTGTCATTTTATCAGACATACAGGTGGGCTGTTGCTGATCTGGTGCTTTCCCACCCATCAAACCTCAACCCAGTTCATTAACAGAAATGACATCGGATGTTATTTGTGTGATAGACCATTCTCAACACTGTAATGACTCCAGCATGGTAATGGCATTATGTGGGTATTGTGCTCTGGAGCAACAGCATCGCTGGGGTTTTTTAAACCACTGTGTCACAGCTGGGTCCAGAATAGGCCACCAAAGAAAAACATCAATCATCTTGGAAACTGGATGGAAAATCTACTATAGTTTCCAACAGTCCACATATTGTGTAGCAAGGCAGGTGTATCTAATAAGCAGGTTCCTCCAGGATCCATAAAGATTTAGATTTTCATAAGGTAGTCAGCATATATTTGGGAAATAATGTCAAATTGAGATATTTCGGGTCAGTATGGTGACTTTGATTTAAATTAAACGGTTTCCTCCAAGATCAATAAAGTATTCGGATTCTGAAATTAGGATTCTTTTCTAGAAATTAAAGTCTAATATCCACTTTTTCATGATGCATGATTGTTTGGCCACTCTACAGGCAGCTCACAAGCGTAATCTGATTTCTTCCTATTTTCCACTTTAAATTGAACACAACGTTATTCATAATATATGCTGTAAGGACGTCCTAAATAATATAGTGTATGCAGTAATTGCGTTTATACATAATTGCAGCCCTTGCGATTGGAAAATTGCTTTTCAAATTTCTATAAAACAGTGTATCTTTCAGCTCATTTAAAACCCAAGCAACACCACTGTTGCTGAAACACTTCTGCAAGGGCTGCATGCACTACTATGCCTTTTCCCTGTTGGTGTTATTTGTAGAGAATGGTCCAACCCTTAAATGATATCAGCGGTAGTACTGTAGTGGTGTATTTTAACTAATGATCAGGGTAGAGAAATTGGCATATTGTGCAGCAACAGGTAAAACAGGTAAAAAAGTATACTGTTATTACAGTTAGTGGTAGGTATTCCTGGTGAATTGACCAATGAGTGGATGAACAACCTAAATAAACGTAATAAACAAGTATACAAACATATTTTCAAACTTTCAAACATATTTTTTCCACTTTTTCGTTTGCCAGTTATTATAGTAATGTTCAGTTATGCAGAACATTATGTTTATAAAGATGTCAAAAAGTCTGTTCTATCCAAGGGAGCTGTACGTGAAGGCAGGGAAACTGAAACTCCATCTGATGGCAATATTTCTGTCGTAGACACCATGATCTGCTTCCTCAGATAATATAATGAAGCCAATCTGTCTTCTGTGGAATGTAATGTTGATATGCCTGTCATACATTCCTTAGAGTGGAGATTTAGAATCCATTATCATAGCATAAGTTCTTCCAGTTCTCTCTAAGTGCCTCTAATTGCACCTGAAATAAATTGTGAAATCCTTATATGTCACTGTAGTGGTGTAATAGTCGCTGCCTAATTAGTGCCCAAAAGTGGCTCCTTTAAGTCGTGACCTTCAAAAAATGAACCAATAAAGATATTTTAAGATTCTGATTTGATTCATGTTGCATGTGTGGTAATACAAGACTGATAATAAAGCTTTTAATGGCGTTCTAGAGTTAACAGGATCCTTTCCAATGCTTTTGCAAGCTGTAGGGGGCAGTTATGTATCCTCTCCTTTTGATAGGTCACATACCTCATAAAAGTATTAAAGATAAGTTAGGAGAGCAACCAATCACAAGATCCTCACAGGCTTGATTTAATTTTGGAAAAAATAAGCAACTGTGGATGTGTACAGATTTTTCTGTGTACAGTGGAGTGCATTTGATTACCTTTTTGTAGTTTTGCATACTTCCCCCTTATTATTAAGCTTGCGTATCTTTGAAACTGGTTCTGTAACTGAAAGTGTTTTTAGAATTTCACTAAAATATTGACCATGAACCAGGAGAGAGAGATATAGTGGAGAATGTGAGTTTCATCACTCAAACTCGAGGCAAAATACTTATATATCCCTATATAAAATATACACATTTGAAATATAAGGATGCAAAAAAAGAATGTAACCTGAATGTAACCTCTAAAATATGTACTGTTCAAAATAAATTACTGTTTCTTCCGTGCATCAGTCCCACCCATTTTCAGACCTGTCTAAGACGTGATGTTTCAAAGTCACTTTGTGCCTCATACATTCTCAACTTCATTCTCAGTGCTGCAAGGTAATTCTCGCAGTCTAACAACATTTTTAACTAACTCAAACTAATGGCTGCGCACCAAAACCACAGTGAAATTTGTCCATCTGGGCGGTACCGTATGCCACATGTAAGAGAAGATTAAAAGACTCACCTTAAAATCCTGATACCCTTTGTCGACCTTCTTTGACTCTCATTTTAGTGCAACTGCTACTTGTATGGCAATAAAATAATGGTGGGCTACATGGAAACCCTATAGGAGGTGAGGTCGTATCAGCTGCTACATTTAAGGTTTTTATTTGGTTGAGGGTTACGTTCGAGAGGAGGTCCTCCGCATTGCTATATTCATATTTAGCAGGACAGTCAAGGGCAAAATATGGGCAACTTCATGTGATGTGATGATGACAAAATGGAACTGTGCCACCTTAAAAGGGGCATTATCTCAATTTCTGTTGTTTATATAAACAGCTGAAATTGTATCGTCTCCTCTCATTGGATCAGCAATTCCAGTCTGTGATTAAACAGTGTCATTATTGTATTCACATGACAATTATGTAATGTCTGAAATGGTTTTGTGGGGTAAAATAATCACTAGATCACAGCACATCATTTTACCTTAATCCCTTCACCAACAAAATCATTTGAATCGGCCTGGAATCTCATCCTGATCCCCATCCTATCTTGTAAAACCAAGATATGCTGATGTGCTGGTCTGCTGGCATGGATTGGCCTTGGGTCAGTGTTACATTTCACATTGACAGGGGTTTAACCAGGTTTGACATGCCCAGACAGCTTGCTCCCATAACCTCAACACGGGCTGGGCTCTGAACATGGAAAACGTCTGAGTATGAGAGAAGAATAAACACAAATATCACCCTGTGACCTGGGGTGTTTCTTGGCATTTGACACCATTGACTACACAAGAAATGGCACATGTTGACTCAAGCAGTACAATAAAGGTGGGGAAAAGCTTTGTGAGGCCAGCGGGGTGAATGAGTAAGTGTTTATTTGACAAGGGACTAGCATTAATGATGTTTTTAGAAACCTGGTCAACTAGTTGGCAGCTCTTTTGGCTAATCTGCAAACATGCCCACAACATTGCCAATGAAATTAAAACGGCCTACAGTTATAGCGCTCTTATCTTAAGGCCTTATCTTCTGTAAAGCTTAACCAAAAAATAAGGCCAGTGCCGTTCTCTCAGTGTGTCACAAAAGTATTCACACACGTGTATAGAATATGGTGAGTGATGACTCATCTGACCTCCTTTTTCTGTAGTACTGAGCTCTTAAATGCACATTTGTTTTTGTTTTATGCACTGCAGCCCACCAATATACTTCAGTATATGGATGGACCGTACTTGATGATGGTCTGATAACATTCTTTATTGATACTCTCAGTCAACAGCAGTTATTCTGCTGTGTGATAAATCTGTTGTCACTCCTTCTGTTAAAACATTAGTTCAAGGGTCGTTGCGACTAAAGCTCATTCCATTCATGCCAGAGTAATGACTCCTCTTTCAAAGTCTCTTAGATCTCTTCCTCTTGTCACATTAGTCCAAAATCAAAGTCTACTAGGCCTGCTCAGCATGTTATGCATATCACAGAGCATGGTAGGATGCAGAATTTCAGTATGGAAGCATCTTGGTTTTCTATTCATTCGTTTGTGTTTTTCCTTTTGTCATCTGTTTGTATTATTTTGGAGCAGGTAATTTTTGGGGAGTAGGTTCATCCTTTATCATTTTTCCTCTTTTGAATCATCCCTTTCATCTTCTGAATGATTTTTTTTTATGATGTCATATATTATATTTAGAGCACAGATACCTCTGAAACTACACTTTAAAATTAAAACCTATGAAGGCGTGATTGATGATCACGTATCCATATCTGACCATCATGTCTGATTTTCTTAGACATGAGAAAATCAGGCCATACCTGACTCAGTATGCCACCCAACTTTTGGTACAGCCCATGTTTGCATGGGAAGACCCTTACAGCTAGTTCAGAACGCAGCAACTCTGGTGGTGCAAAAAGGTTACATGTTACCCACTGCTGATTGACCTTCACTGGCTACCCATGGCTGGCTGAATTAAATTCAGGTCACCAACTTATGCCTACAGAGTGACATCTGGGTCTGCATCGAGCTACCTTAATCCCATCATTCAGTCTTACATTCCCTATCACTCGCTCTTTTTCTACAAGGCACATCGTCTGGCTCTGCCATCCAACCCGATCTCACAACTTTTCGTGCAGCCATCACAATATATGATGTAATCAAAATACGTGCAGGGATCACACTTTTTTTGTGCTAGGACAACACTTCACTATCTTATGTTTTTTAATGCGCAGTGCGTAATACCGCCAGTATCTGTGCTAACTGGTGACTGTTAGGGTTAGGGTTAGGGACTGTCCCCGTCTTACCACATTTCAACCTGTTTAAACCGCTTTGCAAACAAAAAATTATAAGGAATCAACTCATTATTTCTCTCTTACTGTCTGTCAGTTACCAGTTACCGCTGATACTGGCGATGCTTAAAATACATTGGGTAGTGAAGCTTGGTCCAAGCACAAAAAAGTGAAGCGTTGTCCTAGCACGAAGAAAAGTAGGATCGCAGCACGTATTTTGATTACATTGTATATCATGATGGCTTCATAAAACTCGTGAGACCAGGTTCTGCCATCCCCGCACACAAGGCAGACCCAGATTCTTTTGTTTTGTGGTTCCTGCTGGAGGAATGAACTTCCAAAGGTGACCAGAGCAGCAGAATCCCTCTTTATCTTCAAAAACCTCCCAAAGACTCATCTTCTTGCACTATTTCCAAAATAAAGACAATTAGAACTCTATTCTGGTTCTCACATCGTCCTGAAACTTCCTCATATTATCGCTTTGGATAAAAGTGCCAAATGATGTAATAAAGTGAAAGTGACCATTCTGTCATATGTGGATACACCACAGCACACAGTGTGAACAGCACGAAATTCTTCCTCTGCATTTAACAAATTCACCAAGTGAAGCAGTGGGCAGTCAGGAATACAGCGCCCGGGGAGCAGTGTGTGGGGACGGTATCTTGCTCAAGTGTACCTCAGAGGTGCCACTAGCAGTCTTGGGATATAGTTGAACATCTTATTTCCAAACCATGGGCATTAACATGGCCTTACCTAGCTTGCAGAATCATTGTTCAGTCTTTGGAAGGTTAGGACAGTTTTCAATAATTTCAGATTATTGTTGAAACAGTACTAGTAGCGTACTGTGCGGGCTAACCAATCAGAGACCAGTTCACAACAGCTCTGGATGCGCATGGACTTCTTAATACATACAGGCTTAGAACACAGATAGTAAAGGCTAATGTACAGCATGGCTATGTTATAAATATGAGGACAATTAAGAGATCCTAGTAAAATGCAAACCCCACAACCCCTCATTTAGACCACTTGGAATGTTGGGAGTTAAATTAGCATTCTACAGCCTAGTTACAGTGGTTCAGCTTAGGCTACAAGCTCTGTAGTTCAGTGACAACTTAATTTATAGTTGTTGTAGAGTGTTGCAGTGCATAAGCTACTTCAACAAGCATGAGAAAGCTCACTGCTATTATACTGATACTATAGCACCATGTAAACTAGGGCAGAAAACCACAGGCAGATTAGGCAACACTAGGTCTTATTGCCTGAATAGCTTACTATACTTCTAATTAGCAAGAACCTGGCAGAGACAGTCCTTTCAATGTATTTTTTTAATACAAGTTTTTTTATGTAATTAATGATTAAAAAATGCCCTACTAGATACACCAAGAAGTCTAAATGATAAATTAGGGTACACAGGGATGCGTTAAAAGATTCAATTAGTATAACTTAATATGGTCATTAACATTAAAACCAAAGGGAAACTTCATTGTTTTACTATTGGGGTCTTAGCGTGTGTTTTCAAAGGAAAATAAACTGTTATGTAGGTAGTTATAATAATTATAATAATTCAGAAAGTCTATCTGAAGACAAATATGTATATGGTCGAGTAATAGCAGTATATGAAGGGAAGGGTGGGTGAACAAGAAGGGATTACATAAAAATTATAAATGTGCAAGATGGAGAGCAGTGAATTGATGCATAAGACAGATTAGAAATCAGCAGCTGTTATGCAAACATACATTTTGTTCCTAATAATTATTGTTGTGATCATCATACTGAAATATGTTGTTGCTGTCAGAGTAAAATATTGTATCTCTCATTTGTCATAATTTGAAAATTCTGAATTTCACGGCGACCCATTAACCAACACAAATGGTTCAAAATGTTTGTTTTTAGTCAAGGTTTTTTTGTCCTTTCTTCTATAAAGAAACTATTTTGGAAATGTGAGAACTCCTTCTAACACCACCAGCAATTTATGAATATGAAGTTCTCCTTTAATGACTATTTAAATAGGTATGCTTTGCACACTTTGTAAACCAGCCTAGGTTTAGCCACTGTAGAACCATCATTAATCTGATATTAGCCTACTTGGGTAGTTGTCCATTTATTTCTCATCCCTATAAGCCATGTTGGAGTTGTATCTGCAGGATGGTTGACCTATTAAGGCGATTTATTGAAGGACTTAAATGGAAATCCTGTGCTGTGTTATGAAAATGTACACTTGACGTGAAACAGTTAATGGCTGAAGTGAGATGCCCTTGATGTGGGGGTTGGGATGCTTGTGGACACTGGAGTCGTGTATCTTAGGAACCATGCTGAGACCAGGGCTATTTGTGTTGAAATATGAAACAATGCAGCTCAGTCATCATGCCATCATCAGCGGCTTGCATGTCAAAAGCAGTGAGACCATGTGTCTCAGTAGTTAAAAATGAAGTATTCCATTCATGGCAATTTGAGTTGCACACTGTAACGGAACATATATGGATGGTTTGAAGTGCATAAACTGGACACAATACTCCAGTTCTCATTCTACCATTTATTGTCTCCACAATTCACAACTCGGCATTGCTAAAGATTATTTATGTGTTATATATTTATTAGCATTCCAGTAACGCCATTTTAAAGTTACCACTCTTAATTCTTGAAAATGAAACATGCAACAGGATCTCCATCAGGCCGCAGCTCAATCTGCAATACAAAGAGGAAACAATCAGAAACTGTAAACCAATAAAAAGTTAACATTAATGACAAATACGTCTAAATTGTTCTAACACTGATTTTTGCATCCTGTGTCTTGACTGCTTTTAAAACTTCAGTGATTGTTTGAGAACACAGGCACTATTATCTCACCAGCACTTCATTTATATTTATCACAAAAAAAAAAAAGATGTGAGCCAGAGGGCTGTCCTGAAGGACCAGTGTCCAGTTTGCTGATTCCTCTGCTGTTAAATTCTCCTGTTAAGTTACTGACACAACTATCAAACCCTGAGGACTGGAGATGTGCACCCCTGCAGGTCTACTTAGGTTTGGTCTTTTCGTAGCATATGACATATTCAGTGTATGCAGGGTAAAGGGTGAAAGGGCTTGAAAATCATGCATTGTGGCTGCTTCTCTATGAACCAATTTTCCATCCCTTACCTTCCTTCTGGGTTAACAGTGAAACCACTGGTAGGTACAGTTGTAATACCTTTTACTTGAAGTTTGGCAGAGCACTCCACCTTCCCAAATGAGTTGACAGCCACCACCTTGTACTCGCCGCTATCGCATGGTGCCACTCTGATGATGTATATGGAGCAAACACCATGAACGTTGGTGATGTAGTAATGCTTATTAGAGTTGATGCAGATGCCGTTCAGATACCATGAGATATTGGGAGCAGGGGAACCTCGAATAGCACAGGTCATGTAGCACTGGTAGCCCTTTGGAGGAGTGTGGACTTTCAAAGGAACCAGAATGGAGGGGGGTCTCTCAAAGGTGGTTTTGATGGACATAGTTGATGGACCAGTGGGCAATGAAACTGACAAAAGAAATGGACATTAGGTACATTTCAGTGTTCTGCCAGTTGACAGTGTTGTCATCAGTAATGTTATTTCCAAGGTAACAACAACCCCATCCCTGAAACCCTACTGTTCTGGTTGATACACACTTTTATTGCTGTTAATGCCCCACGTTGGTGACTCTGAGGGCTCGGATAGACCCATGTCATTCTTGGCGTACACCCTGAAGTGGTACTCGTGTCCTGACTGGACACTGGTGGTGTAGGTTGTGCAGAACAGGCGATCAACTATTGTGCGCCATATGCGTATTTTGGAGTTGTGTTCGGCTACCATGTAGTGCAGCCGGTCATCCAGCTCCTGGTCTGGTGAAGGAGTCCATGTGATGATGACCTTGCCATGGATGAGCTGCTCCAGAGTCACTGGGCCTGGTCGCTTTGGGTCATCTGTAAAGTGTAAAACGTGTAAACTGGCATAATGCATAAACACACTACACAACACCACAGCACGGAACACAGTGTGAACAGTGTGAAATTCTTCTCTGCATTTAACCCATTCATCAATTGCAGCAGTGGCCAGCTGAGGGGCAGTGTGCTCAAGGGTACCACAATGGTGTCGTTGGCAGTCCATGACCTTCCAATTGCAGGGACAGCTCTTTAATCACCCAGATGAATACTTCAGAATTCTATAATTCAAAATTGTGACCAATGTTGATAAATGTAATTCATTATGAATATAGTGTGTGTGTGTGTGTGTGTGTGTGTGTGTGTGCGCGTGCGTGCGTGCGTGCGTGTGTGTGTGTGCATGTGTGGTAGTAGGACAAAGAAGCCCCACAGGGTAGGATGCTCCCCTACTCTGTCCTGATCATGACCACATTTTTTAAAAACAAATTTCTTACCTGTTACTCGGACTTCAATGTTAAAGCTAGCTTGTCCACTCGAGTTTTTGGCTTTGATGGTGTAGATTCCAGAGTTTGAGTGCTGTGAGTTGGGAATGACGAGCATGGATGTGCCCTCAGTGTTGATAATGTTAACCCATGGAGACACCGGTGCACCATCCTTCAACCATGTGATTTCTGGTAGTGGAGATCCCTGAGTATAAGACACGAAGGTGAGGAAGGTGAATTTTGAAATGTACAAATGTTGCCCTTGTTCATAGGCTTCTGGAGATAAACAGTGGGTTAAAATTCTGCAGCAGCTATATACTAATAAGACCACCATGAAGAACATCTCGATTTTACATTTACCTCATAATTAATTTTGATCCGGACAGAATTTCCTGCTCTCACAACAATGAAGTCCTCAGGATCTTTGAAATGGGGTTTCACTGAAAACAAATCACAAGCATTTGAAAGTCCTCTTAAAGCAAACATTCAAGACAAGGAGAGGGACAGATATTAAATAGTGAAATTCACAACACATTTCACATTATCACACCTGTTAGTGTTTTGCTAGTTAGTATCAGCAAAGGTAGTGTATTTAATAAACTCAAAAAGGGGTCCAAATTCGTTTTTTAATTTATGTGATCGAACCCACAGGGATAGCCTTATCTTTTCCAATTAAAGAAAATAAAGAATAGTGCCAGATAGTGTGCCCTGAGCATTAGGATCAAGTTTTACATGAGCTATGACTGACAGTTATGACTGAAAAAGATTTATGTCCAATATTTACCTAATGATGGACAGAGCCCAAACATGTGTATAAGATTAGCCAGAGTTTGGAGACGGTTTTGCCCAAATGAAAGATATGTTATATATATATATATCAAAAGAGTTTAATTTGAAAGATGATGACTGAAATTGTGCCTTTTAAAGACAGACCTGATCTGAGAATTTAAGGGTGAATCATTAGGTGAATTAGGAAAAATTGTATTCAAGGGATCCGTAGATATTTGAATAACTCTTAGATTAAACCTGTCCATCACTGTTTAAAAGATGCAAATATGTTAGCATATTTCCTTTTTACACAAGGCATATAATTTTACGGGCTGCTCAGTTAAAGAATCAGTAAAGCATGGTGTGGTGCATGAACATACCATGGCAAATGTGAAATGCTTTATCTGCATTTCACCCATTCACCAATTGAAGCAGTATGTGGGGATGCTATCTTATTCAAAGGTACCTCAGTTGTAGGATTCAAACCCACTATCTTCTGATCGCAGACAAAACTCCCTAAAGACCAGCCGCCCTGTGATATGGCTTGATTCTGCATCTCACCGTTAGAGGTTATAGAAGTAGAGTATATGAAGTAGTGAGATGACCTTGGTGCATAATTGGGGAGGATGGCTACTGTGTTGATGGCAACTTACTATTAGGATTTTTTGCGCAGACCATCGAAGAGGGGCCACTGGGTTCTCCAACTCCAGAGGCATTAATGGCCGCCACTCTAAATTCATATTCTGATCCTTCAGACACTTCCTTCACTGCATACTTTAGTCCTGAGTGAGGATAGAGGGAATATTTCAGTACATTCATGCTAATTTAAGTATCTTCATGTTCATAATAACGATTCTGTAATTGCCATTTACATTTACATTTACATTTACATTTACATTTACAGCATTTAGCTGACGCTCTTATCCAGAGCGATGTACATCAGTGCTTAAGAATTCTACGACTGTTTCTTACCTGAAAAACAATCTGAGTCAACTATTTAACCAAGATACTGCAGTCAGAGCATTTATATGTCCAAATAATAACTAGCCAACGCCTAACCCAACAATACATAAGCCCTAGAGAAGAACATAAGTCATTTAACTTTATTGCCTATCACTATGTATGTTGACTGTGTGAGCAGATACTAATAGCTGTTTTCTAGTCCATCACAACAAATCCCAACACTTACGCAAGACCAAAAGGTGTGTCTTTTCCAATATAGCTACGTTTCTTAAGGCTTATATAGCTAGGTTTCCATCACCTTGTCCTTTGTGTAATCCAACAAAGACCTAATTTTTAACCTTTAGAGGTGTTTATTAATTTGTGCATGAATGGGCAGAATCCAAAATAAGGAGATACATTTAAATGTGTTGGTGTTACGGTCTGGCCAGCGGCCATGGTTCCGCCTTGAGTTATGTCCTGTGATTTAGTCTAGTATATATAGTCTGTGTCTGTGGGTTTACCCTTGTGTGTCCATCGCCTTATTTTCACCTGTATCCTGTTTTGCCCTGACAGCCATCGTGCCTGATCTGTTTGGTTTCCCTGTTCTGTTTTGGTTATTAAACCGAGCACCCGCATGGAAGCCTGCCTGCCTGTTCCTGTTCTTCCTAAGGTAAATCACGACTGGGGACACATCCTCCCCGGTCGTGACAGTTGGTGTTGTGACATCAAAAAAACGGATTTGAAAGCAGGGTGTTTCAGTAACTTTCTTTCAATATATGGACTGTATACATAATATACATACACATACTATTTTATACAGTATATACAAAGTTTAAGCCTTTTTAATCTCAGATAAGAGATTATGATACAAGCCCTTTAATATACTGAAAAGCATTATAGTACTGACATTTTGTCCATATTGGGCACCTCTAGTCCCAAGTTTTGATTAAAATGAGTGCCATTTTATTCTCTTTGTATTTCTGTGCCTGTGGTCACCTTAATATCAGTTCATTCTTAAAACAAAATGTATTCATTGTTTTTATTATTATTTGTGTCATATATATGTCTTCAAAAAACAAAAGTTTTCCGAGTGCTCTACATCTGTATTATATTGTACTATTATTAGTGTGGGGATGGGCATGGGTTTGGATTTTCTGTATTGTTAAATAACCACACATTTGTTGTATATTATGTTGTACAAATGGCAGCATTTTCTTGTTAGGGTAAGGCATACATACAGAGTAAAGCACTGATATGGGGGGATCAAAATCAATATAAAGAAACTACTATATTATATGAAGAGATAAAGTTGCTAGCATTTAAAATGCTTTGTGAGACATGTGGTAACTAACAAAAGAAAAAAAATACAAATTCTTCTAAATTGATAAATGATTCATTAATCGACCTAAATCTAGCTTTTTTTCTGAAATAAAATCCATATTGTTTTTACTTTTCCATCTAAATTTCAGTTTTTAAAAGTAAAATTAAACATGTTTAAGTTGAAATTTTTTGAGCTCCTGTTGAATTTGTACATTTGCTGACCTACAAAAAATGAACAGCCTGTAATTTATGAGGGAGTTTCATTTCAACCAAAATATCAACCAAAAAGAAACCCTTACAAACCCTTACAAACAGCAGGTTTGCACACATCTCAGGAGGCATTTTTGGCCCACTCCTCTTTACAGAAACTCTCTAAATCCTTTAGGTTTCTTGGCTGCTGCTTGGCAACTCAAAGCTTCAGCTCCTCCACAGATTTTCTACAGTACTGAGGTCTGGAGACTGACTAGACCACTCCAGGACATTAATGTGCTTCTTCTTTAGCCACTCCTTTGCTACCTTGGCAGTATGTTTTGCGTCACTATCATGCTGGAAGACCTATCCACAACCCATCTTCAGTGTTCTGACTGAGGAAAGGAAGTTCTTGTCCATGATTTTACCGTACATGGCCCAAACAATTGGCCCGTTTCCACCTCCATGCTTTACTGTAGGGATGGTGTTCCTCGGGTCATGCTCAACATTTCTCATCCTCCCAACACGGGGGGTGGAGTTGATGCCAAAGAGCTCGATTTTGGTCTCATCTGACCACGGCACTTTCTCCCAAGCCTTCTCTGAATCATGTAGATGTTCACTGGCAAACATAAGATTGCCTTCTTAAGCAGCGGGACCTTGCAGGCACTGCAAGATTTCAATCCTTTATGATGTAGTGTGTTTCAAATGGTGTTCTTAGTGACTGCCTTCAGATCATTAATAAGCTCCTCCCGTGTAGTTCGGACTGATCCCTCACCTTCTCATGATCGTCCTCACCCCATGAGGCAAGATACTGCATGGAGCTCCAGACAGAGGGCAATTTCATCCATTTCCAAATAATCGCACCGACAGTTGTCACCTTCTTACCAAACTTCTTGCTGATGGTCTTGTAACCCATTCCAGCCTTTTTCAGGTCTACAATCTTGTCCCTGATGTCCTTTGGTCTTGCCCATGGTGGTGGAGAGGTTGGAATATAAGAAAAGAATTCTTTGTACACATAACAAAGGATCATAGCTGTAATTGATAGATTGATTGTAATCTGTGTGCAACAGTTCTTGGTTTTTGGTTGATATTATGTCTTGTTCCATAAACATAAAACTACTTAAAATTAGAGACTGCTGATTTTTTTTTTTTTTGGAAGTCAACAAACTTCAGCAGGGGATCAAAAAAATATTTCCCCAACTGTAGCTATGTTCTGGAGAATTACTGCACCAATGGAAAATGCAAACATTTGTCACCAGTTATCATTGATAAGGGTGAGTAATGCTTTCAGCTCTACTCTGAAGTATGACCTCCAGTGTGTGTACTGTTCAGGATAAAATACCTTTGATAGGCTCATTAGCAGAGTTCAAAGCTATCCACTGGTTTGTGTCTTTTTTGCGTTTCTCCAATTGATAACCCAGAATTTTTGTTCCTCTGTTCTTCTCTGGAGGAATCCACTCTAGATTGATGCAGTTCTTGAATGCATTTACCACCGTAGGAGTAGATGGCGGTCCAGGGAACACTGAAATATATTGACATTCATTGCATGGCTATGATATACATGAAAGGAAAATTTTAATAAAATGAGTGACCTTCCATAATTAACCTAATTTTGGATGCTGTCATACAGTGGATTGAAGTTGCTTTTTAACAATGATATTTTTCCACATTTTCAGTTAACTCAAAATATATTTAGCCTCTTACATAAACTGCCAGCCATAATGCTCCCGGTTTCCAGTGGATCACTGATGCCCTCAGGGTTCTCAGCACAAATGCGATAGATGTACCTCTTGCCATGGGACACATTCCTGTCTCTGAAGGTCGTGCGATCACCTGAAACATCACCCACTTTATTCCATGAACTCTGCCCTACCTGTTGGCGCTCAATTATGTAATTTGTCACTTTTGAGCCACCCTCATCATTTGGTGGGTTCCATTTAAGCTCAATGACAGGGTCAGCACTGTCAATCAGTTCTACTGGTCCTTTTGGTGGACTGGGCTTGCCTGTTGAGGAATACAGGTAGATTATGATATTTATTAAATTGTTATGTTGATGGCAAAGAATGTTAAAAATAAAAAAAATGCTTACTGAGCACAGTCAGTCTGGATAAGGCAGTAACAGTCCCAAACAAGTTTTTAAGCTGGATCTTAATTTCTCCAGAATCACTCCTCAAGCAGTCTTTTATGACAAGACGGCTGTGATTTGGTTCCTTCACCACTCTAACTCCACCACCATCCATGAGCTCAAAACCCTCCTTAAACCATCTGATCTCCAGTGAGGGCTGGGGTGAAAATGACATCTTAAAGGATGCAGTTTGACCTGCTTTCACTACCACAGGAGTGGAAAACTTGTGCAAATCATCAGGGTCAAATTCTGGAGCATCTGAAATTTAGAAATTTGCAGAAATTTAGAAACTATTGATCATTGCTAATGATGACCTCCATGCTTTTAGTTAAAAAAGGAACTCCTGTTGATCTGTTACCTCCAACTGCCAACATGGCGGAATCCTTGTTGTCATTAACTTCAAACTGATACTGACCCGCATCCGAATCCTTGCAACTCTTAATACTCAATTTATGAGTACCTCCATCTTTAAATATGATTATTCCATCTTTTGAGGAGAGCTAGTTAAAAAAAAGTTCCACAAAAAAAACTAATTAGATAGAACATGAAAGTGAGAAAATAAGTGGTTTACTGAAATGAAGCACATTCTTTATGAAAACACACCTTTTGCTCATCTTTAAACCAGATGCCATCATATTTATCAGAGTTCAGCTTACAGATCAGTTCTGCAGTTTGGCCACGGATTGCATATGTGTCTGACATCTTGGTCAAAAACAGTGGATCATCTACAGTACAAATAATCATTATACATATCATAATCAACACTTACTAGCAATTCTTGGTACTGCATTGCAGTGTTTCTGTTATTAGTTTGCCTGTATTGCTCTCATTAATATATACAGTACTGAATTTTACTGGTTGGATCAACAAGTAAGTTTTGTTAAGTCTAACATGTCTATCATGAAGATATGCTCTGCTTAGTCAGTTGCAACTTCAGTAGCTTCCTGGGTTGGCATATTAACCAGTTTTTGGATTGTTTGGTGTGTCTGCCTGTCATTTCATCATTGGTATTGGAGCCGTGGTCTGGGACAGTACACACCTTTTCCAGCACCGTCTTCAAATTTGTCTGCAAGTGAAGCATCCGTGGCAATTCTGTCCCCGTCATGTCCATCAGCTCCTAATCCATCTCTTCCTAGTCCTTCTCCTCCTGACCCATCAAACCCAGATTGACCACTATAATTCCCTCCAGTGGCTCTAGCTCCAGTGTTTGTCTCAGCCTGGCCTTTGGCTGCCAGTTGTCCGGTCAGATTATCAGCATTGCCTGCACCACTCTGGCCCTTCCCATGGGCATTTGGATCATCTAGATGTTGAACATACATGGTGTTGTATACCTCTAATGTTTTAACAGTCTGGGTACTGATCAGTTGATAAATAAGAACATCAAACTTACCCTCCACAGTCAAGGAGGCTTTGCTGAACTTGATCCCAGCAATAACTGTGTAGATGCCCTTATCCTCTGGTTGACATTTCTTTATCACTAATCTGTGAGTGGTCATATCCTCTGAAACAGTAATGTTGTGCTTGCCCCCATGTTCAATAGACACATCATTGGCACACCAGGTGAGTTTTGGAACAGGACCAGACAGGACACACTCAAACGTAGCATCCTGGCCTTCTAAGACCTTAACATTCTTCAGCATGCAATCAAATTGCACATCAGGAACTGAGGAAAGAATTAATCATGACTGGTTATAATTACGCAGTGCCACAATATATAACAAACCCTCATTTGTATAAAAGGGTCAGGCATAATTACAAGAACATGGCTGAGCCAATTTATAACCACCTGCCTAATAAGCTGTTGTTCCTCTGTGCTGTTATTGCATTGGGCATCTTAAACTTGCTTCCTTGTTTTTGCTACAGCAATTAAAATATAATCTTTGACCATCCCTACATGCTGCTGTAAAATGAAATGACTTACTCGTCAGGTCAGTAGAAAAAATATTGGTATCCTCAACATCAACCTGATATAGCCCAGCATCCTGTAGGCCAAGATTATTGATGCTAACGGTATATTTATCGTCAGTTTTCCTCATATTGTGTTTGGAAGAGTCATCAGTGCCATCGCCATATTCAAGTGCCTCACCATCCTAAAATGTAAAAGAACATTAAAGGATTCACTGATGCTTCTTGTAGGTTAAAAATATATTCGGTATCTTCTCACTGTCAATGCTGTCTGTTGATCTCACCTTATAGAGGTAAATTTTGCTGTTGGGATCTCTGAGCTTCATATCAAATTCAAATTCAGCATTTCCATTTGTTTTTACCTCAATCTGTTTTGTGTTTTCAACTTTTTCAGCAACCTGTAAAGTAATAGTGGATGCAGAGGTCATAGTTTGCAAACTAAAGATGCAAGTGTAATAAAAAAAATGTAACTGTCTCTAGCTATACTCAAAACAACCAGACCTCTGCGCTGCTCAGAATTGCACAATAAAGTTTTGGCAAAACCTTGCAACGTGACTGCAGTGATAGTATTTCTAGTAATACAGTTGCTATTTTACAGTAATATAAAAGGGAATAAGGCAGCTTGGGTGTGTGGGTACATAATGCAATGCATGCCAATGCTCAAAATAATAAGAAATGCCAGAGAAATAGCCTCATTCAGAGGTTAGAGTGAGAAAAGGATAACTGTAAAAAGAACGCTTGGCTTTATTGCAGAAATACATCATAAGCAAATGTAGGACCTTGTCTTAAAGGCCAATTAACTTTAAATTGTTTCAGGGAGAGCAAGTACTATCAAAAATCTGAAGCTACTCATACCTTTTCCTGTTCTTTTTCTCTCTCCTTCTTCATCTGGTTCAGTTTTTTCAGCATCCAGCGGAAATCAGTTATGCCAAACTCACGACAGATGCGCTCGTAGTCGTTCTTATTGGCACTCAGCAGCACCTCCCAAAACTTTGGGTCAACCTCTCCTTCTTTCTTTGGTTTTGGTTTTCTTTTCTTCACAGTTCTGGGTGTAAATCAGTAAATGTGATCATGCTTTTTGAAAACCACAATCTTTGTATTTCTAGCATTAATAATTCAGATCTAAAGCATTTCCAAACTTTTTACATAGTACTGAAGGAGGAGAAAAAAGTCTAATAAACTAATGACAATACAGTTCAAGTCAAGACCGAGAAAGCATGCAAATCTAATCTAAATCTTCATCAATCAAATTGCTTTTTACTGAATATATGTTTCACTTTTTTATTTACTGTCCAAACAGTCCATGTAAAATGATCATGCAAGCTTTTATAGGATGTTTGGTTATTCCTTCCAATTTTTGCCAAGGATTTTTATGTGGTATATCAAAATATGTAATGCAGACATGTGTAGTTCTGGATTGGGTATACACCTATTGGTGAAGTACTTAATAAACAAAGTTAACTGATGCATTACGTTGTTTTCTTGAGCATTTTTCGGAAGTCTTCAGGAGTACTTTCGGTATTGTCTGAAAAAGAGACAAATTTTAAGAAGACATGAAACAAATATCTATGTATAAAACAACACATTTTCATTGTTAATCCAAACATGATTTGCTCAGTTTACATTTGGAGAACGTACTTTTCTTTTTCTTGAATCCAGCTGAAGAGGAGAGAATGGCCACAGTAAGGGTATAGCAGTTTTGTGGAATATGCAATAGCACAATTCTAATTTTTTCCAGCTATTTGCTATGAAATGATTTCTCACCTTCAATAACAGTCAGGGAAGCAGTACAAACAGCTTTCCCAAATGAATTTGTGGCAAAACATTTGTAAGTGTCTGCTTGCTCTGCAGATACATTTGGTATCTGTTATGAGAGTAAAGGGAATAAAAATGCATTTTTCATTATTAAGCAGTCTTTTACCTGATATTTGCAAAAATATGTATGTCATTTATACATACACATGCTACTAATAAGTATTATTAACCTCTAAAATGTATTCTCTGGACTTCTCATTATATTTTGTTGTGTATTTCTCTGGGTCAGAAGTGTCTTGTTTGTTGGCTGCCCAAGAGATGGTGGGCTCTGGGTCTCCTGTGGCTACAGCTCTGAATATAGCAGTTTTACCTGGAAAGAAAAAGCACAATAAAACAATTAAGAATGAGCAATTAGCCTGAATGGCAAAGTCATATCACCTGGAGAAAAAGAAAAATACTGGTAATTTTTGTTTTAGCTAATTCAGTGCGCACCCCAGTAAAGACACATGGGCAGATCATTGTGTGCTGCACTGTAAAAAAAAATTTGTTAAAAAAAAGTAGTATTCAGAATGTAGCATTAAGCAATTTAACTAGGTTTATTCAGTGCAAAATAAGTGAACAAAAGAAATAGGCGAAGAAAATTTTGATAAATATCCAAAAGAACATTCTTACCCTCTTGAATGGTCACAGCGATGGGCTTTCTGGTGAAATCTGGGGTGTTTTTTCCTGGTGGGAGCTCCTTTACATATTGTGTAATCATAACTCCGGGCACCCTGGACCTTTTCTTGATTTCCACTGGTTATGTTAGAATGAGGTGGTGAAAAGATAATTGTGTTATTCTAAACAGTTGTAGTTGCGCACTCCATTGATTATGTATCTATCTATTTCTGTATATAGCATGGAATGTATGATGTACATTATTAATGACCGTTGCTTCTCAAGATTTCAAGATTCAAGATTCTTTATTTGTCACATGCGTAGTCATACAAGTACAACACACAGTGAAATGTATCCTGAACCG
>JBBPDC010000109.1:16081432-16102507 GCA_037974485.1 Hemigrammopetersius urotaenia | reverse complement strand
TCTGTCTTGTCTGAGTGTGCAGTCGTGATGTGAACAATTTCCTCCGGGATAAATAAAGTTTTCTGATTCTGATTCTGTATTAATATTAAAATTACAGCATGATATTACAGTTTTTTACAATCGCTATTTTTTCAAGACATTTAACAAGTTTCCTAAACTCTTAACACGGTTAACTCTTAACACGGTTGAAATGGTTTTATGTAGCTGTCACGGGGGAAGCGTTGAAGCTTCGCCCCGGAGCTACCTGGAAGTGAGCTCGAACAGGCAGGACACCAGGAATCCATTTCAGACTTAGACTGTATTTACAAAGACAAAAAGGCACATGGGCCAGAAACAAAACAAAACCAAAACCAGAAACACTAACTCTACAGAAGACACATCAGGAGCTCTAAAGCGATGGACAGACAGGGGAACACTGACAGACACAGACCTTAAACACACAGACACATCAGACTCATCACAGACAGCTGGAACTAAAGACATGACTAACAGAAAACAGCTGACTAACAGGAAACACGTGACACAAGGAACTAAACAGGCAGAACTTCAAAACAAGAGCACCAAGACATGACCAGACACACAGCAAACCTAGAACAATGACAAACACATGGGGGAAACATGAACAAAAAGAACAGAACCAGAAAAAACAACTAAAAAGCAGTGGCTATAAGCCTGCCACTGGCCGAACCGTGACAGATTCTGATTCTGATCTGTAGCTTACATGCTCTAGAGCAACTTTGGCCTGTATATGTTGAAGCACTTTAGAGGTTTCAAACCTTGATATTTATTGCTCATGTAAACTAGTACAACACTGTGTCCTGATAAAAACTGGACTCCTAAAGAAAACTTTGTCTTTGTTTGTCTAAAAATTTTGATATATGAACAACGGAACAGTAGTAGAATCTTTTAGAAGTATCGGTTTCTAAATAGCTCTATGTGCATGTGCGGTTGACGTCATCAATACGTCATCACTTTTTGTGTGAAATATAAACAAACATGCCTTTTACCAGACACAACACAATATTAATTAAAGTGTTGTGACAGTAGAAGAGCTAAGGATCAAAAAAATTGTTACGGAATATCCGAACAGAAACCGGTATTTGTTGTCATTAAATAAGAAGATTGTTCAAACCGGCAGAGAAAATACCCTGCACACAGAGTTCCATTCATCTAGTTTTCAAATGAAAAAGCTTTTACCATTTCTCCACGGATGAATCTCCAGAATGACGTCTTTATGTGGCATCAAGAATCTGCACGAAACAGGTGCCTGCCGAACATCTCCTCAAGAGTCGTTCAAACTTTGCACGGTCCGTGATGGTCTCTGTGGCTGTATCAAATCTGGGGTTTACTGAATTGGTGGTAGTGGAACTGGGTTTGAAATTTAATGGTGCATGCTATCAAGCATTCCTGTGTATCAAGCACAAGATACGATTGATTTGCTGTCTCAAAAGACACCAGACTTCATAACCCCCCACAGTTATGGCCATCCAACAGCCCTGATCTTGGCAGATGTTTGATCAGAAGATGCAGGCGTTTGAGAATGCGTTCGAGAATGCGTTCGAGAATAAGGAAGACACTTTGAACATCAGCTGTAGCCTGAACTTGCCTGACAGATTGCTTGTCACTGATGCGCTTTGTTGGAAACTTTGTATTTTGAGTGTTGCATTTTAAACGTTGATTACATTTTTTGTTTCTTCTAGATTTGCTCTGTGTTTCGTATATCTACATTTTCAGGCAAATCTAACAAATTTTTTCTGCATTACAGCAATTTCTTTAGGGGACCAGTTTTTATCGGGACATACCAAATACAGGATACAGGACAACCAAATAAAGAGGGTTTTTTGCAAGAGTCTGAAGCAAATTCTCCCACAATACACAAAATATTGACTGTTCATATATTTTGTGTCCTCTTCTGCTAGCTGCTGTCATTATTTAGTGAGCAAAAGCAACATAGATCTGTAAAGATGGTCATTTCTTAGCAAGCGTAAAAGTTCAACATTACCACCAAATGTAGATAAACATGCAGTACATGATGTTTAACATATAATTTCTCAGATGTCTTACATTGTAGGCTTACATATTAACAATGTTCCAAACACATCGAGTGATTGCTAATCATCATCTTGCATGCTTATTCAAATTAATTTTAGTTTTGCAGCTTCCACCAAGCTGGTGAACTGGCTCACCTATACACATCTTTGTTTCTTTTTTTTTTTAAAGATCATTCTGTCACTGAGATAATGCTGTATGTAAATGAAATTAATACCCCAGATTAGTGGCTTACGTGTCAAAGGCAATATACAGAATACACACACAAACACGAACTGTTATTTTTGTTTAGTTGCATAAATATCTATTACTCTTACTTTTTATAGCCAATATAGGATACCACACAACATTTTTCAATCACAATATAATATATATTATATTATAATTCAATACAAAATAGGATAATATAATATAATGCACACACAATGAGTGTATATATGTATATTCGAATGGAAAAAATCCATTGTCTCCATAATCTTCCAGTGTGACATGCAGACTCTCAATCTGAAAAACAAAGAGATTGCAACAACAATAATAATAATAATAATAATAATAATAATAATAATAATAAAGGTGTCGCCGTCACCTTTGGCTTGCTCATCAGAGGCATTTCATTCACACACATTCATGCACACACATTTATTTCATTTATTTCATTTATTTCATTTTGTAAAGCTGCTTTGTGACAATGACTATTAAAAGCGCTATATAAATAAAACTGAATTGAATTGAATTGAATTAATAATAATAATAATAGTAACCAAAAAAGTGGACAATTCTACACTGGTTTCTTTACCTTTTACTTGAACTTTGGCAGAGCACTCCACTTTCCCAAATGAGTTGACAGCCACTACTTTGTACTCGCCGCCATCGCTGGGTGAAATTCTGATGATGTATATGGAGCAAACACCATAAACGTTGGTGATGTAGTAATGCTTATTAGAGTTGATGCAGATGCCGTTCAGATACCATGAGATGTTGGGAGCAGGGGAACCTCGAATAGCACAGGTCATGTAGCACTGGTAGCCCTTTGGAGGAGTGTGGACTTTCAGAGGAACCAGAATGGAGGGGGGTCTCTCAAAGGTGATCATGGCTGGCAGAGTTGTGTATAGTGAAGCTAAACAAGCAACAGACAGTAAATGGAATTTTATGCAAAGTAGTTCATTTAAGAAAACTGTCTACTATGTGATGGATGTACGTAGTACATTGCATGTACAAGCACATTTAGGGCATGTATTCAAATATCTCTTTAGTCAAAAAATCTGACACTTGTAGTTGGTTACAGGTGCAAAGTTGGTTTTGATGAATCTCTAATGAGCAATACTGCTTTATTCTTTTATACCTATATACTAAATAATAACCTCAGAACCAACTGATCAGTAACCAATTTTTGCAGCATAAAAAGAAAAAGAGCCCTTTTCAAACTTGATTCTGGCTTCCGTAACGTATCCGCACCTTTGCGACTGTTAATACCCCACGTTGGTGATTGTGAGGCCTCGGACAGACCCATGTCATTCTTGGCGTACACTCTGAAGTGGTACTCTCGTCCTGAGTGGACACTGGTGGTGTAGGTTGTGCAGAAGAGACGATCAGCTATTGGGCGCCATATGCGTGTGTCTGAGTCATGTTCTGCTATCAGGTAGTGCAGCCGGTCATCCAGCTCCTGGTCTGGTGAATGAGTCCATGTGATTATGACCTTACCATGGATCAGCTGCTCGAGAGTCACTGGGCCTGGTTTCTTGGGTTCATCTGATAACACATAATTGAGAATATGAATTAGGGGGGTGGATAGTGGGAGGTTTATAACACTTACCATCAATGTATAAAAAGGAGATTCTTCTACAGAGTACACAAGTAAGGTATTTTGCTAATGTCATCTATGTCTTTGTTGGCCTATGAAGTGGCCTTCACTTCATCTAAATTTACATCCGGTTAACGGCCCAGCACTAGTTTTAACATTACCTGTTACTCTGATGTCTATGTCAAAAGTAGTCTTCCCACTGGAGTTTTTCGCGACAATGGTGTACAAGCCTGAGTCTTGCCGCTTTGAGTTGGGTATGATAAGTGTTGATGTACCGTCAACATTGACAATGTTCAACCATGGAGACACGGGTTCATTATCTTTCAACCACTGGATTTCTGGTACTGGAGAAGCCTACAAACAAACATTATCCGAACTGAATGGGAGTAACAGAATAATAAAGTAGAAGCCACTACAAAATAAATATCTTACGTCATAATCAATTTTTATTCTGGCAGAAGTTCCTGCTCTCACAACCATGAAGTCTTCAGAATTTTTGAAATATGGTTTCACTAAAAAATAGTAAATAAAGGAGAGGCATTATTTAATGGACTGAAATATTGCTCAAACCTTAAAACTGGGGACTGATTTGCTTTTATGTTAATTGCTCCTGCCACTTACAGTTAGGATTTTTAGCACAGACCATCAAAGAGGGACGACTGGGTTCTCCAGCTCCAGAGGCGTTAATGGCTGCCACTCTAAACTCATATTCTGATCCTTCAGACACCTCCTTCACCGCATACTTCAGGCCTGAGCGAGGACAGAGAAGATGTTTTGATACAAGCACTTTCATTCTTACTGATTTCAAAGACTACTAAAGGCAAAGCATGTGTAAATATGCTAAAATTACATTGAGTCCTTTGCAATGTGCAGATTGAAGATGTAGACTTTTTTATTTGATTTAGAATTGATATACCTTTGATAGGCTCATTAACTGAATTCAAAGCTACCCATTGGTTTGTGCCTTTCTTGCATTTCTCCAGCTGATAACCCAGAAGTTTTGTTCCTCCATCGTTCTCTGGAGGAGTCCACTCCAGATTGATGCAGTTCTTAAATGCACTGACCACCTTAGGAGGAGCTGGTAGGCCTGGAAATACTGCAACATATTGACAAGCACTAAGTATTCAGTGTGCTTAAATATGGCTATAACCCATTTCACATAACATGTACACTTGACTTTCATGCCCAATGTGGTACCAAAATGAGCAATTCATATTTATATTGAATATTTGTCTCATGTTTAGTCATAATTTATCCAGTTTGTATAATAAAGCTTAAGGGGCATAATCATTAGCAAAAAGTGAACACTTTCTCTAAAGTCTCTTACTTAAAGTGCCAGCCATGATGTTGTCAGTCTCCAGTGGGTCACCAATACCCTCTGGATTCTCTGCATAAATACGGTAAATGTATCTCTTGCCATGGGATACATTTCTGTCCCTAAAGGTTAAAGTGTCTGCAGAGACATCCCCAAGCCTCTTCCACAAACTCTGGCCTGCCTGCTGACGCTCAATGATGTAGTTTGTTACTGCTGAGCCACCATCATTACTAGGTGGGGTCCACTTGAGTTCAATTACAGAGTCAGTACTCTCTAACACTTCGACTGGGCCTTTTGGTGGACTTGGCTTTCCTGGAGGGGGAAGCAAATATGTATTTTTTAAAATATTAGTGATGCAATAAAACCCGAAAAAAAATAAAGTTTGGCTCCAAAAAAAAAAAACCTTACCAAGGACAATTAGTCTTGATAAAGCCTCAACAGCACCATAAAGGTTTTTTATCTGGATCTTAATTTCTCCAGCATCTGATTCCAAGCAGTCTTTTATTTGAAGGCGACTATGATTTGGTTCTTTAGTGACTTTCACCTCACCACCATCCATCAGCTCATGAGTATCCTTAAACCACCTGATCTCCAGAGAATCTTGTGGTGGAAACATCATTTTAAAGGATGCAGTTTGGCCTGCTTTCACTACCACAGGATTGGTGAACTTGTGCAATTCGTCAAGGTCAAATTCTGGAGCATCTGAAACAACCAAAGAAATGACCAGCTTGCATGCTGTCTTGTTTGCATTTATTTCATATTTTTTCATATCAGTACCTAAAAATATGAATGAGAATGTGAGAAATCAGTCATTGTAATGCAGTAGTGTTCAACAAATTGAAAAAATGAGCATAAACAGACTTAGATACCTCCAACTGATACCGTAGCACTGGTTTTACAGTCACTTGCTTCAAACTCATATTTGCCCGAGTCAGAATCTTTGCAGCTTTCGATAGTCAATTTATGAGTTCCTTCATGTTTGGATATAGTCACTCCACGTGTAGAAGAAAGCTATAAAAGTAGTCACTGAGAATGAGAAGAATACATTCTGCAAAGTTTATTTTTTTACAAAACATAAGTTACCTTCTCCTCATCTTTGGACCAGGCTCCATCAACTTTATTATTGTTCAGTTTGCAGACTAATTCTGCTGACTTTCCACGGGCTGCATAAACATCTGACAGTCCACTGGTCAGGCGCACTTGACCTTCTGCAGACAGATGGTGTCATGATATTAAACAGTTGCTTTCATTTTCAAGAACTGTGTGCATTCCTCTGTTCACAAGGTACAGTCCTGTGCAAAAGTCTTAGGCACCTGTGCAAAATTATATCAGCAGTGGGTTTCTTTCTGCCAGCAAAAACACAGCTGGATACAATAAATGCAAACAAACAAGCAAGCAAGCAGTAAAAAGTATCAAGATTTCTTTTTTCTAAAAAGTAGTCAATATTTTGTGAGCTGGTTAGAGGAACACAGGTTTGGATCCAGGTTTCTGCTCAGTGCCTCCATGAGGAAAGAGGTTTGGAAATGGTTAAGCGAACACTTTGCCACATGTAAAACCACCATTTACTCTTAATGTTGTTTGTATTTGTTGTAATGTAACACTAACTTAACACTACTGCCCAATAGTAAACATCATTTAAGCATTCTTTTCTGAGGTGCCTAAGACTTTTGCACAGTACTGTAGTTTTTATCTGGTTTCATGTGGATGAAAATGATTTTAAATTGTTGAAATTCATACTGAAACTTGATAGGAAATGAGTTATGTAAATCATAAACTGTAGTATGATGGTTGAGAGCACTCATTTGCATGCATTATGTGAACCAAATTGCAAGACTGCAAACAGCAGTTAGTATTTTACATTGCTTTGCACACTTTGATGCTGTCATTCATCGTAATTACCTCAAATCCAACAAATATACTTTTCTATAGAATACTAATGTTTGCAGGAAATACATATTATATCTTGATTATGAGTTTTTATTTAAATATTATTGCTTTAAGTTTTAAGTAAAATCTTATTGTTTGATGGAACAAATTTACTCAATAGTAGTATTCAGAATTAAGTTGGAAATGTCACTAAATAGCACATTTCTTGCACATTTTATTTAAATATAAATACTTGGATAATTTCAGTTCCCCAGTGTTTGTTAAAGTTCCCTCAGTGTTTAAAGTTTACAGTGTATCATCTCAACAGCTGCAGATCAAATGAGTGTTAGAGTGCCATGCTGTGTCTAAACATGAACATAACAACCAGTGATGAAATGGTAATGAATAGTAAGTTACATTCAAATCAGATTTTTCCAAATGTTTCCATAGATTATTATAAATTCTTTGTCCTGATGACAAAACACAACTTTCTCACCTATGTCTCCAGTTCCTACACCAGGTCGTCCATCCCCAGCATCCCCAGAACCAGAACTAGACCTTAAGCCAGATCCAGTTCCAAATGTAGATCCTGATCCAGATGCTGAGCTAGAGCCAGTGTCAAAGCCTGTGTTTGCTCCAAGTCCTGAATCAGCTCCAAAACCACCATCCCCAGATCCATCACTGGAGCCAAATCCAGTGGTGCTAGCTCCCATCCCTTCTGCCTCTCTCTCTGCCTTGGCTGTCTTTGCAGCCTCAATCCTCTCCGCTCTTTCTTTCTGTAGCTTGTCCTGCTGCTCTGCTGCAATCTTCGCCAGATCAAGGCCTGCCCCTCCAGCCTGTGTGGATTTTCGGGCTTTCTTTTTGCCACGCTGGTTTGGATCATTGTCAGCTTGACCATGGGGTTAACAAAAGAATGTTACAAAATATCTTAAGATATAAGCAGTAATAATATATTACAGATACTTCATGCACTTGTAGCATGAAACTTGCTACTTTTTACTTGGTGACTACTATATATTACTTATTTGTAAAGAACAGATGTGGCCAATGGGGGCCCTTTTATATGACTGATAGATTTCTTGTACAACTTGTCTATACATGGGAGATACTGGGTGGTACCGATAGGATTCAGTGTCCCTGTATTTTCGGAATAAATCACTGCAGCTGTTAACAAATTCATGCCATCTGAGCGCTTCTACTCAATGAATATACTGTTTTGTTCTGTTTTTCTTATTTAGAGGTTCACAACAAAGGGAATGATACAAAATATATCAGACGATAACCAGACAAGTGGCACATTTCCATAATGGCCATTTACTGTGTGTTTGTTTTTATGGATCATAAACTGTCATTTTAAAATACTCTCAAGCACTCAGTGGATGATACACAGTGCGGTTAAATGTGAGGGTCTAGGTAATGGGAAGAAATGCACAAAAGAAAACAAAAAAAAGTTAAAACTGGTGACAACAGGACTATGGACATAATACTTACCTTTTAGATATATTTAGATATAGTTTAGCTGAAACTAATATTACAGTGACATCGCGATTTTACTGATATAGACAATTTCTCCTTGTATTAGTGAGAGTAAAACTTTACCTTCCACTAACAGCCAGGCATTACAAGACTTGATTCCAGCCACAGCAGCATAGATGCCTTTATCCACCTGCATACAATCTTTTACCACAAGTCGGTGAATCAGTTTGTCTTCAGATACCGTAATGTCGTACTTCTCTCCTTGTTCCAGAGTATCACTTTTCCCCACCCAAATAATTTTGGAGAAGGGATTGGACAGAACACACTCAAATACTGCGTCTTCTCTTTCCATAGCCTTGACTTCCTGAATCTTCACCAAGAACTCCACCTGTGGAACTGAGAGAAACAGACTGAGTACCTGCGATGAAGGGTATTTTTAGGTTATTTTGAGTGTTTACTTACTCTTAAATTCAGTGGAGAACATATTCACATCCTCGACATCTATCTGATACAGACCAGCATCATCAGGGAGGAGGTCCCTGACACTGAACACAAACTTCTTGCCCACTTTTTTCAGGCTGTGTTTCATCTCCGCCTCCAGTTCTTCAGAGTACTCAGTCATCTCTCCATCCTAAAAGAAGAGTTCTGAATTTGTCTTGAAATCTGAGCTCAAACAAGCATGTGTGATACCACCCTGTCAACTTACCTTGTAAATAAAAATCCTGCTCTTGGGGTCTATAAGGTCAAGATCAACTTCGAATGATGCTGTGCCATCACCTTTGACTTCAATGTGCTTCAAGTTGGAAATGCTTTTGACAAACTGCAGAGAGGTGGATGACCATTAATATGATGAACAGAATCTTTTTTTGTTGGGCTGACTTGCACATCTGGAAGTGCTTTGGGATACCTGGGCTTGCTCTTCTTCTCGTTCTTTTTTTATTTCATTCAGCTTTTTCAGCATCCATCTGAAGTTAGTCACTCCATATTCTGCACAAATACGTTCATAATCTTTCTTATCAGCACTCAGCAAAATCTCCCAGAACTTTGGATCGATCTCGCCATCCTTTTTCCGTTCATTCTTTGGACGTACTTTACTGTGAAAGCAAAGTTTAAAGTTGAAATGAGATGAAATAAGACAAAATTCTTACATATTTGCCATTGTAACCAAACCTCTCCAAATAGGTTTGGGAAAAAATGACTAGCTTTGAATGGCAGCTAAATGATTTTTTGCCCAAGGACTTTTGGAACATTTCCATTGGTCTGTTCATCTTGAAATTGTACCACAGTATAAAGAGCAGGAGGCATTTTCAAATGACACTAAAAATAATGAACATTAATTAGGTGGGTATTGTTCTGACAGTGACTAAGCTAGGTTCAACCTTTTTCTCTTCGGTGCCCATTTGAGTTCTGTTGTCTCCGTTTCTGCAGAATAAAAGGAATGTAAAACAAAGAAATCACTCGCTGTGTTCGTGTTTACCATACACTGCCCCAAGAGTGTGGTTTTGAGGACTCACCAGCTGCTAACGATGCCTTGTGTTTTTTGAATCCCACTGAAATGCATATGCAAAACTGTTGGTGACAGCTGTCTTATAATTAAATCAGAATGGAAACAAACAAAGCAAGATCATTTCATACCTTCAATTACGTTCAACATAACTGTGACCGAAGCCCTGCCCCACTCGTTAGTTGCCATACATTTGTAAGTGTCTGCTTGATCTGGTGAAACTTTAGGCATCTAGAACACAAACCCCAGGCAGGATTATCTTTTGAATTTTTCTAAAAACTGTAGAAGACATACAGCTTAATTATATCAAAACATCTGAAACCTCTATTGTGTGTTCTCGAGAATTGGGGTCAAAGTTAGTTTGATATTTCTGTGGATCAGAGACATCTCCGTTATTTCTGGACCATGTGACTGTAGGTTCAGGATCCCCTGTGACAATTGCCTTGAAAACTGCTAATTTGCCTGTAGGACAGAAAGCAGAGTTTTGATGTGTACCGATTCATTTTCTGTCAAACTGGCATGAATTATAAGGTACATATATTTAGACTTTTTTCAAAACACTAAAAAAAAGTGCACCTTCCTGAATAGTCAGAGCGATGGGTTTTCGCTGGAAGTCTGGATGAGATTTTCCTTCAGGAAGTTCTTCGACAAACTGCAAGATCATCACTCCGGGCACTTTAGACTTCTTCTTAATGCCCACTGAATTAAAAAAAAAAATAGAAACACTATTAATGGCTGTGGAGATAAGCTCATTGATCAAAGCTCTTGCCTTTTCAAATAGCTGGGTTCATTTATTTAGTTTCTTAACACATTAGAACACATTAGGTTAGGGCCTGTTTGTGGCAAACTAGGGCAAGCAGGGAATAAATAGCAGGAGTGTAAAATCTGTGCCACCTGTACCTGTGCCTCTAGAATTTACTCTCATGTTAAATTTGACTACATACATAACACACACACACACACACACACACACACACACACGGAAGAAAGCTGATGATTTAAATAGATTTTGTTTGAACAGATTAGATTTACCTCCGCCTGCTGCTGTCTGATCTGCCACCTTTTCAGATTTCTTCCACATTTTGCTGCTCGTAGTCACAGACAAATCTTAAAATAAAGCACCTGTAATTTAGATGATAACAGTCAACTGCACTGCCAACTGCTGCAATTTTTACACAGTTAAGGTTCAAGGTTCCTTTATTGTCATCAGCAACTGTGTACACATTATCTTTCTCCATGGGCTGCGGTGCAAAACAACTCAATAAACAGACACCAGAACAATGTAATGGCAATATTACATTATGGTGTGGATGCTATGTAAAACTTCCAGAATGACTAGTATTGCACTATAAATATGATTATTGCTGAAGTAACAGTTAGCAGCATTGGAGTGCAAGAGATAACAGGAAAAATAATGAATAAAAATACAGCAGTGTAACAACAGTGTGAATGGGATGGAAATCAAAGACAATACAGCAGTGGGACAGTAGAGTGAAAGGTATGTAAACCTTCCAGAGTGAATAATATTGCACCATACATATGATATTGCACAAGAATTAAGTGTGAAAGGGATGTAAACCTTCCAGAATAAATGATACTATAGATTGTAGTGAATGAATGTAACACTTTAAAACACCTGCAGGGGTCAGTAACTACTTACATGTGAGTTAACCCAACACACAGTGAGCTCATGTGTTTGGCCTAAGCTTACAAAATGTTGTCAGTCATTATTTCATGACTGGTTTTAACAATAATGATCACAAATGTCTGCATGTCTGCGAAAGTACATTTCTTTAAGCGTCTTGTACAATGTCAGATGTTCCAGACGAAGAGTCTTTGAAGAGTTGATTAAAATTGTCTAACTTATCTGCAAGTCCGCTGAACGTGTTTTGTGGAATCTGGTTCCAAGACACTGGTTGCAGCAAGTAAAACTGACTGTTTACTTGCTGCTTCATATATACCACCCCTTGACACAAGCCATCGCAATGAGACAACCAATGTTATCCATTTAAGCTCCCGGTGATATAATGTTGTGAATGTTTTATTCAAAACACGTTCTAAGTCTCTTAAGTATGATTACATTAAAAGAATTTGAGAAAGAAATCCTAGAGGTTCATTTTGTTCTTAGATCACTGTGCAAGCTACACAGCATAAAGTGACCTTTAGATGCTGGAAGAGTCTCACTCTCGTCTCACCCTGGTCGTTTGTCTTGTCCTGCTCTTAGGGGAAGACAGCGAGTGTCACTCATCCTTTGGCCACAAACATTAAGCAGAGCCAGTGCTGACTTGCTGACATGTTTTGGTAATCTGCTGACTTGTGGACAAGAAGAACGATATAAGGCTATCTGAAACCTCCAGCAATGGAATATTCACAATAAAAATAGCTGATGAAAGCCACATGCTCCACAAAATACCTCTATGTATTGTAGAGGTATTTTGCATAGAAATAAATGTATATAAAAATATCTTTATTAACATTTTTTAGAATCATGTTACAAATTTCTCACAAACGCATATAATGCATATGGGCTATAGTCAATACATTCAATTCTGCAATGCATTTAATTTGATTTGAAGTATTAGATCATTCAAAACTGCATGTAATACATGTGTAATACACTCTAGGGTTATCTTTACAAGCTCTTTTGAGGCTGTTATTTGAGTCTCTCAAGCCATATAAAAAAACATTAATTACTGAACACTTGATCATTCCTTAGAATTAATTTTTTTATTTAAAGATGTTTTAACTGTTCTTTTACTGTCACCACTTTCACTGTATAACCAAATCCGGTGTGATATTCTACAAAAAACACATTACATTTGTACTTATTACTGTTCAAAAGTTAAGAATCACTTGTCGGTTATTAAATAATAACTAATATAGTTAATTGAATACAGTTAAACACCAGAATATAAACTGATAGTTTATTTAAAATTTAAGTTTTGTTATTTTAGGAACAATGAGAGGTCATGACCTGGAAATTAGATAATTTTTAATATTTTTTATATTTAAAATTATAACATTTTATTGATCTATTATCAGGTTTCTCAGATGGGGATCGTGGAACCATTTAGACTGATCACTGAAAAGGTCTTAATTTAAAAAACGTCCGTCGATCAGTTTAAACCATACAGAATATTCTGTGTGCACTTGCAACCGATTTAGTTTTATAATATGGAATTCCAGTGTTCCCAAACTTTTGGAAAGTAATGTAATGTTTTTTATTCTAAATATAGCGTAGCACAGAAAATAGAAAATAATCAAAGACATATCTTTATATTATAAACAATAAGTCAACTAAAAATGTTATAAAAAGACCAGTTAACAGTACAATATTGGTATAATGGAAGAGTGACTAGAATATCTACTGGAAAAGAAATTGCTATTGAACAATTTCACTGTTGATGGGAAATGATGAGAAACTCTGATTGAGATTGAGATAAGCACTATCTAGCATTAAAAAGATGATTGCTTATTTAAAGGGAGTAGTTGGGGTTGTGTTTGTTTATGCCTTAGTTTACAATGGTACCTGTTAATAGGGATGTGGTGTTAGAATGGGATTTAGGACGTTTGCCCAGAATACCACTGAAGCTGTACATTACATATCATTTGCCTTGTAAAGAAAGTGTTAATCTTAGGTTTGTCAAACACATGTGGGTGTAAATTTGGCCTGTGCCCCCACCACGACAGCAGGCTGCTCCTTTCTTGGCCTGGATCCTGTAGCTGAAAATGAGCTTCTGGTGTACTGACAGAACACGTAAAACTGGGCCACCTGACACAGCCGAGGTCGATTTTTATGGTCCCATGTGGCTTGTTGCATATGCTAACATTTAATGCAGACACCTGCCACCAGTGTGCGTGGCCTGGCCAAAAGCACAGTGAGGTAAACATATCTCTGTCACTGTGCGCCGTGACCAAGCACCAAAGGTGTTAAGGGCATTCAGTGTACAACCAGACTGAGGCCACTAAGTTTTCCCCTTGAGAAATCAATTTTTTAACCTGTAATGGTTTCCAAGCCTTGACCCAGAGTAGCTCTACCCTGTGTATTTAGTTGTTTTCTATGCTTGAGTACACATGGTTACCAGGATCGGGTGGATCAGAGCAGAGAAAACAACAAAATGTAGCAGGAAAACATGTATTGTAACACTCAAGGAACCATTCAGCCAACAAGCTGGGGCAAATATTCATGTATGACTGTCTATATTGCAGGAGGGATATTAGCTAGTGGCTAATGTATAATCTTGTGTTTAGAAAATAAATTTGACAGCAATGGTATGGCCACTCTAACAGTTTAAATGTTTCAGTGCTGTGTAGGGCTTATTGATTTATCCATACTTACTGATAATGACCTTTGTACTTAAGCATGTTTTTGCATCATTTACACAGACTACAGCTGCCCAAGTTAAGTATTATCATCCTTATACTTTAATATTGAGCCATTGAGAGGTATATTTGCATGATTGACTTTGTTTGTGTAGTTAATATTTTAAAGCAGACGCTTAAGGCAACGTTCTCTCTGATGTATTTTTTATTCAACACAGCCCATTCTGTTAAAAATGAGTCAGCTCTGCAGCAGTGCTGCATTATGAAGTTTGGTATTTTGCTACAGCATTAAAAGCTCCAAGCATTAAAACACACAAACAACATATGACCAACCATGAGCTCTGACATGAAAGACAAAATTAGTGTTAACTTGTATGTTTAAACCTGGAGAGGACAGCAAGTGCCACTCATCTTTTGGTCACTAAGCAGTGCCAGTGCTGACCTGCTGACATGTTTTTGGTAATCTGTATTTTGCATAGAAATAAATGTATATAAAATATCTATTATGTTTTTTTAGAATCATGTTACAGGTTTCTTACAACTGTTATAATGCATATGGGTTATAGATGGTCCATTTAGAACTGTAATGTATTTAATTCTACACATGATAGACCACATATTACACATAATCTGACCTCCTTTTTCTGTCTGTGAAAACTCAGTGTGAAATCTTGATCTTTGCTGCCTTTTCCCCTTCAGACTTAAATGAAAACTGTTCGTGGCATTGTGTGATGCAACCCTCTTAGTCAGTTTTCCACTTACACTTTAAAATAGAAAGGACAAGATTCTTACATGTTTTCATGGAAGAATCTTTTCTTTCAAGAACCCTTCAATCGATGATTCTTAAAGTAGTATTTTTGTACTATTTTTGTTAAAGAGCTTTTACATTCTATGCAGTTTCCTTTTACCCTTCAAATTTTATTTACAAAAAAATGTTATTTTGGGACATACAGTACTGTGCAAAAGTCTTAGGCACCTGCAAAAAACAATATTTAAAAACCTTTCACATGATCAGTGTTCTTTTTTCACATGAATATTTCTACCTATACCAAATAAACTAGATTCTATTATTCAATAAAATAGAATACATACCAATAACATTACACAGTAAATAGTGATTGTATGTACAGTATATATGTATGTTCTTTGTGTGGAAGTCCAGTATCAGTTGTAGTGTCCATCAGAAACCTGGCTTAACTCTATCAGTTTTTCAGTAAATAAAATCAGGAGCTGCTGTTGGAATTTCACAAAAGTTACATCATTAATAAATACTTCAGTTTTAGTCATTTAAAAAATAGTTTCATCCAATTATCAGGCAGTTGAATTCCCAAATTGAAATGATTTTACAGTTGACATTTGTGGGCAAATCTTACCAGTCTTTGTAATGATCTTTAACTATTTGAAGAACAATGAAATGTTGGTTGATCCACAAACATTTGAATAAAGCAACCGGATTATGAAAGGTCCATATCACACAGTAGTCTAGATCAGTGGTTGTAACCTTCAGTTCTGGACTTGGCCTGCACTGTGCAGTTCACAGCTCTATTCACTACACTCTATATACTATAGAAACTGTATGTTAGAGATGTGCAAACTAGTGTAGTCTACTTTAAACTGTTTTTAAAGAAAATTTAGATTTAAAAATGTTAATGTTTTTTTTTTATTATTTAGGGTTTCTTTTAGCTGTTCTGTGAATGAGTCATTGTTTTAACTTGCACAAGTGTATGCAACAAAAGATATATGGGCACTTCTTCACTCACTAAGATGTTCTATTCCTATATCAAGCAGATGATCTGAATATGACACTAAGGATAGAAATGGCTTTCAGTAATGAGAGTCTGAATCATGTCCTGGTGTAATAACTTTATGTCCTGACCTAGCACCTGTGTGATGCACTTTTTTCTAGTGAATTTCAGTTTGTCTTATAAGTTCAGAAAGTTCAGAATATTGACTCAGGATGACAAAACTTCTTCTCAGCACAGTCACTATGTGACAGTTGTAATAAGTCTTAGATGGTATAATTTTGGAATTCACCACACGGGTCATTTTTCTGCAGGCAGTAGGACCACGATTAGTGATCATTGTTAAGGAAAGATGAGTCAGCTAGATCATCATGCATATGTTTAGTTTACAGGAGAATGGTGCATTTGATAATGAGCAAAAAACGATTAAAATCACAAACAATAGTTTGTTTTTACATGTATTTCACAAACAATAGTTTGTTTTTACATGTATTTTTTACATTACACAAGGATGCTGAAGAGCAAGAAAACACATGTACAAGGAGTAATTCATTAAATGAATATGTTAGTGTAAACCAAGTTACCAATAAAAAATAGCAATGATTTTAGGTAACAAAATGCTACTGAATGAATCAAACATCAGCGATACTATTGTTCTTCAAAGTAAACCCATGTTTGAAAGTTTGGTGCCCTGTAAGTGAATAAACTTACCCTCAGTCAGATGACCTTTTCAGTTCTTGCTGCTCTGCTGCCCAGCTTGATAGTCCTGGGAAGCCTCTCTATCCACAAGGCTAATAAACTCATCTAAGGATGCCAGGACACCAGCAAGGTCTCTACCCCCGTGACCCTGCTGTCGAATAATTACTGACCAGAGCCTCCTAAATTACAGACAGACAGCTCCCTCTGAAGGGATGAGAGTTGAAGCGCTAAGTGTTTAGTGGTGAGCAACTGGGCTAATATGATGATGTGAAAATGCTTAAATTCATCAACATTTTTGTGACTTCCCACTGTCATAGAAAGGCATGGAAGTAATACCCTTGTTATGCAGAAAGCTTAAATTGAATTGTTTCACATATTCTCAGAATAGATAAGCATTAATCGATTTTCTTAACTAACCATAAGCATGGTCTGTGTGTTTTGTTTTGTTTTTTTTTTAATTAAGTGCACTAAGGAACATATATGTGATAAAAACAGTTTTCCTAGTGCAATTTTTTTTACAGCTTCTTAGAAACTACTTTAACCATCAGTTAACAAACAAATAATCAAACTTCTGGGTAAATGATGACTATGCTCAATAAATACATAATAGACCTTAAGTCTTAAGAGCCTAAAACAGCCTGCTCAGTGCTTCAGTAAAGACTTTGCTTTGCAAGCACCTTTAGAAGTATCTCTCATACTTCTAAAGGAGTCCAGGACCCCTGTGGACTGCGTTGTATGATATTACGCTCAACCCTGACTTTGGCAGAAGAAATATGTTCATATGTTCAAGTTCATATTTGACACCTCCCAGTTGATGAATATTTTCCAGCAGCCATTTTTTAAATGGAAGAAAAAAGATGCTGACACTGGGATTGAGCAACTGTTCAAGTTTCAGTAGTATATTTTAATAGTGAATTAGGTGCATTAACAGAATTAGATAATATAGTAAAAAAAAAAGTTGTGCTGGGCACATTGTTGGGAACTGAATAAGAAATGAATTGCTTACAAAACATTGCTGGGCTTACTAAAATGCAGAACATCCCTTGTGTGCAGAGGGAAATCAGCTATTTCCAGGGAAGCTTGTTTGACAGTGGTGGATATTTTGAGAAGTTCACACTGAAGGCCAACCCAGTGCAAGCTGCATGCTTGCTGAGATGTGAGCTCAGAGGCTTGATGTCCTTAAAGGCATTTATTGCTGTGGTAAGGCAGGGTCGAGGGGTGACTGTGGTACAACAGAAAACAATGTTCTATGCTTTGTGTAGTACTTTCAAAGTCACATTGCTCCATGCTCCTTTTGGAATCCTTCATGCCACCATGAGATGCTACGTTTAGAAGGATTAAGAGCAAAAGATGATTGTTGTTATCAGTATACTGTATTATCTAACTCAAAAGAGTACATGCAGCGGATTGGGGTCTCCTGAAGATTGTTTTAAACAATGCTATTTCAGATACCATTTAAAAATTTTCAATATGAGTTCTTGTCCAGGGTATACATGAAAGGCTGTTCCAGATGTTTTTGCTCTCTTGTTTACTTGGTGGTGAAACTTGGCCTCTTTTATATTGCAAACGGTTAAAAGACTTCAGCAAACAAGGCCACATTTTGCTATTGATATTACACCAGGGAAGGTGTTATGAGTTAGGGCAAGTATTGATTAATCCATTTGTATGTAGGTTAGCTTACAGATTTGCAATTAGATTTGTCTTCATGCTCCAACGGAGTCAAACCTCTTAAGATCTGTTGCCTCGATGTTCAAGTGCCATTTCAACATTTAAGGATCAAAAGAAAAGCTGATGTTTTTGTGAATTCTGGTGGGCCTCACAGATCCTGGGCTGTCCCAGGAGCACAGCTTGAAATCACCACTGTAGGACTCTATCTCTGTCCATCCCAATCTGTCTATCTTCAGCTTGAAACCATCCCACTCCCTCCACCGCCTGCCCACCCAGAGGCTCTTTTTTGCCAACTGTCACAAGGCCTTGTTGCATTTCTCTTTTACAGTCAGCACACACTCGTGTTCCCATGCAGAATATTGGTATCTATTAATGGAAGACTACAAACTGGGGTCAGGGCTGATGTAATAACCAGACATTTAGAACCAATTTGGTTGTTTGTTAACCTTCTTTTTACAATTTGACTTACTTGTTAAAGCCCCGAGTTGGTATGGCTGTAAATACATTTCGAGGTGATCACTGAAAAGGAATGTTATTGGACTGACCTGGCATTTGAAAGAAAGTTTAATTAAGGATGAAGCCGAAGGTCACTTGCTTTCACTAAGTGTTTTTAACCCTTAACCTTGCGTCATGCTCTAGAGGAGAAACAAACAATGCAAGATGCGCACAGGGAATGTGTCATATCTTGAGACTGCCCTGTACCTGCAGTGAGTAATTTAATTATAGTGTGTATTAGGATATTTATTTTCTTAATTTGTACATACAAATTACATTAAAACATACTTTATTTGTAATGTGTACATAAAAGCATTTGTTGGTGTCATTCTCTTATACTTTAAGAGACTGTCTGAAACGTTCCTAAATGGTAGGCAGAGATGTGTAGGATGTACACACACACACACACACACACACACACACACACACACACACACACACTATATATATATATATCTCATTTGGATCAGATCACTAAGAAGATCTGACTCCTTTGGCCAGCAAAAGCATAGACAGACAGGGAGACGCCGCATTCACTATTCCCAGTTCACACGATATGGCAGCGCGTGGCCATACTGCGAGTATAACACAAAAAGATTTATACACATGGGCTTAAGAAATAAATTTTGAGAACATTTCACTCATTCCACAATGTGGTTACTGTGTTATTATTAAAGTGGTTTAGTATTAAATATATACAATATATATAGTATTAAATATAGACAGAATTAAATATAAACAAGACCCAGGCTTTTGAGTCGTTAGACATGTTCTATGTCTAAAATCTAGTGTAATGTTCTATGTCTATAATCTAGTGTATTATTCTATGTTTGTGATCAGTCTAGTAATATTCAATGTCTATGCCCAAACGACTTCACAACTGACACAACTCTATCGAGAGCAGTGTTGACAGATTGAGTTTCGTTTGACAGGATTTGCAGGACCTAGCAATCTGATGCAAATATACAGAAAAATACATGTTAACTACAAGAGAAACACGATGTTTTATTTTGGCAACAATTTAGTGTCGTGATTTCTTGTTTCGTTTTAATGGTCTTTACATGGGGTACAACTGGAGACAAAATGTGCCATGACAATATTTTTTTTATTTATATCACATTTGACAGAGATTACGGCTCCTAAAAAATAGCCATAACATATATCTCATGACATAATTCCATGTAAGTCTGGCATGAAGAAGTGCAAATATGTTTTATTGCAATGATGAAAACAAGTTTACTACATAACAAAAATCTCCAAACTGTAAATTTAACTGAATTTAGTATCACTTATGATATGCCAAGGACATCACTGTGTATCTTCATTCATTCATTCATCCATTATCTGAGCCGCTTATCCTTAACCAGGGTGTGTGTGTGTGTGTGTGTGTGTGTGTGTGTGTGCTTTGTGTGCATATGCGTGTGTGTGTGTGAGCATGTGGTAGTGATGGTGGTGGTGATGAGGTGTGCTGGAGCCTGTCTCAGCTCTTACAGAATGAAAGCCAAAAACACCCAGAGATGGTCGTCTGGCCATCACAGGGCAAAGACACAGACAGACACACTCACAGTCCTAATCACTGTTATCTTAATACTTAGAATATGACTGCAAATGACCTAACCTTTTTCTACTAAATGTTTTAATTGGTATCTTTTAAACCAGAGTTTAGTAATCAAATGTAAACATATATTTGATATGTTTACAAATAGAGTGATGTGATAAAACTCTTTGAACAGCTTACTGAAACATCTTCAGTCTGAAAAAAAGAGAAAGAGAATTCTGTGAGATAAAATAATGACACACAAAAAGAATTTTATGACAGGTAAAATTTCTTAGGTGTTTCTCTAAGCCATTACAGGCAGCTCCATAATTACTGGCACCCTTGGTAAAGATGGGCAAAAAAGCCTCGAAAAAATGGCTTTGTGATTAATTACTTCAATCTCATATTGAATTAATATTATTCAAAAACATTTAATTGAAAAAATAAGAAAATTTAAATTCTTACAAAAATACTTTAGTGTCACGGCTGATGGCCGTGTGAGGCCACTGTTTTTTGTTTTCTGTTTTCCCTGCCCTGTTCCGTTCTGTTTCTGGTGGGTCTTTGTTGGGTTTTGTGGGCTTTTGTTTTGAAGCCGTCATG
>JBBPDC010000109.1:16045803-16070181 GCA_037974485.1 Hemigrammopetersius urotaenia | reverse complement strand
GGAGACTGTCCCCTGTAGTTAGGGAATGGAAGTCGCTTTGGATAAAAGCGTCTGATAAATGCCATAAATGTAAATGACTATGGCATGTCATTAAAACAGATGGGCCCAGTGGCTCTTTGATACTGATGAAAGCCTTTTAGTTACTTATTGGAATATAGGACTCAATGCCACAGAATGTTTAGACACTCTGAAGTAATTAGCACTGTAACACAAAAGTATTGAACTTCAATACCCAGCCCTAATGTTATTGGAGCTGCAAATCTTTCCAAATGAACCTCACTTTTAAGGTCAGTAGAGAAGACATTGACGCCTTCAACATCTACTTGGTAGAGTCCAGCATCATCTGGAGACAGGCCATTTACATTAAAGACAAACTTTCTGCCTGTTTGACGCAAACTGTGCTTCTCATCCGCCTCTGAGTCAAATGGAACCATAACACCGTCCTATAGCATCAAAAATGGAAAATATTTTTAACATGTTGAAAAATAACCCTTGGTTCCTGATTACAAATGTATGTGATTACATATCAAAGAAATGAATAATGTCTCACTTTATAGAGGAAGATTTTGGCATTGAGGTCCTTGAGGTCCATCTCAAACTCAAATTGTGCAGCTCCAGTATTGTTGATCTCAATGTGTTTCAAGTTGCCCAGGTATTCAACATACTGTGAAACAGAAGGCATGTGTAGAAAAATACAAATGTAATGGTTTAAAACATCAAATGCATTTGTTAGCACAAATTCATTTTGGGGTCAGGTGTGCTGAATATACTTCTTCATTTAAGATACAATTATGATTATTAAGATTATTTATCCTAAAAAGCTAGTGTTTCACCTTCGACTGCTGCTCTTCTTGTTCTCGTTTCTTCTCATTCAGTTTCTTAAGCATCCAACGAAAGTCAGTCACTCCATATTCAGCACAAATGCGCTCGTAATCTTTCTTATCAGCACTCAGCAACAGCTCCCAGAACCTTTCATCAACTTCTCCATCTTTTCTTTCTGATCTTGGACGCTCGACTCTGTAACAACAAAAGACAAAACAAATCTGAGTTTACTTGCTTTTAGAGGGAGTTTATTGATTAAGGAGTGACTTCATCTTGCTCTTGAGATCTTACCGAGTTTTAAGACTTTTGGTGAAATCTACTGATTGTTCACGTTGAGCTAGAAAAAAAATGTTTGACATGTGATATATGGTGCCTTTATCTCTTACCTTTAGATACTAAAAATAATTCTTGGCTTTATGCAGACTGACCTGCTCTAGCTTCTTGCATTGCTTTGTTCTTCTTGAACCCAACTGTAATAAGAGCAAGTATTTTGGTTTAGTTTTAACATTGCAGAGCTTTGGTGTTGCCAAATGGAAGTGAGAACTGAATAAAGTTATTTTTAGTTATTTTTTAGTTAGTTTGTTTAAATTCATACACTATTAAACAGGATAATGAATCTAAAATACTGGAAAATATGAATTTCCTTCAAACACAAGAGAAACTAAACAAAATCTCACCTTCAATCACATTCAGTGTCACAGTGACAATAGCACGTCCATATTCATTTTCAGCATAACATTTATAGGTGTCTGCCTCGTCTACAGATACATTAGGCATCTAGTGAAAAAAAAAAAACATGCTATAATTCAGGTTAAATAAAGCCAGCAATTATTGGAGCAACTACTAAAAAATGTGTACACCTTTTCATAGTCATAGAGTACTATGACTATGAAAGCAATTACAATGCAAATATGCTACCTGTAACTGATGTTCTCCCATAGTATCATCAAATGTAATGGTGTATTTTTCTTTATCGGAGGTATCACCATTATTTCGCTTCCATGTCACTGTTGGTGTTGGATCTCCAGTGATAATGGCTTTAAAAACAGCCAGCTTTCCTTTTTGAAAAAGGATTTACAACATAATTTTGTAGGACTGTAAACATTACTGTGCTGAGAGAAAGTCAGAAAGCTGATTTGTAGTTCTACCTTCTTGAATAGTCAGTGCGATTGGTTTTCGTGTGAAGTCTGGGTGACTCTTTCCTGCAGGAATTTCCTCCACAAATTGAGTGATCATCACACCAGGAACTTTAGATCTTTTCCGGATGGCCACTGAAGAAGGAAAATGAGAACATCATCTGAATCCCCTGATATACTCTAGATTCATTGAAAAGGAGTGAAACCTACCTTGCCCAGGAGCTGTGGGCTCCTGATCTTTTGCCTTTCGAAACTTCATCTTTTCACCAAAGATGTTAAAGGTGCCGCCCCTGTTGGACAGATTTGGTCAGTTCTTCATTATAAAGTTGCTTGTATGTTGTATTAAATAGCTTTCTAATACTTTTATGAACACTACAGACCAGAAGTCTGGGCCAACTACTGATACACTACTTTTTCAAAGTTTTATTCCAAGAAAACATTAAAACAAATATAAATCACTGACTTTCAATATAGTAACACATTATTTAGCCACAAAGGCTTAAACTGTTTTTTGAAGAGACATCAAGTCTGTCTTTGGCACTGACATTCACTTGTGTTTGATTATGAAAAAAGAAGAGTATTCAGCATCGTTGGACAAGATTTTATTCTTCACCAGGATGATGATCCCAAGCATTTTATCATGTCCAAAACAAAGCCAAAAAGTTTTGAGATGACCTAGTGGTTAGGTTGTTGGCCCTGCAGAAGGTTGGGGATTCGAATCCCAACTGCTGAGTTGGGACTGAGGTACCCTTGAGGGCGGCGGTCCACTGCTTCCCTTGGTGAATGGGTTAAATGCAGATAAAGAATTTCACATTGTTCATATTGTGCTGTGGTGTCTTCACGCGAATTAAAAATTTGCCTCCCCAAATCTTTCTCCCACTGAGCCGCAAGGGACAAGATAGACTGACAACTGACACAACTGCAAGATTGAATATGTGTTAGGAGGGTTTGGACACATGTTATTTCCAAAAATTGCTGGAAAAGATGCCGCAAATCCAGGCTGCTGTGATGAACAAAAGAGGTGGCTATTTTGAAGCCACCGGTTCAGTTTATATTCTGTATTGTTTCATAAGGATGTCCGTTTTCATAAGGGGCTTTCACAAAATATATCTGAATACACAAACTTCACATCAGCAAAAAAATGCTTTTTTTAATTGTCTTTACAGGCCATTGGCTTCAGAGAAAAAGGAACAGTTCTATCAAATCTGTTCTATTCTACAGACCGTCACACTGTGTTGAGTTTTGTTCCCTGAGGTGGTGTGTTTGGAGAGTGGCAACTGAGTAAGGCTCCTGTCAGGTATTTCCAGCAACAGTGAGGAAACTCCATCTGGCTGGAGCATAATTTATGCGTTAGTGCAGATCAAGTTGGCAGAGGTGTCATTTACACCTCGCTGCAACCTCAGGATTTGGGCAATATGTCTACAGCAGGAATGCGATGTTGACACATTTTGAGTAAACCCTGCTCTTGCTGAAGTCTTTATTAGATGCAATGACAAAATGAAGAGGGAGAAAAGGATGATTGTACACTAAAGATGGAGCACTATACCTTCATGACAGGTAATAGTAAGAAGTCAATGGAAAACACTCAGTGTGCTCCCTATATGCCTGGTGCGTTTCTCAGCTCATGTTTTGGCAATGTGATCATGGGTCTTGCGAAACGAGAGGCTTAATTTATATTTATTCTAATCTTCAGATGACGTGCTGACATCCCCCCCACTTGGTACCATATTAGAATGTTTGGTTTAATGTCTTGTGAAAGGCTTTAGTTGAAATGTGCTTTTGTCGGACCTGTAAAACTTGAGCTAGTGTGAAACGACGCAGGCTTAAGAACTACAGCAAACACATTATGGGCACCCTGAGGAGAGCCTTAGCTTCTGAGCAGTGTGTCTTAAATGGCCCAGTGAGATTTGGATCAGTTTTGCAAGTGGTAATTTAAAACGCAACTAAACAAGGAATTTCTATGATCACAGAATACCCCACATGTGCTCAGCAGGCTGAGTCAAATGGTCGTGCATGCTCTTACTTGGGATAGGTCACATACCTCATAAACCGATCAGTCAGAGAGGTCTGACACAGAGAGGTCTGACACAAACTTTCCTATCCCACAGACTGGAGATGTAAGAGGCTGATATTGCCATAATATCTAATGTAGCTTCACAATTCACTGATTTTTTTCAAGAAGGCCAGCATTAAGATTTAGGTTTTAGATACTAATATGTTGAAATCAAGAATCATAATTGTTACTGCAGGAATGAGTTTTGAAGAGGATATTTTTGCCGTTTTATGCATGTGGTAATGTACATTTTTTGAAGGTGAAAAACGCTGAGTGTTGCGCTTTGAACCAATTGTGTATCTTTGTAAAGTAATCTGTTTCCGTTCCTGTTCAGGATTTCCATATTTGTACAAGTGGAAAAATAGCTGTGCCTAGCAACAGAAATGGGTGATTGATTTATATATAAGCAGAGATCACTCAAAGATGCAGAGCTCCCTGACATCTGGCCCCTTGGCTCCTCAGATTTTATGACTTCTGGATATCTTCTCAGCCATTCCTAGCTCACCCTTTTTAGGTTCCCTGCTGTTTTACAGCGTATAATATTACACTTTTGGACTTTAGCAACATGTTAATGTGCTTTGACTGGCTATGAATGATTAATATAAGTAAACATTTTATTGTGTGACATTTGGGGCTGATGAAAAAATATACCCACATGCCAGAACAGGATCAGTACTTCCAGATTTCTGAAGTTAAAAAAATCCATTTCTGTCTTAACAGAAACAGCTTTTGGCCAATAAAAATGTTAGTAGCTGTGCTCACTAACCATATTAAGATGCCACCCCAGTGTTGATGATTTTGTAATGTAATGCAATACAGGGACCTGTAGTCCTTGCACACACAGTCCAATAAAATCAAAGTTTATAAAGCATTGCTCACATTCCATCTCTTCTATAAAAGAGTATTGGGTTTAGAATATCTCTATAACTTAAGATGCCGATAATAATTGAATTATTAAACATGATCTGATGCCTCTGTAGTGCTTTCTCAAATGCGTCTCTTTAGCATCATTTAGACAGCAGCCGTATCAACCTATGTTTGCACCACAGGTCTCCCTAATTGTGCAATTAATTATTTGTTTACATGCCGGCAGACATTTCTTAGCATTATAAGCATTCAAATCACGTACAAACAGTGAACAGGTGTTAATAAAGGGATGAGGGATGAGAAGGACTCGAGTGGAGATTGAGGATGCAGCTGAATCAGGTTGAATTCTCATTTGTAACTCACCTATGTGGTCATTTACAGACCAGTTTCTAACCCAGTTCTGGGACCATTAGCAGTAAATCTTTTGCAGTTAAGCCTGCCACCAGTAGATAAGGTAATTGAGTTCCAAATAGGTGGTGAGAACTTACTTTGTGTACTGTGCCCTTTGCCCAGCTGCGTGCTGATCAGCTCCCACTGAAGTTACCCAGTCGACTCCTCCTTTTCAGGAGAAATAAGGCCTATTTGAGATGCTCTCTCCTGACTTCCCCCCCTGCTCCTGTGTTGAGGACCACTAAGAGATAGGCTTCCTTCCAAGTGTGGGTGAAGAGAGTGAGGTAAACATGTGACTCCTCCCTCATCACTGAGGTTCAAGCTATAGAATGCTACAGAGAGAGGCTTATATACTATGCCCTTCAAAACCCACCACTTGCATTCCACCAGAAGAACATTCTGCAGTAGACAGAGAGCACATGGAGTTCCTTTCTACAGCCATTACTGAGAAAACTACCAGCGAAGAGGTAAGTGCATGGCTTTAGAGGCTTCCAGCAAATGTCTACCTGAACAAAAAAGAAAAATGAAAGTCATTATGAGCAATGTAATAATGTGAAGAAGCGGGGGGGTAGCACAATTTTTCTAAAGCTTGTTATTGTGTGTGATAGATTAACTTCCTTATAAAGCTTTGAAAAAGCCTTTGTTTTGGTCAGAATCTAAAAATCGTGCATTATGATCTTGTTGAGCTCTCTCCTTTTGGCTTCTTATTTTAAAAGGTCCATTTATCATATCTTTGTTGATGGATTTAAGAAGAAGTTGTTGCTACCTGCTGATTTCTTGGATGCAGTCTCTCCTCACATAAAAATATACTACCACTAAAGTGTCCCGTGCCAGAGCGGATGCCCTTGGTGCAAAGGAGATTTGCACTTACATCGCTATGGTCTTCCAAAAGCATCATCATCCATATATGGGCCTAAGGAAGCTGAGAGAGGGCAGTGTAATTCATACTGCTTTAGGGACGCTACAATCTGTTTAAAGCCAGCGCGCATGATTATCTGTTCTGTGAGCTGATCTTACACATGGCCAGTGCCTCATGCTATTTGACTCCAAGGTAATGATGGTGAAAAAATCTGACCAAAAATACCAGGCACGGAATGTTCGACATTTTTATGTTTGGGCCCTGAGGAAGAGAATGATATTTGGACAAGTGATATTATATTTCTTTCTTTTTTTCATTTTAGATTTTCAAACAGCATAAGTGCTCAGAGCCTCATATTATTGTGATCACAATTCTGGCAAATCATACAAACTGATATATTCGTTAATGATACTGCAAAGTTACTCACAACTCAAAATGCATCACACACAAAAGGTCATCAAGTAGATGAGTTTATTTACACCATGTTTCTTATCATGATATTTAACAGAGGGATATCTGCTATTCCAAGTCAAAAGCTCTCCATTTTGTTTTTATTTCATTATCATTCATTTTCTGCTCCATGGCATGTCAATATAGGCAAGTATCAGTGAGTCGCTGCATCATAATTTAATACTGAAGGTAAAAGTAGCTAGTAAACAAAACACTGTGTAATTAATTTTGTTCATAACTGTTGATTAAAGTAATTTAGTCAATCCCGTGAGAAATGAAGCATCAAGAGGCAAACACACTGCTCAATAAAATAAATTCACCTTTATCTTCAAGAAAAAAAAACAGAAATAAAGATGAGGAAAATCAAAGGAAAAACAAATGTCCTGAAGATCTATCTGCTGAGTTGATGTCCACTAATTAAACAGTCAAATATATCCCCATTAAATACTGTCAAATATGATGTTGGCTAAACAGAGAATACTGAATAAATCATAATGTTACATGTGATTAGGTGGTTGTTTATAAAATGTACTACTTCTACACATCCTTCAAAATCAGCTAAATAAATAGTTGTAAACCTTCTGTTCTTTGTCCAGGGATGGCTTTTATTCTGAAAGAAACAAAAATGATACAAATATATTAATATAAAAACATGTTTATGTTAAATTTTTTTTAACAATCTTTTATTTTAAGAGAAAGGGGAGCTTGAAGATCTCACCTCTGACTGTGAGTTTGGTGGAGCACTCTGCTCTCCCTAATGGATTTTCAGCCACAACTTTGTATTCTCCAGTGTCCTTGGGCCCCACCATCAGGATGAGCATGGAGCACACGCCACAGGTATTGGAGATCAAGTAGTTGGTGTTGGTGTTGAGACTGACGTTGTTACGGTACCAGGTGACATGGGGTGTGGGGTCTCCTCTCACAGCACAGCTCATGTAACACTCATAGCCATCTGGTGCTGTGTGTAGCTTCAAGGGGACCAGAAATTTTGGAGGCCTTTCAAGGTTGCAGGTTTTAGACTCCGGGAGAGCCAGTGTAAATTTTTCTGCAAGAGACAAAACATTCAAGTGATTGTACATGTACGCCTATCACTGCGGACAGGGGACTCCTAATGCCCTGGCAAGCATTGGTGGCTTTGGAGCAGAGCAGTATTTAGCTATGTGGAGCCACATTGCTACACATGAAATATGCGCCCTCTAGTGGAAGGTGCAGTAAAGTACAAGAAAGCATGCTGGAGGCCCATTCTTTTAAATGATATATTTTTAAATTATTATACATTCCACGTACAATAAAGAGTAACCACAGTTTACAAAAAAGAACATTCACTCAGGTTGTATCCCAATAGGCTGATAGCAAACCATTATTACAAACCTTTCTTCTGAGGAATAAGCCACTTAGCCGATTCTGAATGGGGAGACTGTCCCATGTCATTTTTAGCATAGACACGGAACTGGTACTCTCTGCCTGGCATGATATTACTGGCTGTAAACTTGTTGTTGAAAATGCGGTCGGCCACTGTGTGCCAGGTCCTCTTGCTGGAGTCCCTCTTCATCACCATGTAATGCAGACGGTCATCCCGTTTCTCATCCTGTGAAGCTTCCCAAGAGACTGTCACAGTACCTGGTACATTCTCCTCCAGTTCCACTGGCCCTGGTGCTCTGGGCTCATCTGGGAAAACACACAGGTTTGATGTTTATTCTTCTAGAACTATAGGTGTAAAGAAATGTGTATTTGTAAGAAGTATGACCAGATGAAACACATACTTTGGTTATGACATACTGGCATATTTTGCATACAGTATAAAGCATGTCATAACAAATCCTCACATCTTCAGCAACAATGAAGTTCAGGCCTGAGTTTACCTGTGACTCTGATCTCAGTGCTAAATGTCTCTTGGCCTACAATGTTCTTGACTATGATGGTATAGACTCCACTATCAGAGCGTTCTGCAGATGGAATCAGGATTTGAGAGCCTCCTTCAGCGTTGCTAATTGTGACACGTTTAGAAACAGGAACTCCATCCTTAAGCCAAATGACATCAGGCCAAGGAGAAGCCTGAGAAAAGCAGGAGAATACAGAAACACAGTAAAACCTGATTTCACATCATAATCATCAGTACTAAATTAACATTCTGCTCATTTCACTCAAAGGATGACACTTTAACCTCATAATACTCTTCAAAAAGATACCAACCATAGAATACTGTAGAAATTAACTACCACCACTCTCACCACATAAGATAAGATACGGTAATTCTATTGTCATAAACATGCTCAGTGCAACAAGAGGAATAAAGACAAGACAATAAAGAGTATAAAAAAGTCGTAATACTGCAAACACAATAACAAAATAGCTATAACAGATATAATAAAGTAAGATTATTAGTGCAAGTGGTTATGAAAAGTGACTTGTAGCAGTATTTGTAGCAGCAAAGAAGTTATTATTTTTAAGTACCATTACTAGGAGCTGCAAGTGGGGAAATAATTATTTGATCCCCTACTGAATTTATAATTTTGCTGATTTACCAAATAACAGTCTCTAATTCATGAGGTAGTTTCAGTTATATATAGAGAGACAGAATATCAACCAAAAAACAAGTAAAAACATGTTACATAAAAGTTATACACTGATTTGCATGTCATTGAGCGAAAATATTTAAATATTTAAATTTTAAATAAATATTGGCTAGTTCTTCAATGGCATTGTACAATAAAGCCTTTTTGGCACATTAGTTCTTAAAAATGCATCTAATTAAGCAAGATGCTTGACTTTGTTTTTCATGTTTTCTGACATTTCACGAATCAAAACAAAAACTGTGCCTACCACAAAGTTAATGTTTAATCTTGCTGAATTTCCAGCTCTGACCACCATGAAGCTCTTCATCTTAGAATCTGTAAACTTTGGTCTCACTAAACAGAGAGGGAAAAAATTAGGTAGAAAAAAAAAACAATATTCGCCAAAACCTTTTAGGCTTCTTTGTTTTTGTTGTTATAGATACGTTATATTCGACAGAATCAATTACTGAGAGATCTTTATCCTATATCTCCACATGTATAGAGGAAGAGATCTTCGTCCAGTGACTCACCGGGGGGAGGCATAGCCAGAATGTAGTTATCCAGCTCTCGAGATTCTCCCAGCCCACCTTCATTAATAGCTACAACTCTCACCCAGTACATCGCCATTGACTTCAGTCCCTTCACCGTGTAGGAGGTCATGATAATTGCATTGGTATTGCAGCGATCCCATTCAGTGCTTTCTGCAGGTCTGATTTCAACAAAATATCCTTTAGCTTCATCCTGCACTCCAGGTTCCTCTTTTGGTTTAGTCCAAGATAAGGACAACATGGTGTATGTTGAATCTGTCACTTTCAGGTCGATCACTTTACCAGGAGGTTCTGGTGATGGGAAATTGTGATAATATAATTAATGCTGCAAAATGACATCACAAACATCAGTGTGGGGAGGGTAACATTTAAAAAAATCTACTGGTTGTTACAAATATTTTGTTTACTGCACTCCATTATAGGATTAGCTTTTTAATCCTTTTGCTTGACTTACTCTTTGGATCTCTGGCATAGACAAACTCTGATGGTGTGCTTGGTTCACCAGCACCAGAAATGTTGATAGCAGACACACGGAACTCGTACTCCATTCCCTCGATAACATCTCTACACTCATATTTTTTGGCTGTAGACGAAGGATAAATAAATATTGTTATTAATTATTAAAACGAATGTAACTGCAATGAAATGATCTAACTATTGTTAGTATCTAAATTGAAGTACAAACTTTTGATAGGTTCCTCTGGTGGATGAACGAGTCCCCATAAGTTGCTTCCTTTCTTGCGTTTCTCTAGGTTGTAGCCCACAAGATTGCTTCCCCCAGTGTTGGTGGGAGCGACCCAAGATAGGGTGATGCAGTCCTTAAAAGCACTGACCACTTTAGGAGCTGAAGGTGGGCCAGGATATGCTGTAAAATAAAATTCATAAAGCTTCATATATTTCTGATGATTAATTATATAGAATACTATTGAGAAGTATGTTTTAAAGCACCACAATACAGTGCAGATAAGAAACAAACCTTTTGTGCCAGCCTGGACATCCTCTGTCTCATATAACTCGCTAATGCCCTCTGGGGTCTCAGCTCTTATACGGTAGCAGTACCTTCTACCATGATCCACATCAGTGTCTTTGTAATGAGCCTCACCAGGAATGGAACCAATTTTCTTCCAGGTGTTACGTCCAACTTGATTCCGTTCAAGGATGTAATGAGAGATCGGACAACCACCATCATCTTTTGGTGGGCGCCATTTGATCTCAACGCAGTTTGAAGAGGCTTCGATTATCTCTAGCGGTCCAAGTGGTGGTGTAGGTTTATCTGTTAGACATCATATCTAGATATTAGATCTAATGTGGCATGAAAAAGGTATCTAAGGATTCACGGCTATTGTATTCTATATATGCTTTATTGTGCTTACCCAACACAACAAGATTACTAATGACTTCAACCGTGCCAAATTCATTCTTAATTTTGACCTTAATTTCCCCAGAGTCTTTGCGTTGTAACTTGGTTAGAAGCAGACTGGTGTGCCCTTCGGAAATTTCAATCTTGCAGTTGGTGTCTGGTGTAAGTTCCTCGCCTTCTTTGTACCACTGGATTTTCACAGGCTCATGTCCAATATATGGTATTTTGAATTGAGCCTTTTGATTAGTTTTTACAACTGTTGACACGGCAAATGCCTCAACATCCTTGGAATCTAATCTTGGTGGGTCTAGGGGAAAAAAACAATAGCAGAGCAATGTGAAAATCAAGACCAACATCAATGAGACAGAATCACAATATATAATGTTGTTCCATTATCGTACATTAAAAGTTAAGAATGATTTTTTCCCTTTGATTTTTCGAACAGCAGTGCATTTTATGAATTTTATATATCAAACATAACCCTGTTTAACACAACAGAAATACACATTTTTCTTTCTGTGACAAAGACTGATAATCCTTAATCATAATCACAGTGCACTGTAATTTTTTTGTACATAAAGCTCAGTCGCAACAGCTTATTTTACTGGAGAATAAAAAAATTAATGAAAACGGCTTTTAAATGGCTTTGTCGTGGAGCCTTCTATGAATGTTACCAGCACAGTAATCCAAACAAACCTTCAACAGCGATCACTGCTTCAGTTTTACGGCCATCTGCTTCAAATTTATATTTTCCAGCAAATTCCTCTGTCACTTTGTGAATTTTCAGTTTATGAGTAGCGCCCTCTTTGCTGATGGTCATACCCTCTGTGGCATCCAAGATCTAGAAGAGAATACACTCTTTACAGAAACTGTGGCTTTTGTTCAAATTACCAATTTTTTTGCCTTTTTTGCTTTAATCACATCCATACACAGCCATAAAGACTTACATTTTTTATAGGTGTTAATAATATATTCCACATTGTTAAAAAACAACTCATTGCATATTTTAGAATATGAAGACAAGAAAAGGCATAGTGTTGCCCAAATGTTTTATGAATATGAACAGCCCTAGATCTCAAATCCTGGAGAAAACTGCATAGACACATAAAAAAGAACAATATAAAATATAAAGTCTAGATAAAATCAATTGTAAAGAATCCATAAAAACACAAATGTTGAGCTATTACTACTATACACAAGAGTCTATTATACTCCTGTACCTTCCCTGGCCAACAAAAACTTTGGTAAGCCCCCCTACAGGTCCTCTTCCATACTGTACTGTACCTCTTTTCCATCTCGGTACCAAATGCCCTTACATTCTGCACTGCTGAGTTTGCAGACCAGCTCAGCAGCCTCTCCTACAATGGCCTTGCAGTCCTCCAGGCCAGCCGAAAAGTGAACACCAGGATCTGCAATGCACAATTGTATTCTCACTGGACACAATAACTAAATTAGGGGTAGAGTTATTATTTTATATGAATTGCATGTGTTATAAGTCCAGTTTGTAAAATGGCACTCACCTGAGATACTTAGTAAACTGGATATTTTACATTTTGTTATCAACACATGTATTTTAATTATTTAAAATACATGTTTAAATGTAAAATATGAGATTTGCTAAACAAACAATAACCTTTAAAAAAATAGCTGATAGATGTCCATCATCTGTACATTTCTCCATCCTTGTCTTGATCAAGTGTGTTAAATGAGCTAGCTTTTTGCTGACCCATCTGTTCTTCCTGCCATATAATCTTGAACAGTTCATTCTTCGTAACAATCTTGTTGTGTCTTCCGATCATTTGAGATTTCTTCAACACTTCTGTACACATTTTCATCTTGTTTCCCAAAATCAGTGTTCTTGCTTTCAGTCTTTAGTCTTCTCTCAGGAATGCACCAGGACATCTGCTTCTATATTCTTCATGTAAAACAGGAATAGTTTGCATCCCAGCATCTACTTGATATTCTTCCATTCTGTTCAAGTCCTTGTGGCACTTGTTTGAGAAAGTCTAATAACTGTATGTTTTTCTATATTATTTGATTAAATTAAATTAAATTAAATGTGGTAAGAATGGTAAAGACATGACAAACACTTTTAACACACAAACAATGCACACATTAACACAACAAACATTTGTCACAAATCAAACTCTTAAAATATCTTAAAAGAATTTACAAAAGAACTGTGTGATTAAAAACAGTTACAGGAAGTGGTAAAACTGCATGTCCCACAGATTTTATCCAAATATGTACAGAAGACTCTGATTTTGAAAACAAAAAAATGCTGATTTTTGAACAAGACAAGTTCACCTGTATAGTTTTTTAATTAATGGGCAAGTTAGTTTAGAAAAGGTTGTGCCATTGGTTAAACACCTCTACTGGTGAAGAGATCAGTAACAAATCGAATAGTATTAGACCCATCAGTGACTGACATTGTTATTCTAGAATCATTGAAGCGGTGGCAAAGCCATTCTTAGGACAGCATTGTAAAATATAGCTTCCATGCATTCTTTGATATAACCTGTACCATCTCTTACCAATAACTGTCTCTGGAAGAACTGGGGCTTGTCTTGTGCGACTTGAACTCTTGCCAGCTCCGGCTGACTTGTCCAGTGTGGTCTCAGTTTCCTCAGAAGCAGGTGTAGCCCCCTCGCTGCCTTCAGACCCAGCACCAGAAGGATTTTCTTGTGGGTTATCACCTGGGTTACCACCTGGACTACTTCCTGGGTTGCCCTCTGGACTGCCTCCTGGGTTACCATCTGGATTACCTCCTGGGTTATCGTCTGGATTACCGCTTGGGTTTCCTTTTGGGTTACCACCTGGATTTTTGCCATGTGGATTGCCACTTAGGTTATCACCTGGGTTGCCTGGTTTACTTCCTGGATTGCCTCCTGGATTGCCATGTGGGTTACCTCCTGGATTGCCATGTGGGTTACCTCCTGGATTGCCATGTGGGTTACCTCCTGGATTGCCATGTGGGTTACCTCCTGGATTACCATGTGGGTTACCTCCTGGATTGCCATGTGGGTTACCTCCTGGATTCCCGTGTGGATTCCCGTGTGGGTTCCCGTGTGGGTTCCCGTGTGGGTTCCCGTGTGGGTTACCTTCAGCTTTAGTTTATTTATTTTTTTAAACCAATTGATGACAAAAAGGTAGGTGATTGACGTCGCCAAGAAGGTCATAAAGGATGTTTACAATGACATTAAAGGACAATAAAAAACAAATAACATTAAAGAGAGAAGTGACAAAAAAACAGTCACAGAAATACAGACACACACTGAACTTTCAGAGATACAAGGTATACTAATGCCTAGCCAGTAAACTTGTAAACTAATGAGAAGTACAAAATCAGCATGGTTGCTATCTGAAGGATCAGATCTTGATCTAGAATATTCAGTCTAAATCCAGTAGTATCTAAGATTTACTACTATCAATAGACTTTTTCATAATTAAGTTATTTCTAACAAGAGGTCATTAGTAAAATTAGATGATAGAGATGAGATGTATTGTTAGCGTAGATAGCTGAGGCATGGAAATGTATCTCGTTTACGGATGATAAGACAATCACAGAAACGCGGACAAACATATTGTACACATAACACAAACACTGAGCACGAACACACACAGTACACAACGGCACATGAAGCACAAACTGCATAATATAAATTAGGATGGTGTTATGATGAATGATGGATGGTGTTAATAATGGGGGCGAAACAGACCCTGTATGTTTTTACATTATTTATTTGTAGATGAACTGCACACAGGTTAGCACCTCAACTACTGCTACTGGTGTAGTTTAAATATTTCTTTCAAACCACTGAGCAAGAATGTTAGGATAACCTACTAAACATGCTTGAACAATGCCATACTCACATTTTTCTCTGAGTTAAAACATTTACTCAGGGACCTAGTTTGCAGTACTGTTGCTAATTAAATACTAAAGATTACATTAAAGAATTAATGTTGGCTTAACTCCTGTTTCATTATATCTGAGTTAATGTTTAGCCAAGACTCTTACTAATCACAGTGTCTGGCACCAGTGGGCGTTGCTTTAGACACGCTTCTAGAATATCTATAAACAGCACATTGTAGTTTTCATTGTGATCCATATAGTAACTAAGTGATAGAACTTTGGGATTAAATAAGCTTGGGACTGTAAGGGGTTGAGAAGCATGATTTTGAAATCACTATCTCCTTGTCAAAACTGCTAAACTGCTGAAATATTACATTAGAGAATTAAAGTTCACTTCAATATACTCTTAGTTGGTTATTTTTAAGTTCATGCCAAACTCTTACCAATCACAGTGTCTGGCACCAGTGGGCCTTGCCTCACTCGGGTGCGCCCCTCATTCTGTGGAGTTTGTTCAACTTGGGCAGGTTGATTGTGTTGATTTGATTTTCCTACCATAAATGTTGGTATAAATCATTAATATTTTTTCGTGATTATGGCGGATAACCTTAGCAATTACTTAGCATGCTTAAACATCAAATGCTGTTTTTATACCAATTTTATAACATTCAAGTCTAGTGTGCAATACAGTTAGAATGCTAAATTAGTATATTAGGGAATTATTGTTGTCCTAAATTCACTATTTTCATCTCTGGTTAAAACCAATTTTGCAACATTCCTTTAAGATCTAGTTGGTAATATTGTTAAAATGCTAGAATAGCATGTTAAAGAATTATGTTGACTTCAGGTAACTCCTAGTTGACGATGTCTAAACTCTTACCATCCACAGTGTCTGGCACCATTTGGGCTTGCTTTATGCAAGCATGCTCCCCAGTCTGTCCTTTTTGCCCATTTTGATTAACTTCAGGAAGATTTGATGCTGCTAAGATAAGTAGTAGTATAAATGGTGAATATGTTCTTTCTGATTATACTCCGTTTTTCTCTGTTGTTGTCTGTACTGCGAATTACAGTGGACATGGTTATATATGTTTATCGCTTGTTTAAAACAGCAAACATAGCAAACATTGAGTGCTGACACATCTACAGATACAATAACTCAAGTAACAGAAACAACATTTATGCAAATGGACACAGAAAATGATGTGTTTGACAATAGCAAATGGCAGTGGTAACAATGTAAAAGGTAATATCAGTTATCAATATACGACCTGCATGAATTTATGCCTATATACAATGCAGTAGTTTGTACATAGTTTAGTTAAAATTTAACATTATCTTATCTCTGATTACTTTTTGAAAATGTTTGGTAATCAACCAATTATGTATGTTAATCAAATAACTGACAATCCGTGACAATACATACAGCATTGTAAATATTAGCATAGCATTAATAGAAGCAATGGGCTGATTTTAAAAGGTCCATAGAAGGACTTGCCTCTCCCAATGAATTCTAAGGTCATCTCTTAGATAAATTCAGTTTGAGTAATTGTTTTGAACAGAAAGGGCACTACTACTCTGGACCTTCATTCAAGGTTATACAGGTGTGTGTGTGTGTGTGTGTGTGTGTGTGTTTGTAGGGGCAGGCACACCTTTGTGTGCTCTTACCTATGACGGTATCTGGGACCAGAGGTCCTGCTCTTTCACGTTTCCTAGATTTAGCTCCAGCTGCACCCCCAGTATCGGCACCGTCTCCCAACAAGCCATCAACTCCTGCACCTCCAGCACCTCCTGCACCTCCTGCTCCTCCTTCAAGACCAGCATCTCCAGCTCCTCCTGCAAGACCAGCAGCCCCTGCTGCTCCTGCAGCACCTGCGCTAAGCTTCCCTGCTGCAGCCGCAGATAAATTTTTAGTTAGTGCAGTGGTAGCTTCTTCGCCAGCTGCAGCAATCTCTTCTGGGCTCAGGCCTGCTTCCTTGGCCTTGGCTTCAGCCAGCTTCCTTGCCTCTTCCAAAGCTTTGGCTTGAGCTTCTGCTGCTGCGGCTGCGGCTGCAGCCTCAGACGCAGCTTTCGCCTCTTGCTCTGACATGCCTTTAGCCTTTGCGGCTGCTAGTGCAGCCTCAGCAGCTTGAGCAGCGGCCGCTGCCTTGGCAGCTGCTGCGGCCTGTGCTACTGCCAGGGCAGCTTCAGCTTCAGCTTTGGCTTTGGCAGCAGCTGCCTCCCTCTCAGCTTTGGCTTTTTTGGCAGCCTCTGCTGCCTCTGCCATGTCCTTCTTGTTCTTCTCTTGCTGCTCAGCAGCGATTTTAGATAGGTCTGTATTGCCACCACCTGCTTGCGTGGTCTTGCGGGCTACCTTTTTGCCTTTGGCAGCATCTTTGTCAGCTGCAGAAGATACAATTGTACAGGAAGATGTGAGGATCTCATACTACTGACCGTGTTAGTCTAATATGTTTCTTACATAAAAAAATGAATAATACATAAAAAGTGAATGGTAACCCAATTAGTCTTTTCTCAGTTTAAACCTAATTTAAGAATTTATTCTTAGTTGTATATTTAACCTACCTTCTACCACAAGCCAAGCACTGCAAGTCTTAATGCCAGCCGTAGCAGTATAGATCCCAGCATCCACAGGCATACAGTCAATGATTTTCAGTCGGTGAATAAGTTTATCCTCAGAAACAGTAATCTCATATTTATTATTGTTGGATAGTGGAGAATTTTTTAATGACCATGCAATCTGATTCATGGGTATAGAAGTCACACACTCGAAGACTGCATCTTCTCTTTCTACAGCTTTTACTTCCTGAATCTTCACAATAAATTCTACAGGGGGGACTGAATGAAACAGACAGAGAAACGAAATGAAAACCAGGAATCCCAAGTAGATGCCAAAGAACTGTTTAGAATTGAATTTAAATCCATTGGTTCAGTTACTGAAAACGTACTCTTAAAATCGGTTGAGAAGATATTGACTCCTTCAACGTCCACTTGATAAATACCAGCATCCTCAGGATTAAGATTTTTGATGGTGAACACATACTTTTTACCAACTTGCTTCAGGAAGTGCTTCGCCTCACCGTCCTCATCTTTACTGAGTGGAACCATGACACCATCCTAAACAGATGAAACAGATGGTGCTCTGCTTTCCAGATGTACGCTCTTAAAAATACATTGAAAGACAACATGCAGCCATTTAGATGTACCTTGTAGAGGAAAATGCGACTGCTGGGATCTTTTAGTTCCAGATCCAGTTCAAATCCAGCTGCTTCATCTGACTTAACCTCAATCGGTTTCAAGTTAGAAAGGTGCTGAATGAACTAATAGAGTACAAAGTAAATTGTATTAAGATGAGATGTTTCTATCTATCTATCTATCTATATTTATTTATTTACTTATATAGTCCTATAAGTAAATGTATATACCTGAGCCTGTTCTTCCTCCCTTTCTTTCTTCATCTCAATCAGTTTTTTCAGCATTCCACGGAAATCAGTGATGCCATACTCACTACAAATGCGCTCATAGTCTTTCTTATCAGCTGACAATAATAGATCCCACACTGATTCATCAATGTCTCCTTCCCTTTTCTCCTCAACCTTTTTTCCAGCACTACAAATGGAATATTCAGTTTTTTACAAAATAATTACATTTTTTTTTTACAAAATAATATACTGACAGACAGACTCCAAGTCATTCTTTAAAATTGGCCAAAGGTCATTCAGGAAATCAGGTGTCACAGGTACCTTCTCCTAAGCTTCTTTCTGAACTCTGTTGGGTCCTCAGAAGCTGAAGGCAAATGTTAGAAGCATTATCATTATTCTGAATGATAATTCATAAATTAATATATGTAGTTAAATAACATTAAACACAAAGCAGTTTTAATGTTATGCAATCAAAGGGTGAAAAAGTTTATAGCAGCTCAGGAACAAAGTAATATCAAGATGGGATATCCAACGTACACTTTCCTGCCTTTTGAATTTCTTTGCTTTTTTTGAATCCCACTGCAAAAGAATAAAGATAACAAAGATGGAGTGATGCCATTAAAGGCATATTACATGTATTTCAAGCAGCTCATTACTGTAATATGACTTGAAAAATCTGGTACCACACCTTCGATGATGTTTAGAACAACAGTGCAAACAGCCTTTCCGTACTCATTAAAGGCGTAGCATTTGTATGTGTCACCATCCTCACCACTTACTTTAGGAATCTGCAAAGTATAAAAAAAATCAAGCAATCATGAGCTATTTAGTAAGTAACCTACTAAATTCGTTTGCAATTGAGAATGGTATGAACAAATGTTTGTTCAAGGCAAGACAAGGACAACAGCTGATACCATGAATTCTGAAATGTTATAAAATAACAAGAATTGTAAATGAAAGATATATGAATGTTCTGACCTCTAAAGTGTGTTCATTACTTGTAGGGTCATATTTGCACTGAAACTTTTGTGGATCATTCATCTCTCCATTGGCTCGTTTCCATGATACAGTGGGCGTGGGATCTCCAATTACAATGGCTTTAAAGATGGCTAATTTACCTAATGGCAAATGACAGAAGTTAGTATTTTGTAACATAATGTCTGGTCAGTCAAGAAAGAAGTCAGCCCATGAACCCTACATGTATCAGCCCATGAACCCTACATGTATCAGCCCATGAACCCTATATGTAAAACAAAATTATTTTTTTACATTCTAAATGACTTACAGTCTTTTTCTGCCACAGTATTTACACATATGGATGTCAAGGCACACAGGAAATTTGCTTGTAAACATTAAGACCAGATCATAAGACAACATAGGACAAGAGCATAGCTACCCACTACCCATCCTAGTGCAATGTTTTGCAGACAGTTTAGACCAACACTGGATCAAGAATAAACTGCGATTGGTGAAGTAGTGAATTGTTTCTCACTCGTTGTGTTTCCATAATGGTTATCTATTATTATCCAATTAGACACTTGGTGTATTTTGAATAGATTTTCACTGCAGCCAGCCATACCTTCTTGTATGGTAAGAGCGATGGGTTTGCGAGTGAAGTCAGGAGTAGTTTTCCCCTCTGGCAGTTCCTCAATAAACTGTGTGATCATAACCCCAGGGACCTTTGATCTCCTTTTGATGCCTACGAACAACCACATCAACACTGTAACCTTGCAGTCGATGTCAGTCTGCACTTACTGGCTCAAATCACAATTGCATCAATAATATATTAAGCATTATATAAGCAAAATATTTCGCATGTATTCAGTTTTGAGGTCAATGAACTCCATAGCGCAAACTTGATAAGGACACTTCTGGTTTAGAAACAAACAGACTATTTCTTTAAAAAAGGTCTTTGAGACCTATGATTTACTTTAACAACTTAAATAGATCTTACCATATTTTCTGACGCTTGTTTATCCGTGTTTATTTTGTTAGGTAAGTGATTAAGAGGGATTGGATATTGTGGAATGCAACAAAATACACAATCAATAAAAACTGAATGACAGCAACCTGAAAATCTACATACACACAATGTAAATATACACCGATCAACCATGACATTAAAATCATCGTCTAATATTGTGTAGGTCCCTCTCATGCTGCCAAAAGGACTTTGATCCATCAAGACATGGACTCCACAAGAGCTTTGAAGGTGTGGGATGTTATCTGGAGCTGAGATGTTAGAAGTGGGTCTTTACAGTCTTGAGCTGGGGCCTCCGGCTTCACTTCTTTCCATAATGCTTCTTTCTCCAGGTAGGTGATGTAAAAGAAAATGTGATTCATCAGACCAGGTCACCTCCCTCTATTGCTTCATGGTACAGTTCCAAAGCCCATATCTCAAGAGAGATTCAAGATTCAAAGATTTATTGTGCAAGACATGCATGGGAATTGAAATGCTGTTTCTCACAGAGTCAGCATGGGGACTCTGATCACTCTGCAACTATGTAGCCCCATATGCATCAAGCTACAGTGCAACATAAATGTTCTGTCACCTTTCTGTTATAGCCAGCATTAACTTGTACAATAGAAGCTCCTCTGTGGATTCAGACCAGGCGAGCTTGCCATCATTTCCCACGTGCATCAGTGAGTCTTGGCTATCCATGAGCTAGTAGCTGGTTCACTGCTTAACCTTCTAAGGACCATCAGAAACAGTCCGCAAGAACTGTTGTTTTGGAGATGTTCTGACCCAGTCATCTAGCCATCACAGTTAGGCTCTTCCCCATATTTTCTTTTCCCAATATCTTCAAGAACTACTGCTTCCTTTGCTATTTTGTGTCAGTGGTTTTGATGTTATGGCTGATCAGTGTGTATATATATAAATGCTTGTGTTCCAATAACTAACATAGCAGCCTGATGAAACACACAAATAAAATTCATGGTATAAGTGACTCCAGGAACTGCAATATTGGTGGTGCTGTCTACTCATAGAGCAGTACATTGATGCCAGGATTTCAATAATGTTTCATATCTGATTTTAACCTCATCTGATCAGTAACAAGCCATGAAAGAACCTTGTTGCTGCACATATCTTGTTCTTAAAGGATCTGTATTTGTGTGCTTCTTGCCTGAGTGATTCTTCCTTCCTAACACTTGTCCTATAGCCTTGAGGATGTACTTTACCAACAGTACAGACAGCATCAGCTTATGCACGAGTCAAGATTCTTTTTGGGATGCTTTCAGGGATTTTAATCTTCACTACCATAAGTGTGCAAATTTAAAGCATAGTCTTTTGGCACTTTTCTATGTCCGTAGATGTTCAGGTTGCTGTCATTCAGTTTCCTTACCTTTTTTCTTTGGAGACTGACCCTCTGCTCCTGGTACAGACATAACACAGGGAATGGGAAAACAGAGCAGGTGAACACGTAAATGTTAATCCTGACAAAGGCATGGCTGAGGACCCATACTTTGATAGGATTCAGGACATAGACAACAACCAGTCTACACCAGGGGTGGAAATCCATGCTTAAAAACCTAAATATAGATATTAATAAAGAGTAAATAAGTTGTTTAATGAAAAACTCTGATCTCAAGGATTCATAACATACAGTGGTTTCCCGAGGTAGTATATTAGCTACCTTGAAATGTATTTTTCAACATTAGATAGCTAACAAGCACTCACAATGGTATGGGTTTAATAAATAGCTGTTGGTTTGATGGCTAAGTTAATTAAAAAATATATAATTATATTTTTAAAAACACAAGACAAAATACACTCATATGATTACACACTAATCATTATTTCAGTTTACTCTACTACTCCTATTAAATGGAAAATGTATTTAAATACTATAATCTAAATAACTGTAATCCAGCTATTAACCTGCTTTCCACCGCTGGTCAACACACAAAATAGACTGTGAGGTGAGACTTCAGCCTTTGACAACAAATTTCTGCTCTTTCCAATTCAATTATGGATTGAATCTCACAGAAGTTTTGCCAAAAGGCATGGGGAAATGACTGGGGGACACAGAAATGGGAATTAGGTAGGTGATGTTATAGAGAGTAAATTAGGAGAAATTAGGAATGCGTTAGGAAGTGGATACCATGGACAGTACTGTCATCATGTTGAAAATGTGAATTGTCTTCCTCAGTGGATTGAAAAAAGGATAAAAGGTGTTTCAGTTTCCATTTTGCCCCTGAGTATTGCCACTGCTCCATAGCTGGTCAAAAGGCCAATTGATGAAGTGCAAAAATCTAGTTTACAGTCTGATCATGTAGAAAATGCTCCCTGATAAGCTAGGACTAATAACATCTAATATCTACTTTGCATATTGCCTGGCTTCCTGAGCAATGATCTGTGAAATAACTTGTTGGGGGCATTTTGGATTTAATCTGCATGTGTTTTCATTTCTCAGCATCCTTTTGACCCTAAAACTTCAGAAGGTCTGTGAAATCTTTAGAGAAGTTTTTTCAACCTTTTTATTATTTCAAATCCCCATTGTTTCAGTTTCATCACCCCTATAAATACCTCCCTCCTCTTCTAAATTATATTGTAATTTATGGCATCTTTACAGTCATGGCGTGCTAAAAGCTAATTACTCCTAGAATTTATGATAAGATTAAATTTGTGATACCACCGTGTGATCATTTTGTTTTAGCATCTTATCATCATAACTAGTGAAGTATGTTACCATTTGACCCTTGAGCACCAGTGCCACCTTCTGTCCTGTTAAAATATAACTGTATAATAATACATACATTCCTTACTTACATAATGCCCTTGTTTAACAAAAAACAGTATTTACTGGAATTACCCACAGAAAGGAGCCTTTAATTTGGACCATATAAGTAAACATTAAGGCTTGTAGCAAGGCTTGCAACATAGTGTGCATTTTCCAGATCACTGACACTGTCGCCATTTGAAGGCTGTGTCATGCCTATATTAGAAATGTCTTGTCTACACAGTTTTTCTCTATAAGATTTGTTTTTTGACCACCTAGTGGCCACCGTCTTCCAAACACATTTTTTCATCTGCACATTTATTCCCTCAGAGTCAGAATACACTTCTTTGCTACCCATTAAACTGATCACTGGCAACGTTGCTAAACAAGCCAACAATCTTTGTCGATTGGGAGGAGCTTCGTGTAAGTTGAATAGTTAGTGTTATATAATAGTATATAATATAATATAGTATTACGATAACATTATTTTTAGTTTGACTCCTTAATAACCTTGTAATTAAACTTGGAGGGAAAGTGAATGCAGGTTTGGAAAATGTTTGTTCCACGGGGCACAGCATTGACAATGATAAAAAAAAAAAAAAAGCTATTTCAGAGCTCCTAATATGTATGTGTCTTTTATGATTAAATTTTTTTTCAGTAAGATTTCTTATTTAAGATCCTCATGGCAGGCAAATTGGTTTGAATCATACCTGTTCTTTATCCTTTATAACTTTTTTAAACCACAACAGAAACAGAAATTCTTTGTCTTAGATTAGCTGAGTAGCCAAAGACAGTGGAGAATGTTCTGGGGGCCAGCATGAGGTTAGCCCTCTCTATTTATGAATGAATGAATACATGAACAAATGAATGAACAAATGAATGAATGAATAAACAAACAAACAAACAGATGAATGAACATAAGAACAAACAAATGAACAAACAGATGAATTAGCGAATGAATGAATGAGCAAAGAGATGAATTAGTGAATGAATGAATGAGCAAAGAGATGAATGAATGAATGAGTGTATTAAATAAATGTAATAAATAAAAGTTATAGTGTTGAATGCACTTCCCCAGAAGGAGCCTGTGAATTCTCACAGTGCATTTGAATGATTGTAGTGGTGCATTTGATTGCATTTGATGTGTGGTGCTTTGGGGAGCTTTGGGGAACTGCCCAGCTTGGTGCTTACCGCCCTGCCCCGTGGCAGTCTGATCTGTAACTTTTGACTTCTTCCACATCTTGAAATTTCTTGGTATCTCAAGATTACAAAAGTACCACTGAGAGAGAGAGAGAGAGAGAGAGAGAGAGAGAGAGAGAGAGAGAGAGAGAGAGAGAGAGAGAGAGAGAGA
>JBBPDC010000109.1:16002256-16025690 GCA_037974485.1 Hemigrammopetersius urotaenia | reverse complement strand
ATATAGATAGATATATATATATATAGATAGATATATATGATTGTATATTGATTAAACTTTCAAAAGCTAGTGTCGACTATACAGATTAAACTATGATTGATAAGGAAATCTATTGAATATATTGAATAATATATTATAAATGCTGCAAATGATATGTAGTTAAAGCATATGTAGTTAATGCAGTTATATCAGTTACCATTTTGAAATATCAGGTTCCACACTGGTTTCCCTGTAATTTTATCTAGCTAACTGGCTGGATTCACATGTTTCCATACCATCTTCCATAAATGTAAGGTAAAGATTACAGAAGCCTGTGAAGGTATTAACAAATGAAATGTGAGATATTCTGGAGGGGTTACTTAGAGTATAACTCTGTATGCAAGTGGTTGGTCCACAAGTACTCTCGAACACAAGGTCACTAACTCCTCAGCCCAGACGTCTGATTTACAGCGGCATCATGGCAGCTATGCCACAGAGACTCACGCTGAACACAGCCCAGGACAGAATGTAAATCAGCAACTATTTCTGTGGCCTCGTTAAACGACAGGTTGCAGAAAGGTTACTGGAAGGTAGGAAGAGTTTGTCACATACGCCCTTATATCAAGGTAATCTGAATGTATTAACACCCCACACATAATTGCCACGAATATGTCCTTTGTCTCTCTATTTGTCTCATAGAATGACTGGATCAAAGCTGTTATATTGCAATAACAAAGACTTGGAGTTTTGAAAACATGCCCAGATGGTCACTGTGTTCTTTTTAAGGAAACTCAGTCTGGCTGGGAGAAACACACACACACACACACACACACACACACACACACACACAAACACACAGAAACACACAGAAACACACAACACTGACAGACCAATAAGAAGCATTTTATGACAACCTGAAAGGTTTTTGCTGGATAAAATGTTGCATATGGGTTTTATACATCTTCTCACAGTCTCTGTTGTATATTTCCACTGCAAAAAATCATATTATGGCAATTGAAGGCAATTGTAAATGTAATCAATATTGTTTAAACATTTTTATTAATCTTTGCTTTTTATTTATTTTATCAACCAATAAAAAATAAAACATTTTTTCTATATAAAATGACTTAAAACAAGTGAAAAATAGTAATATAATAGCCTTAGTAGCAATGTTGTAATGGTAATGGAATATAGTGATATAATAATATAATATATAATAATATAATATCCTATTACATATAATAATATTCTGCCAAGATTTTTTGCAGTGTGAGGATAGCAGAATGTGAATCACTTAATGTACTTTTGTTACAATTTATTTTTGAGTAAACTCTTCTTAATAAACTACACATTCTGTACATGCTTAGATCAGTAATGGTTTGCCTTAGAATTCATCATACGCTGTTTGACTTCATATCACACATCATATCATATCACATGTTTTGGTTTTGCATTGTTTAGCCCTAATATTTGTTATTATCACTAGAGGACCTTGAAATGAATACTTACTAGAAGCCTCTAGTCATTATCTTCTGTCTTTCATATGAATTACATTTAATATAATTAATCAGGAACATACATATTCAAATACAGGTCAAATGTGAGACATGGGTTAGATTAGTTGGGCTGCCAACAATAAACTACTGCTGTCTGTGACAAAATTAATGGACACTTCTAAATGAAACGCTCTCACTGTAGTGTCTGTGCATGTTTGGGGTCGTTATTCATTGTGACGCTGTGGTTGTTGTGTGATATTGCTCTTGTTTAACTCTGCAGACTGTGAATTCCTAAAACTGAATGTTGCCACTGAGGGCCAGCCAGATGATACCATGTGGCTGTGTGGATTGGCACAGTTCTGAGATGAGTGCCGTGTGAACCATGACAGAAATGAATGAGCACGGCCTGCAGCCAAGCCTAGCTGTCATTGTGGAATAACACATTAGTTTAGAAAAATAAAATGAGGAAAAAATCTATTTAGAACAAGGACTTGTTTATTTATCTTTGTTTGTTTGTTTGTTTGTTTATTCACTGTTCTAGGACCCAAGTTTGGTTCTAAAGTAAGCTGAGGACAAGTCCAAGTCACGTTTTTTGTTTATTTGCAGCGAATGTGCTATTAATTAATGTCGATTCACCATCTCTGTCTTATAACAACAACATATGATATATTTCAGACTGTGCCGTAAACATATCGAGTGTCAGTCATGTTGTCCTTTCGCGTGCTTATGTGTGAATGTGGCTGCTTGTATTTGGATTAGAAGTGGAGGCGTGCGAAATGAAAGGATTCCAGTTGGACTCCAGACACAAGCTTTGGCAGTAAGTGGCTGGCCATCAAAATGTTGTGACCGACATGTCAAATACAGTGCCGCGGCATCATTCAGAAAACATTCAGTGTCAGGAACTGCCAGGATGGACAGTGTGCATGTTGTGTAAATACTAAAAACTGTGACTGCAGAGGACGTGCCTAAAACAACAGCAATAAAAATTTATTGCTGTGTCTCGAAGGAATCATTGTCAGAATTCCTATATGAATATTCATTTCCAAATCTGTGAATGCATCATGATGCTCTATAAATAAAAATGCAATCTAAGTCTGGCGCAGCTTAACAGATGAGCATGTGGCATGTAAAAAGGATGATGTGTCTTCAAGTTATTAGAGTAGAGATGATTTGAACTGCTTTTGTCAGTTTTTAATTACTAATATATATTTCTAAACTCAAACGCATGCTCTTATTTCAGCTCAAGGGTTCTGTTTAAAAATGCTGTAACTTCTGCTGTTGAAACTGACTTTGCCTGCTCTTGGTGGATATTTGCACTGCAAAGGCAGGTTCACACGTTCCAGTTTCAAGCTGTTGAGTCTATTTGCTGCATTCCTCTGGCTAAATGAGTATCAGTAGGGTGTGAGAGAAACCCCATCTATGCTGTTAAAAATAAAAGTTCTCAAGTGGTTCTTGGCTGGGTCTGCACTGATCAGCAATATCATTAAAACTATCTGCCTTATTATTTAGGTCCCCTCATACTACCAAAAGACCATCCTATAATGGATAAGACAACTTTGTCCAGCACATACTACAGATGCTTGATTGGATGGAGATCTGGGAAATGTCTGTCTCCATGAGTGTGCCTTCTTTCTATAGTGCACCCTAATGCCACATCTAAGTGACACACACACACACACACACACATTTGCAACCATCCTTCCTCATAATGTAAAAGTCAGTTTGTCTTCTTTCATTGCTTCATGGTTCTGATGCTCACATGTCAATTGTAGGCAGAGTTAGCATGGGCACTCTGAGTGGTCGACTGCTACACAGCCCAATATGCAGGAAGGTACAATGCAATCTGTATTCTGACACTGTTCTGTCCTAGCCAGAATTTTCAACAATTTGTACTACAGTAGCACTTCTGTGGGATTGCATCTGACAAGTTTAAATTAAGTTTTAAATGTTATGGCTGATCAGTGTAGGATTAAAGGAAAAACATATAGTTGTTCAGTTAAATTTAATAAAGGTCATTCCTACTTTAACAAAAATGTATCCTTATAGCTTAATCTATTTTACATTTCTTTAGAAAACCAAACGTGGTTCCTTTATGGCATCACATTAATGGACAATTTTGACACTTTTGTGTTTAAGGATGTACTGATATGTAGAACTTTTGTCCTTGCAATGTTCACTTGTGCAACTAATTCACATTTTTTTCTCATGACCAATTGCCAAAAAGTAGCAAGACCACATGGAGATATATGTGAGTTCTTCTGAGGTCCCCTGGATCACGTGGACAGCTGAGGAGATGTGCAAACATGCTTTCGTTACAGATCAGGTTATATTAAGCCTTAGGCACCTTGAGCATGATTCCTGCCAAATTCCGATGGCCCTTTTGCCCAGCTGGAAGTGTGATCAGAGGAGTAGCCTTTTGAGGGAGTGGTGTTTGTGGGTTGGCCTCCATGGTATTTTCTGTGCATCATGTGGTCTGCTAGGGACACTGAGAAGGAGGGGGATTGGATAACTGAGATGTCTCTATTTACAGCTACAGTCAAAGTGTTTCATTTTTCTTCCCTAGATATTGCAGTGGGAGTCACCAACAGCTATTCATCCGGGTGCAATCCATTTTTTATACGTCTTCTCTTTACCCCTCACCACTAGTCGTCCCCCTCCCCTGTCTCCATAGGTGATCTTCAATTCTTCATAAGCTCCTCTGCCTGTTTGCAGTCGTTCATCCCTTTCTCTGTCTCCGTCCATAGAGTTAAACCTAAATCTGTGCACCTCTAGGTTTCTCATTGCCCCATAAATGTTCCACCTGTTGCCTGCAAATCCCCAGAGCATTTAAATGGAATCCTGCCAACATGACCTCCCTCCTTCTGGCTTGACCCTAAGGGTAGACTGGCATGTTGGTGTATCACACAATTAATACCACTAGATCCTGTGCTAATATGGAACTGATTAAACTCAAAAAGATGGGAGATCACAGGGACATGTCTTGGGTACAAGCCAGGGGTAGCAGCAACACAGGACTGTGATGAAAGGGGAGATTCTGTTTCTCTGGCGTTCTTACAGATGCCAGCACTGAATCTGCCAAACCCCTGCTCTGCTCAAACGAGTCATGTTCACAGGCCAGCGAAAAATCATAAAGGTGTTTTCAAAAGAATTTTGGGTGTTTAGCTTATTTCTGCTTTTTATAATAAAAAAGCCCTGGTGCTAGAGACACACTACCCTCACACAGGAATATTTTTATACCTCCCAACATACCTGATCCAGCTTATTAACAGTTAACAACCCCCTCAGTGAGTTGTAGTGGGCATCTTACGACATGGAAAGCACTAAAGTGTGCAAGGACTGGAAAACACTGTATTACAGGGCCGCAGCTGTTGTTGTCTAACAGGTCACTTTAGTGTGGTGAGTTGTATGCAGGAACAACATTGGGATTTTCTGTGCATTTTGCAAAAACGCCCCAATGAGTTGTGTGTGGTGTACATTAATACATGATGATTGCAAAATGAGTTATTTAGATGCACATTCACAAGCTATTAAACAGCAGTGATTTACTGCATCATGTTTTCTACTACATATAGTACTATAGCTCAAGTACCATGCATGTGTAGACTGGATTGAACAGAAGATTGAAGATGCCATAATGGGTGATCCAAAGAGACAAAGAGTTTCATTTTAGCTTCAGGATTCATTTTAGATTAGTATGAAACATGCATCAACAAAGATGCAAATCGACATTTCGGAGCAGTAAGATAGCAGCCCCTCTCTTAAGCATTTGCATTTACAGCTATTTTTACTTGTTTAGTCAAGTGGTGATTTTTAGAAGCTTTGTGTAATGAGTCTAACTGATTTAGCTTATGTGTATATTTCAAAAGCATATACGTAAAACATAATAATAATAATAATAATAATAATAATAATGATAATAATTTTCTACTATTATTTGATTACATATATGATTACATCTGCATCTCTGAATATTACTGTTGTTTTACTGTCTTAAGTGTGCTTTCCTGTAGGCTTTCCTCCTTCATTAATTGCTCAGATTGTCAGTGTAAGTGGTATTTTTGTTGATGGTCAATTCACAGTTGAGAAAACTAATAAAGGTGACTTTATTATGTCATTGAACCTATGGACAACTACAACTCACTGTGGAAATGTCATCAGAGATGAAGTCACAAAGAGGGGGTAGTGGAGGTTGTATCTGTGGAAGAAAAAGAGAGGTGTCAAGCCTTATCTACTTATGGCTATAATTGGTAATGTCCATTCTCTGTCAGCTGTCATACTGTGGGTTAATGGCCTGGAGCCTCACACTCACTTCGGTGGCTCTAGCTGAGAGCAGCTTTGAAATACAAAGACTTAAAAGCCATTGCCATCTTCTTTGAAATTGAATTTGATAATGCTGTACTGCAAACATTTTCAGATATGGATTGAAAATAGCTAGATTCTATTAACAGCAAATGTCTTGGGTTTAGATAAGGTGGCACATCTGCATAACGCAAGATAACGGTCTTATTTTAATGAAAATGACAACATTAGGAAGTTTAAGGAAAAAGGTCTGCACTTTAGGCATGTTATGCATTTCTTTTTTATGTCTAAGATGAGAATGAAAAGAAAATGTGCAGATCATCGCTAAATGCAGACTACAGGGTGGTGTGTACTTGCATTGTTATTACATCAACATCATTTTACTACAACATGGGTGTTCAGTGAGGGTGTCACATTGCTTGAGTCTGTGGCCTATGGCCTGCACTCTTCCTGTTATCATCATAACTATTGCAGCCTAAAGATTAGATTACATACAGCATTCATGTATATACTGTATGTCTGTGTGTGCATATTTTTAGAACATACGTAAAAATTGTGAAGCCATGGCCCCAGTTATGTACATTAATGTTTCTGGGCTTTTATTGATGTGCATTATGTGGAGCTCCTTTAGATTTCTTCAGAAATGTTTTTCACACTCAGATTTCTCATTTCTATATATGGTTCTTTAAAGAATCAGGAACTGAAAGGTTTAGGCACAACTGATGATATCAGTTCAAGCAACCTTAGAAAACTTGGGCAGACATGATAAAGTGACTACAGGAAGGCTGGAGGTAGTTCTGATGTCTAGATCAAAATACTAGTGTGCTGTGGCATTGCATTAGGGCACATCAGCCTGTCTGGTTCTCTGAGAAGCTGTGCTATGACAGGCAGCAAGCTGGGTGGTTGGGGAGTAAGTCTGCGGTTTTCAAGGAATGGTGGTCTCATGAACAATTCTGAACAACAGTATCAGATCGAAAGCTCAAAAAGTTTGGGAACCCCTGGCATAGGTTATGTCACCTATGTAACTTCAGGAACCTGAGAAGTGTGGGTGTTAGGAGATATGCTGCAGTGGTGTATAACTCGTTATTTACAAGGACCAATTTCTGAAAGAAAAAAAAAAACAACACGCAAAGGATTGCCAGGCATCTCTGCTCTGATTCTGTCATTGTTGCATTACAATCCAATTTCCATTGATAGGCATGTTTGTACACATGAGTATGTGTATATGTGTATATGTGTACTTCTGCTGCATGTTCCAATTACCCCTTGCTTGGAAATAACAAGGTTTTATTTACATACATACAGCGATCACAGACTGTATATAAAAGTTACTGGCTACCTGCAGATATGTAAACTGTGCCTTGCCCAAACAGCCCCCTATTAAACTGATCAATTTCTGATTATTACAGCATGTCCACAATTACCTCATGGAAGCACAGCAGCACACTATCAAGCAAAACACAATTTCTTAGTGATGATTTCATCTGTGACGTTCGTTTGGGCAATGCAGGCAAACCACGTTTGATATCTGCCAATGGAACAGCATCTATTATGCAACGTGGACCAGTTCAGCAGGAAAGACCACTGTGGTCTCTGCATCATTTGTTATGCTCTTTAACCAGTAAGCAGAATGTATTTGGTTACATAGTTCACTGAACATATACTCCCAACTCTTTCTCTCACTCGCCTAACTCAGAAAACACATTTGAACAGAGAATACACAAATATCAAACAATACATAAAAAGTGTTATGCAGCACTTGCCCTGTGCATCTGTAAAAAACATCAGTGCAATGTAATGTTAGTCTTCTACCGTATCCTGTAATTATGACTGCTCTAGATGTTGCAGGCAGTAGGTGTTTTTCTCATCAAAACTGCTTATTCCATAACAGCAGTCACTTGTTAGTACTGCCACACAATAGTTTGAAAAGAATGAAATGCTGTCAATCACTATGAGCTGGATCGGTGCCAACTCCCATTTGGGAGTCAGTGATGTGGTTCAGAGGTGTCTGTTGTCTAGTGAACATGTAAATGGGGCTGCTGATAAAGATTTGTGTAACCCAGAGATATATTGGCTAATTAACTAATATGTTTTTCTTTGGATTTGCAGAAAAATAAGGCACTGAAAAGATTTGAAACAAAATAAAATTTGATAATGTGAAACTGTTTTATGTTTTCTCTGTGTCTACATGAGTTTCTGCTGGGTTCTCCAGTTTCCTCCCAAATTCCAAAGACATGCTTCAGGTTCTAGCACACCCTGCATCCTGGTTAGCATTAGCGGTTCAGACAATGAATGAATTCTGTATCATACCAAAATAATTAGTCGATTAGCACTGAAATGGGAGATTTTATAACGTGCCAGATAATTTCCTGAAGAACTGTAACCAAACTGAATCATCGTAAGATCAGAGATTTATGTTCCTATGTGTAGCACATTGCATTTACATTTGTCTGTAAACAATACATGTGTTAGAACTGTTTCTTTTTTTCTTTCTTTCTATACACATACACGCGTAATAACAGGGGTGTGTGTGTGTGTGTGTGTGTGTGTATGAGGTGTTGCTGCCATCGTCAGTCACTAGGCACTCTGATAGGAGTCTACAGTGCCAGATGCCCATTGTCAGCACTCTCGGTTGGAGGTCTGCTGGATGGGTCTGGGCTGTTAGAGAATCTGATTGGTGACGAGAGGGAAAACCATCAGCACAGTGAGAATCCGCAAGATCTGAGAGAGCAAACATTTGTCAAAGCATTTGTGTGCCTTTTATGAGACAAGCCATATTCCTCTCAATCTTGGGAACAGCTCTTGGACACCGCAGGAGTGGTTGTACGTCTTTCTTTCCTCACAATATTACTCCAGTGAAATGAGATATTGCGTGTGCTCTGATGCTGCTTGTTACAAGTGGTTTTTTATAACATAGGAATGTCATGTTTAGAGCATGCCATGCTTGAAATGCATCATTAAATAATGAGTCGGACTTAGACCCGTCCAGGAGCAAATGGTTATGCAGAACCATCAAGAAATGTTGGTAAATAAGAATGGAGAGTCACATGAGGGGGGCGTCCAGAACTATTTGAAATTGAATGAATTGCTTCCAGAATCATAAGTTGAATAAGATTTTGGTGCAGGCTTTATCTATGTAGGATTGCAATTCTGGCTGTCAAAACTGCAGCAGAAATGGTGGAAATGGCAACAGTGCGAGCCTAGTCCCAGCAGGCAGTTGACAGGACAGGACCATCAGATTGGTGGAGGAGTGAAGAATGGAGTTCTGAGAAAACAAAGATACAGCATCAAGGTTGCTAAACTCGTAGATCATCGCTGCCAGAATAAAAATCCCTATAATCTAGGAGCACCTGCCGATGCCAATCTGGTTCTGCCTTCCTCCCTCTCTTAAACAACTAAGCTGTTAATTAATACATTTGTCTGGATGCTCTTTGAATTCAAAATGGCTACCTGCTTCCTGTGTGTGCATAACAACATTTAGTTCAGCATTTTAATGTGATAGTTCAGGTTTTTTCTGATATCTGATCCAGTGAGTTTGGCCCACATTGGACCTAGTATTCTCAAAATTATAACTTTACAGGGAAAATAAAAAAAACCCTTGATTTATAATGGAAAGTATTTTGTTCATGAAGGCCTACTCTTGCTATTCAACCCCATAAAGACTCTCTTTTATTTCTCTCCGGGTCGGCCTGTAGAGGATGGGTTCCCCTTTTGAGTCTTGGTTCCTCCCGAGGTTTCTTCCTCCAGCTGAGGTAGCTTTTCCTCGTCTCTGTCACCTCTGACTTACTCACTAGGGGCTCGGACCTGGACTCTGTAAAGCTGCTTTGTGACGTAGAAAAGCGTTATATAAATAAAATAAAATTGAATTGAATATTTTTTTTCCCAGATAATTTTATCAGTTCATTCGTTACAACACTTTCATACATTATAACGAGCAATGGCTGTTTTTCCATGATGCACAAAACTGGAGATACAAGGTTCTTTTAGATCAGCAATAATGCTCTTGCTTTTGGAATGAAACCTCAAATCTCTGAAGTGTCTCAGTACCAGATGCCTTAAGGTCCACAAAGACTGGTAAGTGAAATTTTAACTCTTTAAGTGAAAATTTAAAGTCCCACTTACAGCTGCCCAGAGAGTCTGTTCTTAAACCAAGCAGCCATAGTGAAGTGTGTTAGCTGTTAGGTGTCTTACTGCCTTGAAATGTTTCAAAGATATAAAATGAATATTTTTAAAAATGTTCTTTTATAAGTATACTGGGTTTGTTTGATTTATTCATTGGACCCACTTAGCAAACAGCCAGTTCTGCTCGAATTCTCACCTCCTTTTTGATCATGCTGACTGTATCTTCCTAGAAAAAGATGACATCCCTCAGAAAGGAAGACTTGAACCACAAATAAAAAATATACTGCCTATCAAACTCACCATCCTTTTTTTGTTACTATTTATTACACTAATTCACTGATTACAAGAATCGTTTATTAATCACTAGTTCAATAAAATGAGAGCTGTCATGTTCAACTGCCTCAAATGGTGTAAAAGAAGCAGTTGTTGGGTATTTATGTAAAGTGGCCCCTTAAAGTCACACATGAACACACCACAGCACACAGAGCACACAGTGTGAACAATGCAAAATTCTTCTTCTGCATTTGACCCATTTGTTTCAAACCCACAACCTTGTGATCACAGGGGCAACTCACTAACCACCAGGCCCCAGCTGCACCAAAAAGTTTCATATTGTTGAAAGGATACAACAATATTCAATAACATAAAACTGACTAGGATAAAGGGGCAACTTTTGTTTTCTTTCTACTCAAAGTTCTACTCTTATACTGCAGTGACTAACCCTCATCCCTGTTTGACCACAGGACAACAGCATTCTCTCTGCTCTAATGGAGCATAGAAAGTGTAAACAATTGAATTGAATCAAGTATGCTAAAGTGATGTGTGCACACAAAGCTTTTTTGGGGCTAAAGTCTGAAATGTTACGGTCAGCCGTAGGCATGGATGTTAGTCTAACTTCTAACTTCTTTGTAGAAGGCATTTAAAACTGCAACCTTGTGATTGTAACTTAGAAGGTCTTCACACCTCCGCAGAACATGCGACATCAACCAAAATTCTTTTGCAGTATTGTCGCTGTGTTGACTCTTCAGATGATAAAGAACCCTATTATCCAGCAGGCAAAAAGGTTTTTCATCTGTAAAAGGTTACATCCAGTCTACAATTACGTAAAGGGCCTATTTTAAACAATCCTTTTAAAGAGTGTGGAGGAGGAGGAGGCTCAGGCTCTAACCATTTCAGATAAAAAAAAACTCTCCCCTTCTTCCAGTCCTCCTCCACTGATGCAACAATGAGGGTTGTTTTTTACAAGGGAGCATTTTTACTTAAAATACTATATGGTTCAGCTTCCTCTATTAATATAGTCCAGATGATGGAATAAATCAAATAAATGGAATAAATAAATCAAATAAATGCTGCATTTGTGTCACAACAGTTTAATTCATCCACATTTTCCTAATCATTCTGCTCTCATTTTTTACAAAAGATTATTACTTCCCTTCAATCAACTAGACTTCCGCCCACACTTAAAATACAGGTGTCGATAGCTATGCAAAGCCACGCCTTAGGAGAATAACTTTTGGTTCCTTAATGAACATTTCAATAGATAGTCCCTTAAAACTCAGAAATTATTGAGTTGAAAGGGTTTTGGGTTTTTCTGTGGCATCACTGAAAATGATCAATTATAGGCACCTCTATATGGGGGTAAATAAGGAATATAATCCATTGTAATATGTTATGAGGCATGGCTTGTCTGTCATTGATCTTGATAATGTAAGGCAGCATGTTGACATATTCATCTATGAAATGGTTGATATCAGCATCCTCAAATCTCCATTGATTTTTGTGCCAGCAATTGGCTTGAAGGTGACTGTTTTTGTCAGTGTTACGAGCCTGAGCCTGAGGTGTTGTAGGTTTCTACAGAAGGGTATACTAACACACCAAACCTGAAAGGCTCCAGCAGTGTTGGAATACAAATGTTTGCACTTACAGGATTCTGTCGTGGAAAAGAGCTTGCTCTGCACATTGGTCTGTGGACCTGCACGCTGCACGGAAGCCTTGTTATTTTCATCTTTCACCGTGTGCAAATTAACAGTGCCACAACACCAACATGAAGTAATTTGCAGTGTACAGCCCCCCTAATCGAGATGTGATTACTGGCTATATCCCCCTGGGATTAGTGACAAGTGCACTGGTCAAAATTACACACTCCAATCTGCTGACAAGTAAAAGCAAGAAATTACACCAGATACCTCTCTGACAGGCTGCAGACCGGCTGTTAATCAAAGCAACTGCAGTTCACTCGCAATCAATCAAACAACCATGCAGTGAGCGTAGCAGTGTGGTGGAGGGTAGAACACACATGAACCCTTTATAGATCCTGTGCTCTGCACGTGCACACACACATACACACAGAAGAGCTATGGATTCATCTGCATAAGAGAATCAAGCTGGATATTTCTGATAATGTTGATAGCCAATATTTTTTGTATATTATTGAGTTGTGCAATGTGGACACAACACTAGAACTGTAATTATATTGCTGAAAATTGAAACTGCGACATGCCTTGCCTTGAAAACACACTGATAAATCAGTAGTGTGATGTAGATAGGATAAGCAAGGACTGTATTCTTTTGTCATTAGACTACATGTCTTGCAGTATTGTTAGATTATGTAAATATTGTGACTGATTTGCATATTGGCAACCAGTATCAGTATTGCAAATGCCAGCATTGTGATAATAATTAATAAACATATTTTGTGCAGCTGTAGTCCATTTCTGACATTTTGCTGCAATTGATTAGCATACACTATAGACCCCTGAGGATGCGTGTCATGTCACACAGACATCGGAAACTACTTTTTTCTCTTGGAACTTAAATGAATTGTTTTCAAAATTCCCATCATGCTCAGTGGATGAATGGGTTAAAAAATCAGTCAATCAGCGAAGACATGTTTGCTATTCAAATGCTGTTTTTTAGCTGAAGTTACAAGTCTACCATTACTAATACTAGAAGTCAATAGTCACTCAAATCTTTTTCTAACAATACATTCCCAAACCTTCTCTCAATCTGCTTAAACCACATCCAGATTGTTGTTGGTGGCATAGACTCCTGAGTGTGGTATAGGACACAGTATGAGAGATAAAAATAAAGAAATCTTCACTGCTACAGCCAGCCTTTTCAGACAGTACCAGGGCTAGAGAGGACTCGGATCAGATTCCTCCATATTTATGACTGTCACTGCCACAAAAAAAACGATTGAGCATAAGCACTCCTGCTCCTAAGGCAGTTTGTGAAAAAGACTGTTCTCTATAAAGGCTGCCTGCACCATCGCCTACACGATGAAGTTTTGTATAGCTCACAGTAAGTCATAGTTACATCACATTTTTATAGCTCACAAGTCATACAAAGTCCTAAAATACGTCGACAAGTCTGAGGGACCTTAATGAAGAGCTGTATGCTGTTTGGACAGATGCTGGTTGTGAAAGGTCTTAGCAACCTGTTTACAGAACCAGTCTGGGTCACCGGATGACTGACTTTTCGGCTGCACCAAAGTATTTTATCTGAACACCAAACATGTCAAGATTGATGGACTGCATCAGAGATGAGGCTGATATTGTATTCATTTTTTGTTTGTCACATAATGATTCCTTTAACATATTTTTTCTGTGTTTTGTCCTGTTTACATGCTGTCCCATTATATCATTAAGTCATTGGAGTACAATGATTACAAGTAGTCAAAATAGGAATTTTGCTAAATGCTACAAGCGAGGTAACACACCTTGACACTGAACTGACAACATAAGACATAAGATACACCACACCAGCATACACCACACAATCCAGCAAGCTTTGTCAAGTGGTAGCAAGTGGTAGTTAGAATCACCTGATTTTGCCAAGTGTGTTACCCATACAAGCAGTTTGCCTGACATGTCCTGACATTTATGACAGTGCCGTGACCCAGAAAAGTCCACAGGTAATTAACACATATTCAAACAAAAAAGACAAACACCAAGCAACAATAAGAAAAGGGGGTATATAAGAGCAAGAAGCGAAGAAAATATGAACATGCATATAGGTTCAGATCAATGATCATTTAAAGTATATTGCTTCTCTACCTGCAGTCAGAACATCATGTTTTAGTTTTAAGGCTTTTATGGCAGTTTCAGGTGCAAATAGGACCCGTTCTGCCTGGATGTTGTGCCTGAGCCTAAACGTGCAATTTACAGGCATGCCACATTCGTGGGAGGACCATGCAAAAAGTGGGTGGAGGTGTTACACATGCAGCAGATTTTGCTTGATTTGCTAACGTTAGAGCTGACTGCAGTGGGCGTTTTTGCATTGATTTTCCACTGCCTTTAAAACCAGGTATAAATGTACCTTTCTTTTAGGAAACATTCTTTAACAATATCTGCAGTTAGTTGGGGGCACTAGCACCAAACATGTGCTGAAGGAACATTTACCATCTGAACACTGTTAAAGCTCTCAGGAACAGACAGGCATGTGAGAAAATGCTCTGTTTTAAGAAGGAGTGAAATAACACCCCTGTTGAAGTTTTTGGTGGGAAAGAACTTTGTTTCTTACCAACTTTGTTACTGAGCTTTCATTTTCTGTTTAGAGAAAATTGTTGAGTTTGTTGAAGACTCCATTATTTCTTTAACCAGTTAAACCCCGGGCCTGAGCTGTAGTCCTACACCTTGATTCAACAACAAGTGACTGAAGTGAACAACAATGATGAAACCATCAATGGAGCTGCCTATACCAGCCAAGAGCACAGGGGTATGATACACTGTCTCTAATAATAACACCAACTCATCAGGTCACCTACTGTTTTTGTCACAGTTTCATGTGTTTATACATTATTCACTCAATGATTTTGCAAGCTTCACATGTGAAATATAAGAGGTTTCTGACGGGCACCCTGTTCCTGTTCTTGACATGTTGCACCACAACGTGCTAATGTTACACATCAACAAAAATAGAGTGCTGCTGCTAAGCCAGCCGCCTTAACACGGTTAACCTGGCCAAAACCTTGTGAGGAGAGACTAATCCCTGAGGTGGAGAAACAAGAGCTGCTAAATTAACTAGGCTCTGAGAGTGCTGGAAAGTTCAGGCAGAAATAGCCTTTTTTTTCTTGCATTTAATGTGTTCCACAAATGTAAAATATGTATCCCAATTAATAAAAGATAACACATGCTCACAAATAGCTGATTGGTTATAGTTTATTTACATTTTGATTGCATGTGGAGGCATGATATTTCCAGTGTAGACACCCTGAATGCTTTGCAATATGCTACAAAACTAATGAACTCTTGGTTGCTGCTAAGACAGTGGCATTGTTAGGTCTGGGCATCTGGAGCCTAAGAACCCTAAGGTTTTATGGATTTCAAAAACAAACTTAATTAAAAATAACCAATAACACTAATAGATTTAATCATAATCTGTTGTGTCGACCTTTGATGGAGCCTACACCCATGCCCCCAATCGACAAATTGATCCCCCATCTCCTCCACTCACAAATTGAAAATATGGCCCTGAATTTTTTTTATAAGAACCTCAATGCCTCTGCTTGTTAGAACAAGCTGAGAAAGGAAATCAAATATTAAATCTAGATTGCATCAAGGCACATCTTACTCTGTGTCTGTGCTCATGTGTGCAGCTAGCCCTCAGTGTACCAAACTCCTCTTACCTCATTAGAAGTGCAGGAGGTGCTGGAGGAGCTTTCTGGAGCAGACTGGCATTTGGGTGACATTTTTTTACTTTACTGGGTGAAGACAGTCACAAATACAGTGCAAATTTGATGCACATGCTGTGCTTACATCTTTCTTCTGACATGTTAATCCAGATAGGAGGTAAAAATAATAAAAGGCTTCCCTCTGGAGATTACAAGCCTCCTGTACCTCTAGCACCAGCTGCCATTTTGATAGATTGAGGCCCGTTGCAAATTACTTGACCCTACCATAACTTGACACCTCAATAAGAGTAAGCAGAGGTGCTTTTCAGTATGGCAGATACTTACACATACTTACACACACAAACTGAGACTATATACAATCATACAAATATATACAAGCATGTATTTACTTGTGCTTTTTAGAAACACATCTACAAGCAGAAAAAGTCTAAAAGTGAAGTTCTGAAGAATGAGAGGCTTCATATCATACTTTTTTCCTGTGCGTCTTGTTAAAACTAATGACGTGTGTATTCATGGATATTTCAGTCTTCTTCTTATTATTTAGGTGTTTATAGACACTCCGTGTTGTGCCTTAAAACACTTCATTTTCACCTCAACACTGTTAACAAGATATGTTCGTGTTTACAGTCTCTCAGAATCTGTAGACACTATCAGTACTGAACATAACAAAGGAAAACAATAGCTTTAACAATTATAGGTACGTAAACAGTATGATACATTAACGCAGCCACATGAATTACATTACCTTTAACAATTAATATTAAATACCTCTGTTCTGATGAAACACCCTGTACCTTTGTTATGGGTCTGAACACACTGTGCAGACTGTTGCAGTGTGTCTTTCCCTATTCACGTTGTTCTAGAATGTTCTCCACCGTTCATAAGGTTCTGGAATTATTTTTTCACCAGTCACACTATTCCAGAATCTTCTTCACCATTCACTCTGTTCTAGAATTATCTCCATCATTTACACTATTTTTGAACTGTCTTCTCAGTAGCTTGTATGCAGTTGTGTTATTTGGATGATGTGAGAAATCCAGATGGAGGGCAGGGGGTAGAAAGCAGAATTAGTTACTTTACCTTAAACAATATGGGTAAAATACCTTTGTCCTGATGAGCCACACAGTTTGTTATGGAATTGAAAAGCTTCATCTTCACCTCTGCCAGAACTAGTGCAGAGGGAACGTGTGAGAATTGGGGGTTGCTAGGTTACGGGAACACAGGCGAAACTGACGCCACTCCATCTGGCCTGCTTTTGTTTGATATTTTTTATTTTTTTTATTTAATGTATATATCAGAGCTATACACAGTTTTGCATTATCTATATATTTTATTATTATTTTCACTATTTTTTCTTGCAGCAAAACATCTGATTTCGCTACTATGGCAAGACCAAGCACACCGCCCGCAAATCCACTGCTGGTAAGGCGCCCAGGAAGCCGCTGGCCACGAAGGCTGCTCACAAGAGTGCCTTGACCTCCAGTGCCGTGAAGAAACCTCACCTTTACAGGCCCGACACCGTGGCTCTGAGAGAGATCTGCCGTTACCAAAAATTCACGGAGCTGCTGATCCGCAAGCTGCCCTTCGCCTGGTGAGATCGCTCAGGATTCCACTGTCACGGCCCTGCAGGAAGCCAGCGAGGCGAGACTTGGTGGGTCTGTTCGAGGACTTGAACCTGTGCGCCATCCACGCCAAGAGAGTCATCATCATGCCTAGAGATTGCGCATAAAATAACTGCGCTTAAGGTCCCCAACGTGGAACGCCCTCCCTGAGGATAACACAAGTATTATGAACTCTTATTTAAACTCTAATTTAAATTTAATTTATATATTCTTTATTTTTTATTTCTTAATAACTTCTGTAAAGTTATCTGGAGTGTTGCGAAAGGCACTTAAAAAATAAAATTTATTATTATTATTATTATTAGTTAATAGATTGAATAGGCTAGAGACTGAACAGAGGGTAACATTCTAAAGCCTCCCAGAAATCATACTACTCTAGAATCTCCATCGCAATTTACCAGACGCTTTTATCCAAAGCGATTTCCATTCCCTAACTACAGGGTACACTCTCCCTGGAGCAACGTAAGGGTTAAGGGTCTTGCTCAGGAACCCAGTGGTGGTGTGCTGAAGGTAGTATTCAAACCCATGACCTCTTGGTCCAGAGGCAAGTATCCTAACCACTTGGCCAGCACCACCATCACATTGTTTTATGATGTTCTAACCCATTCACACTGTTCAGACTGTTTTATAATATTCTCTTCAATTCATCTTTCACTTTCACTCCCCTCCAGTCACTCTTCTGGAATGTTCTCTTCTATTATGACTGCTCTAAAACCTTTATTCATACTTTTGTACAGAATATTGTTAAAGAATGTTAAATGTTTTTCATCATTTCACATAGTTTTATAATGTTCTTGTCTGTTCACACTGTTCTGGAATGTCCTCCCCATTCAAACTGTTCAGACTGTTTTGTAATGTTTTTATCTATTCGTCTTTTACCATCCACACTGTTCCAGAAGGGTTTTTCACCATTCACACTGTTCTACAACGTTCATCATTTACACTGTTTTAGAACTGTCATCTCGGTGGCTTGTTTACAGTCATGTTATTTGGCTGATGTGAGACATATGGACAGATGGGAGATCAGGAAGTGAAAAGGAGTGTAGAGCAGAGGAAGGAAAGCCTCTACTGTATAAACAGAAAATTACAGCATATGCCGAACATGACTCTTATTTTACAATTTTTCAACACAATCAAAAGTCTTGCCATATCAGTGCAGCAGATACAAACAACCTCGTCTTCCAGATATCCACCAAAAAAACAAAGGACATTCCACTTACTAGGGATTGGGTCCACAACCTCATTACCAAGATGCTCCACAATGACTGTGGTTTGGTTTCTGTCAGGTTGAGTGTCTTTTCTTTCATCGTCATGTGGATTAACCAGCACCATGGAGGAGTCACTGCAGTTCATTGTAATTGCATTGCAGGGTAAGTTATTTAAACTATGTTAAATGCTCCAAAGCAGCATCAACTGTGATCACTTGTAGCAATAAAGCTCTACTCTGTTAAACACTGTTAATTTCCATTGCTATGTATGGTGATTCAGCCACAGCTGTAAAAAGTTCTATAAAGCACAGAAAAACACTCATTTTTCAGAGCATGTTCATTTCAGCCACATAAGTTTCCCCAAGACATTTCTTCCTCTAAGCAAGTAACGAAAATACCAGAACAAACGATTGGCTGGTAGGTCTCGAGCTTTGTTCCTTACTCCTGTTTCAGAGAATAACTTATTTGTTTTCCATATGACAACTGAATTATAAGCATAAGAATGATTTGGAATGTTAGGGTTCAATTTATTCCTTTAAGCGTTTTATTCCTTTAACGTTTAAGGTTGCATCAGCGCTTACATGGTTCAAGCTCTGAGCTTTGCTGAACCCAGTGACCCTCGTGTTTCAGAATGTAAACAAGAAGAAAATTGACCTGGCTCAAGTGATGCCTCTGAATACGAGTATAAATAATGAAATATACCAGTAGACCTTGAACCTAAGTGCATGTGTGTGAATTTACTTCAGAGGCTTTATGGGCTAACCACAAAGTGGTGCTGTTTCACTAAACTGAAACTGAATAGACACCCCCTCACACCCCCACCACCTCCATTTATTAGCAGATTTGGTGCCAGCCTTGGGCTTGAATGAACATGTCCTATCACATAATACACCTTAAAAATTCTTTATAAATATGTCTGTCAGTGTTCAAACATGTTGCGATTAGGTTAACAGGTTCTTGGCCCAAAATTAGACACTTGATGGAATTATTGGTAATATGCACTTGCAAACGATTACACAATTAACCAGGCTCCTGCCGAGAGTTTATTTCCTTGGCTGAAATAAATCACACTAATTAATCATGTGCCTGCACACCACATATTATTGCATTTTCTCTACATAGCGGGCTTTAACATTCTACTTAATTCATCGCACTTTGCTGCCTCTCCTTCTTCACCACTTTCCCTATGCTGTCATCTTTGACAGAGAGATGGAAGAGCATTCCAATCAGGCCACTGCTTTATGTCCTATATTATAGACGGACCTAAATAAGCCCAATGTGGGCAGTAATTTATCTCTAGCCGTGGTGTTGTACATCAAGAAGTCTCGGCACCATAGCTCTTCTTTATAGCACCTGTCTGCTTCTGCGCTGTTTGCACTGATGGCACACATAACTCACAAATACTAATGGGCCTTTTGAAATTTACTCTATGATGGACGGCCACCCCTTGTAAAAATATCTCTAGCTAATGACATTTCTTTTAATTCCCTCTGTTAGCTCCCAGGAGCCTCTTCCACCTCAGTCAGTATTTACTCTCCATTAAAGAGGACAGTCCAAGAAAAAAAAATCAGTTTCATAATATATGTTAGATTGTAGTTGCAGTAAAATAAATAATGTGTTTCTCCTTTGTTTCTGAAATTAGTTATTTGATTTGCATGAGCAAGCCTGACTGTAGAGATTGCAGTCACAATAAGCAGTAGAATCATAATGTCATACAAGAAGGACCTCTGTATATGTTTCTTGCATTTTACTTGTAGGGAGTGGTTCAGTATGAACTGACATTTATTTATACAGTTATTTATATTTACAATCATTTACAATTTAACAATGTGTCTTTAAGATTGGTAAATGTAAATAATCTCGGTTCCAATCAGCTTCTCTACATCAGTCCAGACTGAAATGTAGTGTGAGTAGGTGGAGCTTAACTGTTGTAGGACGAATAAGTGGATACATGTATATCAACGTGCTGTTTTTACTGACATCACAAAAACAGTGAACTATATCTGTTTTTGCTTCTATATTTTCATGAAGTTAAATGGTATGTTCTGAAACATTAATAATATGAACACCCTTAAAGTAGAACTGACACTGGGGCTCTTCAGTTCATGGACAAATGAAAGAAAAACAGTACGTTTTGAAAAATATTTTTATTAGAAACAACTTATGTATAAAAATGATCATGCTTCACATACCTCAGTTTTCTTATTTTACAAATACTTTAGTACAGGCACTGTTTCCAATTTCTTTTTTTTTTTCCCTTTTCCTTTTTTAATTTTTTTTCTTTTTTTCTCGGGACAAAACGCAAACATTACCGATCAGGAACACACATTAAGTTGCCATGTAGCACTGTCAACATGAACATATTTTGGCAACACAAACAGTGCAAAAAAAAGAAAATAAAAAAGGGCCAAAATCATAGAAAGTGAATCATAAATTCACAGAACATCCACAAAATGCTTGGCTGCAATATATTGCCTGATGGTTCTTCTTATTAGTACCCTGTTTCTGCTCTTTCCTACCATTATTTCTTAAGCTTTGTGCATACTTTTTTTTACTTCACTTTTTTATCTTAATTTTTAATTGCTTGAACAGAATAGGACATCGGTAGTCGTTTTGAAGAGAAATCAGCGAGGGGCGCCAGAAAAGACTTTTAATGAGCTAGCATCACCCCATCCACTAAATTGTGATTTCAGATTTTTGCCAAAGCACGATTGGCAGTGAGAGCTATAGAGTGTTTTGGACCACAGCGCAGGGTAAGTTGACTTAATAAAGGTTTTTGTACTTAAGCACAAGCGAACATTACCCCAAAGACCACTCTATACACCTAAAACATTGTTTTGATATCACGAGGGCTCAAAGTGTGTAACGACACAGCAACATGGTTTTAAAAAGCATTCCAGATATGTCCTTAAAACAAAAAAACCCCAAAATAAAACAAAACAAACAAACAAACAAACAAACAAAACACAACAGCACAGGATGCCAAAACCAGCATGCTCAACATCTGTAAACAATGGTCTTTGCTGTCGCCATCACCAGGGGGAAAACATGAGAACCCCTGCTAGGAAAAAGATTTATATATATATATATATATGTATATAGTGTTTTTTTTGTTTTTTTTAATTCAGCCACCCATCGATGTATGCATACCTGAAAGTTGAAATAGTTGAAAATGTTGAAGTTTGGTCCTTCAGCAGTGACATCAGATCTATGACATCTGAATGAGTAGATTCATTTAAGCTGTAATGGAATTTCGCAGTCTACTGCTGGGTGCCAGAGTTATGGAACGTACAGTAGCATCACTAAAATGTCATGGACTTCCCATTTCCCACTCCACAGGGTCTTCTCATGATCTTCCATGACCAGAAAATGTTCAGCGGCGTCCGTAGGCCATTTTCATATCTCTCCTCCATCTGGAAACCATAAGAGTGGGTCACCTTTAGATGCTGTCCTCCACAAGTCGCTCTTAGGAAGCGGCCTTTTTTGTCTTTTTTTTTCTTTTTTGCTAGATTGCATGGTTGCTATAGCTGATGTATGTTTGATTGGTGCTAAGTCCTGTAAAAGAGGAGACAGCATGAGACTTTTTCTTCCTAAGTGACTGGTGTTGCCAGTGTGATGGAAAGGATAGGAGTGAAAGCTTCTTTAGTGGAATTTTATTTCTCCTTGAACTCATCACTAGAAGGGCAAAATGAATTTATTTGCTGAATGTTGACAAAGCCATAGTGTCGCCCATGTTCTGCCTGGTTTGTCATCACCTAGGATGCGTGCTGAGTTTGGCACAACTTTGAAAAGTAACAGTCATTTCTGTCATGCAGGGAAAAAAAGCTTCAGTTTCCAATAGCAATTACAAGCCTTACCTGAATTGTACTTATTACATAGAGAGGAGAGTATCTTATCTAAGCATGAATAATTTGGGACCCCGAGCAAAATCAAATTGTAATTTCTCTTGAATATGGCAGCTATCTCCCTCCACAGGCTCTCCTATCACTGCCTGTGCAGCTTGGAGGAGTGGAAATGCATAATCACTCAAAGTTGTTTCCGCTGATTCAGCTGTTTATGGTTTTATTTACTGCTGTTGAACAAAACCCATCTGTCTGGTGCCCTGTTTTATACATATTCAAATTAGCAGCTCAGCAAGAGACTTGTTGGCCACTGAAACCAAACCAGTTCGCCTCTTGGTAATTTACGTAGGATCATGCTTAAGCAGTGAATTAGACTGTCAATTGAATGTTTTACTAGATGAGAGTGATGTTTGAAGATAGTCTCATCTGCCAAATAGTGAGACAATAAGCAGTGCATTAAACTGCCAATTCAGTCTTTTACTGAGAGGGAGTGATGTGTGAAGATTGCCATATTTAGATGACAGCTGCTCTGGCCCTAGAGTGAATTTTATTCTCACCATAGAATAACAACAGGCTCTTCTCTACACATTTGAAAAAGAGGATTGTCTGTCGTTTATATGCCTCTTTAGGGATATAGTGGAGGTTTTTATTTTTGCAGACGGAGCCTAAAACAAACGCTGATGCGTAAATCCTACCTCCACATCCCTTTAAGGATAATTTTGTGGGATATTTCATCAAGTGAAACCATTTGATTTGATTGTGGTTTGGGTTCAATGAAAATGGACATTATAACAAAAGACAAGGTCTACATGTTGATTTTTGCTGAAGTACAATAAACACTTCTATAAAACAACCGCTTGTAAAAAGAATGGGCTGTCTGTCATTTTAGTTTTTTCTGTTAGTTTTTAGAGCTTTGCACCACTTCATGTTCAGTGATAGTTCTTGCATATTAAGCTTTTAACTACATTCTACATTCTGTTCATTGTAGAAGGATAAAAGAAACTCCTACACAAATGAATTCTTTTGAAAGATTGGATTGTCTGAAATTATATGTATATCACTTTTGGGTCATTTTTTTTCTTCAGTTGTTTTTACATTTCTATATTTCACTTCAATGCTCTGGAATCTATTACAATTGTAACGGCTGGTGGCCGTTGGAGGCCGCTATTTTCTGTTTGGCACTGTCTTTTCTGTTCTGGTATGTTAGGGCTTTTATTTTGGAGTGTGTATGTGT
>JBBPDC010000109.1:15972744-16002156 GCA_037974485.1 Hemigrammopetersius urotaenia | reverse complement strand
TGCCTGCCTGCGTGTTATTTGGACCTTCCAGGTAGTTCCGAGTCCGGGTCTAGTGGCCCGGCTCGTGACAACAATAAGGAAAACATTACAGCTGTGCCAGCATTTACAAATGAGAATGTTGTGGGCTCATTTACTTATTTCACATTTTTCATGCCGTAACTTTTTCATGGAAGATGTTAGGTTTGCTCTCTGACATTTACTATAACAGAAGTGAGCTTAATATAGTTATACTTTCTAATCTTTTGGTCATATTAGTTAATTTAACATCTTTACTGATTTTTTTCCTGCCCATTTTAGCCATCTCTTTGTCCACTCACTAGCTAGGACTCCCCCAATCACACAATACCACCAAGTCTTCCATGTGAAGCTATGCACTGCATCTTTTCAAACTGGCACTAATGCAACGTCATTGAAGCTGCTTTGAGCACTGCATGGAGTAGAGTGCTGTCTGCCAATTCTGTTACGTCAGCTAACAGATGACCCCTCTGGCTAGCATCAAGCTGAGTGATGGGGGGGGGGGGAGACCATCCTACCCACCCAGAGAGAGAGGGAGAGAGCGAAGCCAATTGTGCTCTCTTGGACTCTCAGTCACGGCTGGCTGCAGCACCACTGGGGATCAAACTCGTAATCTCCCAGTGATAGGGCCAGCACTTAGACAGTACTCTAACCTTGCATTTTTACATTTCCCTTCATACAATGTCTAATACTGCAAATGTCCAGGCTGTAGTCAGAATTCCAATGTAAGCTAACAGACGTGACAGTGTTTAATTACTTCAAGTGTTTGAAGTAGTGTCACTAACATTACTACCAATCGCATCAGAAGCATTTTTAACATGAGGGTTACACATCGGTCTACGTGTGGGGATGGGGTTTGGGCAGGGGCAGGGGACGGGGTTTGCTGTGTGGGTGCAAAGTCTCGTCCTTTTAGGGGATGGGGGTGTTTGGAAACCCCTGTTGAATCTTGAATTTTGAATCTTTTGTGAAAGAATCCACTCCACTTAAGTAACAGGAGAATACACATACCACTGAAAATCCGCTCCGGGTTTGCCTCCATCTCACCGCATGCAAGTGAAGTGAATAGTTAGTGCATAGACAGGCTGCTAGGATTTCCAGTGGTGTGTGTATTTCTCTGTCGATTAAGTGGAGTGGATTCTTTCATGAAAGATTCAAGAGTCATGATTTAACAGCGCTGGGTGAAATAATTATTTATGTTAAATGTGAGGGGGGTTCCAAATGAATAATTATAAACTGAATGGCAGTGGTTACTACACAACAGCATCCAGATTAATTGTACTGATCAACAGACAGAACTGTCTGCTCTGCACAGTTCAGTAACATCACTAGTTTTTATTTATAGATATTTATTTATTCTTACTCCTCCACACAAAGTGTTTATAAATCAGTACCATTCATCCATCCAGCTAAAGAAACAGACATCCATAGCTTACTTTCAACCTAGACCATGTCCAACTTGCTCCTCTTCTAAAAAGAAAACTACTCTAACAAACAAATAACATTGAAAGTTTGGTAGATAAACACCTTAATAAGGGTGTGAAAATAAGTCCCCTGCAGTCTAATTTGTGAACGCCACTACTGTAATATATGATAAACATTGTTGACATATAATATAGATGTGTGAAAAAGGTCCATTGGTAAGGCTTACACCATTAGACAGTGTTTTATTAAAAAACCTCCTTCATCATTTACAACTGGCTCAGCAAAACTAGAACTTGTTTGGCAGACTATCAAAACATTACGTTTTTTTTTTTTATCTTAAAAATTAAGCTATTCAAATCAATACTAAAACAGGCTAAAAATGACAGCTGTAATTTTATTCCTAGTCATCTCACCTTGAGTTTCCAGGTTCTCGCACAGCTCAGTCTTGGCCTCTCCATTGGGCCGCAGGCTGACCTTGGGGTTGAACTTGTTTGACATGGTGGCCGCAGTGACGACGGCTTTCAGGCTGCGAGTGTTACGCTTGGCCACGTTCTGCTCAGGGTGGAGAAGCACCACATAGACTTTGGGCATGTAGAGCATCCCCAGAGAAACAGAGGCACTCAGGCTGACTGAAATGGTCAGAGTGGACGTCTGGATGTACATCTGCCAACGCAACAGACAAAAGTCGAGGGGAGAAGAAGAAAAAAACAGTCATTACTGTCTACAGAATTCACATTTTGTTCTCCATCTGTCTGTCACCTGTGATCAGGTTCATAATGCTTGTTCTATTTGGCATGACATACCCCTCATATCACTGATTATTTCAGCATGGCTGAATACGCAGAAGGATTATGTGTAAAGCATGTAAGACATTATTAGGCCATTTGCACAGTCTTATATAAGTTTGTTTTGTTTTCTTGCTACTGGACATTACAGTAGATATCTCATATCAGAACAGATATCTACACTGTCATTTCAGTTCTTTCATTCTTTTAGTTTAGTATTCATTCCTGATCCCATATAGCCATCATTTTTGTGAAGCACCATTTTAATCTGACAGCAGCAATGTATTTTTCACCATCTATTGCTGCCAAAAAACCATTTTCCAACACGGGACAAAAAATACTGAGAACGAGATGCAAGCGCTTACATTAAAGCAAAGCCGTAACATTTAACAGGAGACTAATATGAGAGAAACAGACCTAAATTGAGTCTCTTTGTCTTATGATTGTATATTTAAACAGAACTCATGTTGCTTATAGCATGTCTTAAATGATATGTTTAGAAATGGTTGAATATTTTTAGTTATTTCTGTCTTACTAAGCACATTGTCAAAGTATATTATCATTATCATTATTACTAACCTTATCATAGAAGACAATACGATTTTTTTCAAGTATGATTGTCTATGATCTAAGCAACACACAGGTTCATTAAAAACAGGATGTCTTTTTTTTTATTATTTTCTATGTAGCCACTGGGCATGTATGCACACAGCTCAACAAGAATGTGACGTCATATTTGACAATTACTGACTGCCTTAAGCATGCGAGGCTGGAATGCATGTCCCTGTGCACATGATGTTTTCGACCTCCCACCCTCACACAATGCACTAATGGCTCCGCTTCACCCTGGCCCTGCTGCGGACCCCCTGCTGTTGCTTTAAAACACTGCTGTGTGTTTGTGCTCCCCCAGACGTGACCTCAGCGCTAGCTCCTCTGTGCGCTATGATTAAGAGTGACTCATCGCTGTGATCTCTCTCCATTGTCCTGAGGGAAGAGTCCCAGCGCAGGCAGGAAAGGCCAGCCAGAGCCAAGGCAGCCAGGGTGAGCTTCTTCAGGATGTGCAAACAGATGACCGTTGCGCCACACTGAGCGCTACCTTTGGGGAACTGTCGACACGCAACATGGTGATGCTTAGCTACGAGTGCTTTGCACTTTGCCAAAGTGTGGACGTCAACAAAGCTGCCTAGTGAAGCAGCACAAAGGGGCAAGACCCTGGTTGAACAGTTGAGATATCCCCAAAGTACCTCACAAATCAAGGAACAGCTGAAGTTTCCAAATTAGTTATTGAACTCAGACGGCTCTTTGTCAAGTTTAACCAGGTAATCTATAGCAGCACTAGTCTGACAATTTTACAGCAGGAGACTTCAGACGATCTGCAAAAATCAGAGCCACCATGGGTCCTGGAAGACCAGTGAGATATACAACATACATCTCACATACTTGTTTCCCTCAGTCCTTCTGCCTCAGGCAATGTGTTTATGCACCTGCCACAATTGATGAACTAACACTGACCCTAGAAAATGGACCACGCGATTGGATCTGGTATAGTCACTTCCTTCCTCATGTTCAAGAAACTGAAACCTGAGGACCCAAGGGTCATTAATGCAATAAAAGTGCTTCTTACAGCTCTAGACTTGATTGATTACTTTTAGTGTGAGGGACATTTAACTTCTTCTCAAGTGGTTCGATTATATCTTCAGGATATAAACTTTTTTGGTTTGAATTTTTATTGGTGCAGCTCTTAATCCAGCTCTTGGTGACCTACAGTGCCGCACGGGATTCCTTGAATCAACATTGGGTCATCAACTAAATAGGGAGCCCTTTATGAACTGGATCAGGTGGGTTGGGTCAGAGAAATACTTGTACTGTGCTGTGAGTTGCGCAGAGCAAGAAAAAGGAACACTGTATAGAGCAGAGGTGGAAGGTAACCAATATTTCCCCTGCAGTGGTATTATTTGAGAATAATTTGAGAATGAGGCTATTTCCATGGATACAGCCGAGCCAGCTGAAGAATATTTTCAAATTGTGATCGCACTGTGCAAAATGGTTTGTCGGTTTAACCTAAATAAATGACTTCATGCATGGCTGGCTTTGCCATCAGGATGACTTGAGTGAGCAGCCCGGAGCCTTGTGTGACAAAGGGCCTTTAGTGTATATGAGAAAACACTTGCTCATAGCAACACTTGCTAAATAGGATACCAGCCTTCCAGGAATATAGCTACAGATATACCTGGTTTGATCACAGGCCTTCCAGATTATATTATTTCCTTTGATACGTATTGTAATTGTGTCATGCATGTGTCATGTGGGGATGAGTGTAGAGGTCACATATATTCTTAGATTGATGTGCAAAATAAAAGTTAAATTATTTATTTTATTAATAACTGATTAAGTAAAATGTTGCTATGGTAGTCTATTTTGTAAGTATAGAGCAAAGATTTTCAAGATGGTCGGAAAAGTAAGCCTGTGAACATGCAACAATGATTTTATTATGCTCCTTGACAGTGTTACATAATGATGCTTTTGAAAGACCAGGCCCATGTGAAAGCTACGAAGATGCTGGAGAATGCTGATATTCTTATAAAGCAGATATCATAGCCACTGAAGGTTGCAGCACAGCACACATACATAAGCTATTGTGTGTGTGTGTGTGTGTGTGTGTGTGTGTGTGTGTGTGTGCGTGGCTAACCTCTAACTAAAATAACTAAAATATGCACTGAACCTGACCAATAGACAAGGGAAATGTGATTACGGCACTTATAACAAAGAAGTCATAAATGAACTGCTTTTTGGCTGCTGTCAGTGAAACAGACAGATGGAGTCATTTGAGCAAGAATAAACATTACAGCCATACATTTTACTGTATCTAACATCCTTTTCACTTGATCAATGTAGGACAGGGAGGTGTTAAACAAGCCTGCACATTAGTCCATGATATTCATTTTACTATACTGTGTTTGTAAAGCCCAAACACAGTAAACCACAAACTGTATTGTTCCTAGCCAAATGAAAAGTACAGCTGGAATTATTCCCATAAACAACCCAGTTAACACACTCAAGTGCCCTTACATGAGCTATCAGCTGTGGACTAGTGTTGCTTTCGTCAACGAAAATGATTACTAAACATCCTCATCAACGAACAAATTTATCATGTGACAAAAACGAAACATCACATGCTGGTCATGTGATGATAACTATAACGAAATATATCATGTAATATTGTTGACGAATAAGAACGAGACTAAATGAATACTATGCTAAAATGTCTCTTCTAAAACGAGACGAGACGTTATTTCCTGTATGATAGGGAAGGGAGAAAAAAAGTACAGAGACGGCAGACCTTAGAGTCAAACGGTGTTACGTCCTAATACTTTTGTCCTGTGAATTAAACCTATCTACAGTGCACAAAAGTATTGGGACACAGGGCCAATATAGTGCCAGGGAGAGAGAAATGACACACACACAGCCTTTTGATAAGCAGCCTTTCCCTTATCCATGCAAAAAAGCTTATGCTAAATTGTTCTGATTTGGTTGTGTAGACTATATTTGTTCAGGAATAAAAAATATTCAGGTAAGTTCAGACTTTTATTAGTTTTAGAAATGTGGGTTTTTTGGCAATAGACACACACTTTCATTTTATTTGCACTTTTTAGTGATGTGATGTTGTTTTATTTATTTATTTTGTGCATGTACTAACATGTTTGGTTGGCAAAATAAATGTTGTAAGTTCAAATCAGAATGTTTTTGGTGTCTGGAATGGATGGACAGTATTCTTAAGTCTAATAAGATAACCTTGTTCTACTAGATATGTATACTATATGTATACTAGATATGTATACTATATTGACTGGGTTAAATAGAGACTAAAATACAACTTTCATTGACTAAACCTATACAAAAAGTCATCAGTTTTCATTGATTAAATCAAAGAAAATAGTCATGGATAATTCTGACTAAAATAAGACAAAAATGCTCAGACTTCTATTCGACTGAAACTTGACTAGACTAAAAAGAGTTTGGCCGTGACTAAGACTAATAAAACTAAAACGACAGCTTGACACGAAGATTAGACTAAAACTAAAATTAAGACAAGCCACCAAAAACAACACTACCGTGGACACACTACAAAACCAAACACCTTAATTTTACACCTTACAATTATCCAAATTTCCCTTACTTACCCATACAGGAAATCAAGGAATATAACAGGGAAAAGTGCACAGATTAAGACTGATTAAGGGGTAAAACTACTGAATGATCCCCTTGCTTTTTCAAATTTGACCTCCTGAATTAACACCTTAAATCAGTGTTCACAATTTAATGGCCACTTAATTCAAAATATGCATTATCAGAGGTAAATTAAGGTAAAGTTAATCAAAATTTTAAGTACATTGTGTTTCATAGTGACAGGGATCAGCACACTCTGACCGGTCTGCAGCTACACAACCTCTTTAGTAGCACGTCGTGATTCACTGTGTGGTTTATCAACGGCAGCATTAACCTTTACAGGAATTACTGCTATAGCAGCTCTTCTGTGGGATCAGATCAGATGAGCTACTACTCACACTAATCAGTGAGCCTTGGAAGCCCTGGAACCCCTCCATCTTTGACCTAGTTGACTAGTCTTTACAGTTTGGCCCTGTATGGGTGTGAATCATATTCTTACACTTGCTCAATTTCCTGTTTCACTCATCAACACCGGTGTGTCAGAGGTGCTGTTTTACACAAAAGTGCATTCTTATTTTGAGGTTCTGTGTGTTTGGGTCAACACTGGAAGTTTCAGACATTACAGGAAGCTTTGTTTCAAGATCGGAGATCTGGAACAGTGTTTGGAAATGTTTTTAAATGGTGTCATTTAAATGTCAAAATTTACTAATTATATATATCTTTAAACTAATGATTTTATTTTAAAATAAGGGATGTGAGGGTGAACACATGCAAGAGAGGCACGTGGCCTGTTGTCTGTTTTGAAGTGTGATGCAGACAGATAAGAACGGTTAATACTATAAATGAATTGCACCTGGAACATACTTACATTGTAAATGGTCTTTATACTTGTCAATTCTACATTGATCTATTCAATGTCTATATTTTTTTAAGCGGTTATCTGCTAATAATCTTTGAGGCATGATATCAATAATATTGTACATCCTTAAATATAGCACAACATTGAAAGTAATTTATTGTTCTTAAAAGAAGGAAGAATGTAATATAATTTTCAAAGGGGAAAGGAATATTCTTAAAATGAAAAAGGAGAAATAAACGTGTTCATTTAGGTTTTTTGTTGCCTATACTGGTTTAAATGTTGGTTAAATTATTTTCTACCAATTTTAAAACTAATTTACAAAGAATAAACCTTAAAGTAAACAAAGAAAGAAAGAAAGAAAGAAAAGGAAAAACAGTTAATGTGCATGGAGGTCTGCTTAAAATAACAGTATGAATAAGGCAGGACATGGCTGTTGGCTGCTGCAACTATACTGCCAGCTTTGGTGACAGCTGGCCAACAGTGCCTCCCTGTTCTCATGCAATATATATTTATTATTGTCTGGATGTTGGAACATATCATTAAGAGGTAAATTCATATCATCCACCCTTAGATCAGATATGAGCTATTTGCTTCAAACCAAGTGTCATTATGTTTTGTTATAATTTCTGCTGGACAGCAGTGCATCGTTATGGAACCTGCAGCAAAATGGCCAGACTTCTGGCCTGCCTCTCTGTTGTTTAACAGAAATCTGCTCGAAATGTCAGGATATCAGTTCTGACGCTGCTAGAGCTTCCCGTGTAGACATGGTGCTGCTGAAAACTGTTATATTCCGTTAATGTGGAAGTGTGACAATGCTTGTTATCACCTGATTATGCCAAAAGCATTGCAAGTGGCAAATGAACTTCGGCGTACCTGACAATATTGCGACAGTCGTTTTTTTTTAAGATCACAGTTAAAGTGACAACTTTCCCCTATGCATCAAGCGACAGATGGGAAACCTCATACTGAGCTTCTCCAAGCTCTGATACACACCTGTATGTAATAAGAGGTGTGGACCCCACTCTCCCACATGCAGAGACAGTAATTACTCTGTCAGCAACACAATGGAGGAGAATCTCCTGCAAGTCAGCCTTTTAGCACCACAACGACAGCCTGCAATTGTGCGGGGTGCAGATTCAAATAGCTCTGCGGCACAACCGGGTGGGACGGGCAACCTGCACTCAGAGCTCAGTGTCAGGCTAAGCCCTAGCCTTGTTTTGCACTTTATGGTGTTTATTACCTGTATGTGTTACACTGCTGATGTCCTGTTTAAGGGAGGTGGAAATGTGCTTTATAAGGAGTAAAGTGTAAAGTGTAGCAGTTTTAACATAGTATCTCTAATACATATTTTGGTATATTCTGATTTCTGTTTCTTTGTATGCTACCTGTGTAGAAAACACTGTCCATGATCAGTTCACACTTACAAAGGGGCTCATAGTTCATGCTTAGAGTCAGACCCAGCATAGATTTTGCAGGTACTTTAATTGTGTTTTTGTGACATCAATATTGCAAAATAATGGCATGCTATATGGCACAGTCATTTTGTATATTTTATAGCCCCGCTGAACTTTTTTATAAAATCACTAAAAGAAATGTATGGCAATTTATTTTCACGAATGAATGTCAAAAAAGCAAAATGTATGTGAAATGTGAAAAGAGGTATAATAACAAGTTACATAATCGTATAATATTCCTACAAGTGCTTCAAATTAAGACTTGTCTGATATATTGACTAGAGTTCAATTTTTTCTTGCATTGTTTTTCATAAAATCTATACATATTATACAGTATATCACTATTTAAACTGAATCTGGGTTTATAGATTTTAAAATAAGTGTATGCCTACCAGTTATATTTCACCATTTGCTACTGCTGGTCATGCTCACTTCTAGCACCTAAGGAGCACCAATTAGAATTCACTGATACACAGACCCTTCCCACCCATTCAAAACAAGCAGGGTGAGATAACATTAGTCTTACCTTTACAGTTAGCACTTAGTGTGCCCATCAATTACTATAGAGACGAGACCACATGCCCTCGTTTCAGTGATTCATAAAGCCCCAAGTGACATTCATTATGTTCAGTTTGACATGAAATGACAAACAAATGATTGAGTGGGTGGGCTGATTAGACGCTCGACCGTAAGTGCGTGATGAGCGAACGGGCGGACAGATAAGGTAAATCAAGTGCCAGGGGGAAGAGGGGCATTTAATTGCACTAAAAGACATGTCATCTCACCCTCTCCAGGCTCGGCTGTGCTTGTCAGCTTGGATGATTGTGAGGTGTAGCTGTTTTGAAATGTTAATTCTGCAGGAGTTCTTCAATGGTGTACATTTGTCACATGACGTACACAGCTTTATTGCCAGTGCTGTGAGGGAATTCCTAAAAAATGACTATAGCTATAAGCAAAGACAAATTCCTGCTTCTGTCTGGTATCCCTTTGATTCCACATGTCAGAACACAAGTAATGATTGATTATTTATGGAACCTGGAGCTTTAAGAAGGAAAAAAGCATGTTGCTAAGAGGGAGGAAAAGAGGCTTTAAAATACTAACGCACTGAAGGAACAACCAACAAATGTGGCCTCATTAATTTGTGGTCATGGTAGGTTCAGGACTCCACTGTTCATTGTTCACAGAGGTTTAAAAATAATTTCTGCTTGCATGGAAATACAGTGAAATATTGGCATGGCGTGCTAAAGGACAGTGCTAATTAAATAATTTGTGGCAGAATTGAAAGAAGAAGGGAGGAGGAAAGCCCTCTTATCTAAATCCCAGTGACAGAAGGTCCCAGGTTTTCTGATTAAAATAAGTAATGCAGAGTAAGGATGTGTGAGTTGAAATTAAATTCTGCCTGGAAAGGATTTTCTCATGAGTGCCACTCCTGTTTTTCTCTCTGTTTGTTATTCCAATATACTTGCTGTCAATGGATTATGTAACCCCCAAAAAGCTGATGTTCGATATCCTAGCCATTTTCAAAGCCTCTTTCATCTCTAAACAGATTAGCAAAGGAGAACCTCCTGTCTTCCAGCTGCACATGTCCACATTAATATGCTGATCAAAAGCTCATATATGGTACCTCACATAGCATTGGTTGCAACTTGATCTGAAGCGAAAATAAAGCAATACACTTCTCTCAGCTTAGTTGTCTGTCACTAAAATGGCTTGTGTTCTCTAAATTTCATGGGCAGGTCAAACAGTATAAGCCAGTTCATATTTCTCTCACACTTTAGAGTCATAGAACCATTTCCTACCTTCTCCGTGGACTGCGATGTGCCGAAGAAGATGGGGATGAAGGCCAGCCAAATGATGCAGGTAGTGTACATGGTAAAGCCGATGGGCTTCGCCTCGTTAAAGGTTTCTGGCACCCCTCGCGTCTTAATGGCGTAGACTGTGCATGTAACCATAAGCAGCATGCTGTATCCCAGAAGGCAGATAAGCGACAAGTCTGAGATGTCACACTTGAGCAAACCCCTTGCTAGTTCAGGGTCAGCCATGCGCTGGTCCTCATAGTCAATGAAGGCTTGGGGAGGGTCCACCCCGAACCAGATACACACCCCTAAGAGCTGTACTGAGATCAAGCTGAAGGTGATGACTAGCTGGGATGCTGGGCTGATAAAGCGAGGGGCGCTTACTGACATCTTCCCCTGTTCAAAAATACGGTAAATTCGGTTGGTTTTAGTTAGCAAAGCAGCGTAACTGATACTCATCCCCAGGCCTAAGAAGATGCGTCGGAGTGAGCAGATCCCGGTACCGGGAGTAGAGATCATCAGGAAGGTCGTGGCATAGCAGAGAAAGATGCCTGTCAACAGGACATAGCTGAGCTCCCGTCCTGAGGCTTTCACAATTGGTGTGTCGTTGTAGCGTATGAAGGTAACCACCACAAACAAGGTCGCCATGATGCCCATAATGGCAATGAGGACAGGTATGACTGCCCATGGTGAGCTCCACTCCAGTTGGACAATGGGGATTTTCTGGCAACCTGTGTGGTTCTTGTTGGGGCGCAGATCATAGCGGCACATTTTGCAGGTTATTGGGTCATACTGGTATTGGTATCCGTCGCAGCGCTCACAGTGCCAGCAGCAAGGGATGCCTTTCACAATCTTCTTGCGCCAGCCTGGCTTGCAGGGCTGGCTGCATATGGAAGAGGGCACTTGCTTCAAACCGCCTGGCCACTGTATCTCTGGCATCTGAGAGACACAAGCACAAATGTAGCTTACTGCCCACATCAGTAGTAACCAAGAAATGATCAAAATTACAAATCTGCTTCCTGGTTTAGTGACAACAAATTCTCTGAACTGCAGCAAAGATATAATATTGGCTACCTATGAATCTCAATTCTTGCTTAAATGGTTATGCCTTAAAAGAAGAGACGCATACTTTGCTCTGTAGAAGGCTTGGATAACCTATATAGCTTAAAACAACCACTTACATTTAGGTTGAGTTGGTCAGTCCAATGGCCGATGATTTTGTACTCTGCTGTTTTGTTATTTATCTGGTACTGGTAGATTTCATACCGACCTGGGGCATCCCCATTCTCATTGAACTGCACTGGATTGCCAGCAATGCCTGGAAACAAAAGCAGACAAACAATCAGAAAACCACCAGATCTATCTCTGCACCACAGACTGTCGTGTAAAATCCTGTCTGTCTTTGTTTGAAAAACATGACGTGAACAGAAGGACATAAGGAGAATGAAGAAAGCATGTCCATTAAATGAATCAAATAGTAAAATCACTTGTAAAATTCAAAGAACACAATATCAGTTTACAAATCCACTACTAAATGTGTTGCATTGAGAGATATGCATGTTCCAACCCTGTTATGTCTAACTTTAGCATGGAGAGTAATTTCAGTTTTTGCTGGAAAACCTGAAAAGGGAAGGTGAAGGAGACAGGATAACAATGTTGCTGCATCCTCATGATGAATTTTAGATTAGGTGTCTTGTTCTCAGGAACAATCCGCGCCAAGCTTTTGCCAATCTCTTACTTTAACCTTTGAGCTCAGCTATCTGTATTCAAAGCACCTGAGCATGTCCGACTCCATTCCCCAGCCAGGCAAATCCCCATGCAGCCAAGTGTGCTGAACAGCAGCACAAGCAATTGTTTTCGCCACTCATGTTTGGCTTACTGTTCCAATTCACAATCCTCACAGGGTTTTCTCGCTGAATAGCGTGCAAGATTGCAGGAGGGATGAATTTCTGTTGATGAACATTCTTCTGTCTTTATATCAAGCTCAAAGATACATAATCCACATCACGGTGAGTCAGTACTGGATTAAAGTATTATGTGTTTTTTTTTTTGGTGACAGGGAAGCACACGCAAAACATACACAAATCTGCTGGATTATGGCTATTTCATGAGGAAGAATATAATTCAAATGCCAGTTTTGCCACTGAATGACAAGTGTAGTAACGTATAGCCTGGGAATTAAATAAGCACTTAGTGTTTGCGCAGCATGTTCACACTATTAAATTTTATTATCACCATAGTCCCAATACTAGATGCCTGGAGTTCCTTAAAGATGTCTGGCGGCAGGTAGATTTTTCTTAGGAGTTTAGAACAGAATAGATTCTATATGACCACCCAGAGAATCTGTCCCTGAAACAAGCCCCCACAGAGAGCGTTAGCTTTAGCTTATATACTTTGCTGGTTTGCCCATTTTCATGGATAAGAAATGGATACTGAAGAAAATGAATTTAAAGTGTGCTGGAACCATTTAGCAAGTGCCATCCTATTTGAATGCCTGCCTTTGAGCAGGCCCTTTACCACTGCAATTTGCAAGAAAAAAATGACAAAAATGTCACTTTAAGAAAGTGGCAACATGAGTCCAGAATAGATGAGTTGATTCAGGTGGTCATTTCAGAAGGACATTTGTCAGAGTGAGTGTTTGTATAGGTGTAGAAAATCTACTGACCACTGAGCAGCTGCTCCATAGGATTAAAATTTGAGAGCTGTCCTCAGTAAGTCCGTTAAATGGTGCTTGATGTGAAGGATCAGAAGAATATACTCCCAGGTAGACTTCCTTTTCAGTACAGTCGGCTCTTTGACCAGCCAAGTGCCCCTTGAAAAGGGCCATAATATTCAGCGAGCAGCCCACGCGTTCACACAATCCCGCTCAGCATCACATAGTAATTTTCTAATCTCTCAATCTATAAGCATGTTTTCAGCTCCATTTATGTGATTACGGTGCATTGTGTGACTTGGCTCGACCATTTGTTGGAAAAGTGTGATTTGTTGACATGGAAATACAAGAGGCTGGTTCGAATTAAAACGAAGTAACAGTTGTCTGTGAAATTTGTCGCAGCTCTGTGAAAATTCCCCTCAGCATAATGGTGATGCAAGAGGGGAGTAATGACTTGACCTCCACCAAGTAGGGAATAAAACCATAAAGTGTTGATGAAAATGGGTTTGACCAGATGCTGAATGTATCAAATCTGATCTCTTAATCATTCCTTTTTCCCCTGACTGCACAGAGGTTGGCAATGAATAGTCAGAACATACAGGGAAAGAGATTTCCAGCTGGTTGAATGGGAATAAAAAGCCCAAAAAAAGCCACTTGCTTGTACTTTTGGGTGCTGGACCGACAAGGAAACCACTGTAGCGGTTCACTATGCACTAAAGCAGAGTGCACTTTGCCTGGAGTGATGGGTGCATGGATTGAAAACTGATGGGGTGCTTCTTTCTGTCTCAGTCTATTGAAGTCTCTAACTAACCTCACTCAAAGACGTATCAAAGGATGACGAGAAGGGAGGGGGTGTGTGCGCGCAAGAGTGTATGTGTGTGTATGTAGGCTATGTGTACAGCACTGGAAATGGCAATGAGCAGCTCCTGAATGGTTTGGAAAAGTCTGAAATACCAAAGATGTTCCTTTTTTGTGATGTGTGAGCGCACAAGCTCATCACAGCATGTGATCGTGTTGTGGAGCTGATAGCTAGCAATAAATTACAAAATAGGATGACAGCTCGGCTAATCCCTACCCAATGGAATCAGAGCGGCTTGAATAGCATCTCAAGTCCCCAGATTTAGCAATGAATATGCAGTTCCAAAAGATTCATTCTGGTTACATTTAGAGTACCATTATTATTAACAAAAATAAGCACCTGCACATTATAGGGGGATGTATGAATGACTGGAACCTGCCTCAGAAAAGCATGGATTACCCGCTGCTGTAGAACAGAAGCCCGTGTCAATTCTCATCAGACCTGGAGCTGCAGGTGCTTGTGTGCTCCACTGAGAACTAAAAGGAGCTTAGGAGAAAAGTCGAGTGATTGTTTGAAAATTGCTTTTGGTAGAAAGAACTTTGCAGCTAGCGGAGAAGGCAAGAGAAGGTATTGGGTATGAACTGTGAACTCCAGGATGGCACTTTTTTGTTGGTAAATGTGTTTCATATTGCTGCTACTGTTTCTGTTGTTCTCTTATATTCTCTCCCCACACTTTTTCCCTTTACCACTTTCTTTCTTTCTGTCTGTCTATCACCCTCTCTCTGTCTATGTCCCTCTCTCTCTCTTTAATGCCTCTTTCTTTAACTCTCTGTCTGTTTTTTTCTTTTTCATCCTTTCTTTCTCTCACTATTTTCACCTCTATTTCCCATTGTGTCTCTTCTACTTCCTTTTCTTGTCTCTCTTCCTTACTTTTCTCAGTCTCTCTCTCTCTCTCTTTCTCTCTCTCTCTCTCCCAAGAGAAATAATAATTAAAAATTAAATGTGGGATAGTAAACTTCTGCCAGGAACACCAGTGTGCATGTGCAGAGCACCCGGGTGCAGGTCATGTGACTGTGCTCATTCTGATGTCTGCTGATGCAAGAGTATAAGATTAGGAGTAACCGGTGGTCATTTGGTATAGATGGCAGTGTAATGTCACTGTTAGTAATGAAAAAGCCTGGTGGAGTTGTACAACAGCTCATGTCTCCGTGCGGCCAAAAACTGAGGGTGATATTACAGGACATGATCCGATATCGCTGTCACAAAACAGTGCCACAAATAGGTCTTATCTAAATAAAATATGGGCAGGTCCCCTCCTCTGAAGCATTTATATTACACACTACTATCACTACTAGGTCACACTACTATCTTTTGAGCAGACACTGTTAAAGTGCTTCTTCTTTTTTGCTGCCATTGATAAGTCAGGATGAAGAAGACAAAGTGTGTTGTAATTGCCTTAAGTAAAACGGGTATGCTAAGCTCACGTCAAATGCTTTATGGGGATGCAGTCTGTTGTCCTTGGGGGATTTTGTAGCTTCACACAGTTCAAATCCATTGCTGCAGCTAATCTTCGTAATACCCTTTATTTGTTCCTTCAGTCTTCAGTTGACAATTTACAGTCAGAGCTGGTGGACGAAAAACAAGGGTTTGGGGGGCGTCTTCTCAAAAGTCCTGCAAGTGCGTGTGTGTAAAGTGTTTTAATTTCTTTACCAAACACAGAACTCACATGCCTAATCCAACATGCACTGTAAAAATATTAAAAAAGAGACTGATGTGAAGTGTTTGCAGAAATTGAACTGATATAAATAAAAACTGTTGTTTTACTTCAATTTGTTTGACCAAAAGAATTACATTAACAAAATAAGTTGAATTGCTTGTAACCACAAGAAAATAATGCCTTAAATTTGTTTTATTCAAATGTTTGCTGTGTTTATCTTATAAATCTGAAATATTCCTTAAAAATTTACATTTGGTCCATGAAAGTCAAACTTTTGGAACATGTATAATGGCTGATGTTACTCCCCATGATGGGACAAAGACACTTTTTCTTTTTGCTCAATTAATGCAGACACCTAGGCTTGGTTTAGTGGCGATTGTTAAACATTTGCTCTGCCAATGAAAGTCAAAGAGGCCATTATACGACTGAAAAAGAAGAATAAAAGCCTTTAGAGACATAGAGAACTTAACTGTCTGGAATATCACTAAGTAGAAAGAATGGTCAGTAAATGCATCCTTTGGTAGGCATGGGGAAGGCTTCCACTGCTGATGGCAGAAGTAACCCCACTATGGTAAAAAAAAAAAATCATTTTAGGAGGCAGTTGTGTATTTGTCATAGACTACTATCTACTGTGAGCAGAAACACAGAGACTACACTGCAACTGGTGGCCTGGTGGTTAGGAAGTTGTCACTGTGAAGGTTGTGGGTTCAAATCCCAAGACTGCCTGTGGCACCACTGAGGTACCTTTGAGTAGGATACTGTCCCTACATGACTGACCACTGTTTCACAAGGTAAAAAGGTTAAATGCAGATGTCAAATTTCACACTGTTCACCATGATTCAATGTTTTACTTTTTTAAAAGATGCAAACTACTAATTATCCACAAAATCTCTTTGGTCGTATTACAGTTTGCAAAGTACCCAACAGAGCCTGCAGAAATCTAGAAAAAGGTTTTGGACATATATGACCAAGATTAATCTGTATTAGAGTGATGGAAGCAGCAAAGTGTGGAGACAAAAAGGAAATGCCAAAGGTCCATAGCATACTACTTTATCTGTGAACCATGAGGGCGGGGTGCTATGACTTGGGCATGTATGGCTGCCACAGGCACTAGGACACATGTCCTCAATGATGATGTAACAGCTGATGGCAGCTGCACAATGGATTCTAAAATGAATAAAAAGCAGTTTGAGTAAATGCCTTTAACCTACTGGATGGCGCTTCACCCTACAGCAAGGTAATGATCCCAAACGTACTGCTAAAACTGGAAAAGCTCATAGCCTGAAAATGTTCAGCATATATGCTATGAAGAAACAAAGAGTTCACCAAAGCATCACCAGAGAAGACACTTGTCTATGAATCACAGACATCAGCCTTTCACTGCAGGCAACAAAGTACTAGACATAACTGCTTTAATATACCGACTATGCCCCAAACGTGATGATTCTCTGGAATTATGGGGGAAGGGACTGTGTTCTAGACATGTAATTTCAGCATGTTGAAACTGAAATATATGCAAATTGTCTTAAATTATAGCCTGGAATGTGCACTTTAATCAAGTCTGATTTGAAATTTTAAAATGTGTAGAAGAGGGGCAAAACAAGGAATTTGTGTCTTTGTCCCAAACATTATGAAGAGCTATATCAACTAAATACACTGTTTCTTAAATCTCCAATCATCTTTTTGATTAATAGCACAAAATTAAGTGATTAATCAAGAATTATTCTTTAAATCTTTAGATGGCTCTCATAATATATGATAGGTTTTATATATTTAGTGGAGCTATTGGTCTGGTGGTTAAGGAGTTGCCTCTGTGATCAGAAGGCTGTGGGTTTAATCACAGGACTGCCAATGGCACCACTGAGGTACACTTGGGCAAGATACCACGACCACATACTGCTCTAGGTGCACACTGTCAGCAGCCCACTGCCTCATTTGGGTGAACGTGTTAAATGCAGAGGACTAACTAATTTCTGTGATCAATAAAGTATATAAAAATATATGTATAAATAAAGCAGGCGTTTGAATGAGGTGACCTCAGTTTTCCAGTGTACATGTTTTACAGTATTTTCTCATGTAAGCCTGAGTCATACTGCACCTGTGATCTTGACATCGCGGATGTACTTTAGCAGAAGGGTTCCATCGATGGGGTCCATTTTGGGGCAAAGCCCCACCTTGCCAGGACACAGGTCTCTGTGCATGCTATGAAGTGCATGGGCCATGGCATAAACAGCATCGATCACAAACATCACCTTGCCCTCCTGCTCATACGACGAATCCTTCCCAATCCTCTCCTGATCTGGAGAACAAAAAAGGAAAAAGAAATGTAACATCTGTCAAAATTCTTTAACCGGCACATTTTCAGCTTCGTGTGGTCGTTTTTTCATGATGTTCAAATACAACTTATTCCAACAAAGACAGCCAGGGAAAAAACATGGAGTAATTAAAATAATGTCTGAGCTCACATTAAGCTCAAAGGGTGAGAATTCTTTGTGAATTCTTTTACTTTCCTTTTCTTTTCTTTTTGTTTTTCTCCTTGGTATTAGCTGCTGCATAAAAATGGCACAAAGTGTTTGGACAGGCTAATGCAATCTAATTGCACGAGATACGCAGTGTCATTTGTGCAAAATAAAGCTAAAAATATTTTTTTTAAATACGGCATTCTTATGTAAATTGCTACAATTATGTCTTTAGTGATAATAGAAAATGACACACTAAAAGAATTGCAGTGAATTGTATTAAATAAAATATTCACAGTGTTTGGATAGCATGAACATTTTTTAAAGTGTACATTGTAATTCTTGTGGCACACTCACAGGCCAGTTTAAATCTACCTTCATTTAATAGCATGAAAGCTAGGCAACCCTTTATGGCATGTGACGGAATGTCTTAATGCCTTTCCATCCGTATTATCTTAGCCCTGTATCGTGTTCTTCAAGCCGAGACTGATAAATGGAAGTGGTCTACTAACACACGAGGGTGGAATAATAGACAGCAAGAGAGCAAGCAAGATTAATTATCTTTCTGTGCTCATATAATCATGCCAGACAGCTGTATATTCATTAGAGCTGGAGTTGCTTGGCATGTGTGTTTTTTCTTTTTTTTCATAAGATCTTAATTGCAAAGGAGCAGTTTCAATTATGACCCTGCCGAATTAAACTGGGAGATGGGCCATCAGATGTCATGGTGGCAGATCTCAATTGCACGGTGCAGTCTTCAGCATAAAGCCTGGGACCAGCCGTGACAATGCCATCCTGTGCTATAACCGACACTTAGCTGACTTTGAGTTTGATGTCGCTCACTCCAATTATTCAAGTGGCTTTGTAAAGGCTGAGAATAGTCCCTTTATTTAAAAAGGGCTCATTATCCTTCATCGTTTTTCCTCTTGTAAAAGAGTTAGAGAGGGCTGTGTAGTATCACCCTGCTTGTTCAACCTGTATGCTGTGAATAGCATGAGAGAAGGACTAGACTAGAAGACCTAATGGGAATTCAGCTCCACATGAAGAAAACAAAAGTTATGACAGCTGGAAAGACGGCTAACTTTACTACTGGTGGTAAAGTGGTGGACCACAGTTTTTGTCTATTGAAAATAAAGGAACAAGCGGTCATGAAATGTGGGTGACCTGCAGAAACCCTTCACATGATGCAATTCTGATTTTTTCATTTTAAAAAATGAACCCTCACAAACATGTTGAAATTTTAAGATACCTCACACAGTAACAAGGTTATGCCATGTTAAAGTCAACCTCTCTGACATATACAGAAACACACCTACACACACACACACACATACATTGCTTCTTACTCACGCTAGTTTTACTTGGATATATCTATTTGAGAACCTAAAAGTATTTTTTTTTGGGGGGGGGTGTAAAAAAGTAACATGAATGCTGATAGCACAGCTTGCTGACCTGTGTAAGAAAAGGAAAACAAAAAAGGAAAATAAGTAAAATCATGAATAATGGTCTATTCTTGGTTGTTGTTTTTTCAGTGCAATGGACATGGACATCAGTAATTTATGACTGATTTCTGAAGACATAAAACTACAACACAAACTAGCACCTTGTAGAACAAGCTTGGAGAAGCTATAAAAATGTAAGTTTTATTTTGGACCCAATTTGAGATGAATCAGTTCATTAGAAAAGACAGGTGTGCTTGGAACAGCTGAAAGTGAAAGAGGAAGAAGATTGCCAGCAACAAGATGGCTGGATTCAATCAGAGGAAACATAAACATGCCATTAAGTAGCCTGAAGACCCAAAGAGAAGAGGATACTGTAGAGAAAAGCTACCCATACAGTGGCCAGGATTCAACATGATGGCTCCTGGCTGCAGCCAAAGTGCTGTAGGCTAAATAGGTGTAAACATGTTTTTATGAAATCACAAATTTAGTGAATTCAAACAGGTTGTTCTATATATACAGACTAGGGTATGACTGATACCTTTTAAAACTTGCTAATAGTATTAACACGCTACATTAAAATGATATGCTCCTTTAAAAGAATGTCATGCTGATCTTTATTGTTGAATTTATCGAAAGGGTGATTAATCCAGTGCATGTTTTTGTTGGCATGCTTTTCTGCCTATTCCAAGCTTTCTCTTATCTAAACAGAGGCGCTGAGAGTGTCCAGAAAAGCTACTGTAGCTGTTAGAAAATGCGTCAGTCTTTTACTTCAGGGTCTGTAATCAGCAGCGCTCCAGCTCAGCCTCGCCACAAAAAAACCAAAGGCAATTTAACAGTGCAGACAAGCCCCATGCATCTTTAAAAGCCTGAATTAAAGAGGCAGGATATGCCTGTGTAATTGTTTGCCAAGAGTGCTACTACTGGCGACCAAAAAGCCACTGTTTGAGAGTGTTACAGGGATTGAGGGGCTTGCCTGCAAGAAAGAAAAAAAAAATTAAAAAGCACCAACATGATATTGATCTCACTCACACTGTACAATCTCTTCCTTTGTCTTTCCTCTGTAAGGACGTACACTCTTTGTTCATCTTACTTTGTCTCTCTCTCTATCTCTCTCCCTCTCTCTCTCTCTTTCTCTCACACACACACACACACACACACACACTTTTCATCTTCAAGTCGGAGCACGCCCACACACACACACTTGGATGGCTCTCTGTGCCTTTAGAGAAATCCATTTGGATTAAGAGAGGCATCGCAGGGGGGTTTTCTGGGCCTTGGAGGAGTCGGAGGTGCAGGCTGCGGCGGAGCACCATGCTGCTGACACGCTGTACCTCCAGCCGTTCACGCCTTGTAAAAATTCAAGCTGCCTACCTCTCAAGGCTCAGGCCCCTCTGGGACCTAAGGCTCCGATTGGCTCTGTGTGCCAAGAAAAGCTCCAGAGAAATTTGTCATACCACAGTGTGTTTGAGTGTTTTCATTACGCAGGTTTGGCAGGCCCGCTTTTCTTACAGAAGAGTTTACACATCCCTTTTTCTCCCTTTCTCTTTTCACACAGGGAAACACAGCTTTCATTTGTACACAGCATCTTTAGCTTGTGTTCTTCATGTGACAGGGAATTCATTTACACTGGGCCTGCACGAATTCATTTACACTGGGCCTGCACGAATTCATTTTGCAATTATAGAAAAGAGCCGTTCGCATGGAAACTTGAACTCTTCTAGTTTAATGAAATCAAATATGATAATGAATGTAGATACTGAGATGTGACAACCTTGAGCATGTTTGTGTACATTCAGAGCGATATATCAGAACAGAGGCCATTTACACCTGTAACATATTTTAGCAGTTTTTGCCAAATAAATAAGGATGAAGTGCACAGGTCCTTTTAAACACATTACGGCACATTCACAAACTCTTGATTTACAACAGCCTCCATTATGTATTCTTCATAAAAAACACTCATGTTGGATCATGCTCATCAAAAACACACAGAAATTCATCAAAACACTCAGAGTAACTAATTTGGATGATGAGAGATTTGTTCAGGAGGCTCATAAAACAACTGTAATTTGTCTGGATTTGCATATTACAGACTATGATATTAGCATTACAAAGATCACCATTGCAATAATTAACAAACAATACAACGAGCAGCAATAATTCATGATCAGTGTTTGTGGTATAACAAAATATCCTGTCTGTATACAGGAATCCATTACATCTTGGCAAGAGGACTGAGGGTGCATATACTGCAGCCACAGTGCCGTCAAGAGTATGTTCTTCGGTTTTGAGCCTCTAACCACATAATCCTTTCAGCAATCAAAGGGTAATTGTTTGTTTGGATATGATTCAGGTACTAAATGGCATGGAGACATTTGTTTCTGGTCCAAACAGAAGCGCTCTTAGACGAGGCATTAATGCCTGACTGTTACACTGAAATGTCCTCTGTGACCAATATGGTGTAGAGATTCCAAGGCAGGATAGATGTAGGAATAACACAAGTATATTGTGGGGTTTTCTACACCTTTGAAATGGTCAGAGTAATGGTCTTCACCATTACTGTTATACTTTGCATCTTTATGTTCATATTCATACACAGCAAAAGCCCTTTTATTTTCCATACTAACATTAAAAGCACATTTAACTGAAACTCTTTCAGTCCAAAGGGGGTTTAAATACCTGAAATGTTTCAACAATATTGACAGGTGGATGAAACAAGGGGCTAAAATGTGTGAGGCATGGCATCTTAGTCAATTGTTTCTTCATTTTTGCAATGAAAAATTTGTATTATCATTTTTGCCCATTGTATGAAACACTGCCCTGCGGTGGAGTGGTGCCCCATCCAAGTTGAATCCCTGCCTTGCACTAATCACTAACCCTCCCTAACCATTGCCCTTACTATCCAACATCTAACATTTTATGACATCAAGTGACAAGCTCAAATATTAGGTTTTCATCATGTAACAAATTTAACAGAAACATCACAAAGTCTTGACATTTGGAGGAAGTCTAACCACATGGATCAGATAGGCTTGATACCACACACACAAAAAATTGCGGGCACAGGGATTGTACCGGCACAACCCCTGTGATTTTCACAGTAAAATAATTTTATTTGGAAAGCTGTGTACGTATCACAGTTTTCTGTTAGTGACCGTGTTTCTATCATTGTATGAAAGACGGACAAGGAATCCTTCATGCTCCAGCAGCATGTTGTGATGATATACACAATGACACTGTAATCTCACAGGAATGAGGCAACTACAATTTTCTGTACCAGACGTCACAGTTGCTTGCAACCCAGCTGCACACGCTAAGAGAAGACCTGATACAGCTTAATCCTGAGTGGTCAGAATCTCTTCGATCACACAGATATAATGCAGCACATAGTCTACTAATGTGTATTGTTTGTGGTTGTTAAATTTAAATTTTGTATTCTGGTTTATATGATTTGTAAACACCATGGCTCATGAGGGAGGCTGCTGGTACAATTGTCCATCTTGATGACTCTATTTTCCGCTCCTCCCCCAACTGCAAGTGGCTAACCTCGCCGAGCACTGAAGCACAGTTAATCTTGAACAAACCTAGAATTTCCTGTTTGTGATATTATTCTGGCCCAATTGGCTTAATACATTGCAACAACTTGTGTTCCTCATTCCTTCTATGTGTTTCGTCCCATGATGTTACATTGGTAACCGTTCTGCAAAGTAGTTCACTGAGCAGTTTCTTCATCTTCTGTGCTGCTGTTATAGATTGTTCCTTTTGCTATTTTTTCTAGCTAAGTACTTACTACAATTTAAGTTATGTTTACATTTATTTAAGATTTTAAATTATTTAAAAAGCATTTTCAGATTTTTTTCAACAATGTTCAATGGTTCAAAGGTTTTATGGGAGGCATTAAATTCTCAGTTTAAGTAAATTAAAAAAATTTTTTTTTTTAAAAGTTGGAATGGAAATATTGAATTACATTTTTTCCTGCATAGACTAGTCAGAGTCTGGAGTCTATATCACCAGCAAATCCAAAGCAGAAAAACATTAACACTATAAAGGCTACGTTTTACTTATCGCATGTGATATCGCCATCGCAACACTCTACAACATTATCGCATGTTTTCCTGATATCATGCAGCCCTAATTCATACATATATAAATACATATACAAGGGAAATCTGCTTTACCCAAACTTAGTGTCAGGACAGCTTCAGGACGGTCTGAGAACCAGCGGAGGGTACTAAATTGTAGATTTATCGTTTAATTTTAGACCAAGACCAGAAAACTGAAAGATGTATTACGACTTTTCACTGCAATTCAGTAGTTTCTCACTTGCTTCTTTTGTACTTCTGTTGAATCTGTCAGTACTTTACTTTTACTTGAGTCTTTATTGCACTGACATAACAGCACTTTTGTTTCAGTGTGGGTTTAGGTTGCTCTACCCACCCATGTCAATGAGGATTTTTCAAATGAACCAGGGGATTTGTGCTTCTGGCCATCAATACAGCCCACTTGGATGCTTGTTTTGCTTGGAAGATGGAGCCCCAGAGAAAGAGATCAGCTACGCCCTTCTGTTCTTTCACATTACAATCAATTGTACAACCACTACACATTTCTCATAGATAAAAGATGGGTCCTGCTCTTTGATCAAAGCACTCTTGCAAAAGCAATTAGACACCAGCGATCCACCCTCTCCACTGTCCTCTGAACAGTGCAGGCCTACAGGGCACACAGTGAAGAGTGCTGCAAAACAATCCTAAGTTGCTCTTACATCACAGGAGATTTTGGATTTGCAAGTGCAGACGCCAAGAACCATCATCAGTGATAACCGCTGTTGCAGAAACATTTGTAATATGACAAGAGCCTCTTGTGCATCTGCAAACAATTCACCACGGTCCGTTGTGTATCAGAACAATCCAGAGTAGCCTCTTCGTCGCATCGCTTCCCTAGACACAGGCTATTGAATGATGATGATTTTGTACCGCAGTTCTGTTTTTGTTCTCTGGCTGGACTTGCAGCAGTGAAGGACACTGTGCCGCTGAACCACTGGCACAATGGGGCCGCATCCGCGGTCAATGTTCTATTGATTTGATTTTTAAAACAAAGATTATTTGTTAAGTAGCCAATCAAAAAGATTAGATCCATTGTGGAAGTGACTGAAGAAAATGTAATCGTGGATCTACTGAAAAGCAATCACAGACCAATCTCACACTGCTCTTCACATGTTTATTCGTTCCTGTTGGAAATGGGATACAATGTGCATGCTCTGAACTGTAAGACTGGAAAGGGGAGCGAGAGAGGCAGAGAGGCAGCTGAAAGCAGAGATATCCAGCCCTTTAATCCTCCAGTAACCACAGGGCTTTTGTGAGGGCTGCGAAATCACAGCACTGATGCTGCTCTCTGCTATCTAACAGCAGTGAATATGAGGGAAGCATGGAAACAGCATAGGAGCACTCCGGGTTCTGGGCCAAAAACATTATAGACGTACTCCATCTTTGAGTAAGTGCATAGGCAAAATGCGTACAATTACTGGTCTCGTCATATTGACCACGCTCTTAAGAATGAAGATGCCAAAAAGGGCTTTGAACAGATGCCATAGAATAGTGTTCCCCGATTGTGGTTCTAGAGCACCACTGCCATAGAGCATGCAAGCTACTACAAAGGAAAGGGTTATTTAAGAACCAGTTTTGTAAACAAGATCCAGGTATTGTGAAGAGTCTCAGATTCAAAGCCCTTCATTTCTAAGAGTGTATGGGGCCTACCTTGTGTTTTTCGCAGACAAATTTTACTCACTGCTCCCCTCTAAAGGTGTTACGAAACATCAAATAAACAAACAATACTCATTTTAGCCCTATAACGGTCATATTGAACATCAAATAAATTCACTAAAGGTGTTATAAATATAAAATAAACCAGTGGCCTCCTGGTCCTGGATATCTACCCTCCTGATAGTTCTAGACCTGTATTAAGTAAGGGGTTGAGGAAGCATGTTAAATGTATGCTGGAACTAAACAAGGCAGGAAAGTAGATGAGAACTGGTGACTACTGAAATAAACAAACATTAGTCACCTGTGCCATCCAATGGTGTTATCAGAAATATCAAATAAACAAACATTACTTACCATCTAAGGGTGTTACAGCAATAAGGTATAGTGTGCAGCACCTTTCTTGTTTTTATTAAAACAAAACTGTCTCAGTAAATGGGTTTTCTACTCTTTTTCATTTGCATATATTTGCCTCAACCCAGCTCATATAAAAACACACCAAATTCACATTCTGTTTGCTGCAACTTAAATATATGATTGTAAAAGCTAATGTGAAAAATAACTGCAGTCAGTCAGAGTAATCACAGAATCTTTTTAAGAGCACTTGCTTCATTTTGTATTTTAATCAGCAAACAAAAAGCCGTCTTAAATTTAACAAGAACATCATTCTTCTCAGGCTGAAGCAGCTGAGCCTCCAAATTTGCTGACCGAGGAGCCAGCACTTACTCCTTGGATTTAAAATCAAGAATGTTCTTGGAGTGATACAAAAAAAGCAATTGGAGAGATGTCAGAGATTGTGCTCAGCCATTCATGGATGCATTTTTCGAAGATCTTATATCACATTAGTCATCGTCAACAATGTCAGTGGGGATTTAGGCAGATCCGTGGGTGCGTGTTGAGTCACACAGGGCTAGATTTGTTAGTGGGAACACTATCCCTTGGAGGCAGTCTTTGGGCTGTGTTCTGTCTTAGGTACCCGAGCAACGTAGTCGGCTACAGCCACGCAGCTTTTTTTTTGGGCTTTGAAGATGTACAAAGAACGACGCTTGTGTTTGTGTCAAACTAGCTGTGCTTACCTTATAAAGCAACAATAAAAATGAGCAGAGGGATGTTTGCAAGGGAGCAGGGCTTGTCGACCAATTTTGCAACATTACACAACCTCAGTAATGCAGCCAGCAACAATAGATAAAGACGCTCCTAAATCCCTGAAACTAGCAGGCTAATGACAACAAATACCTGCCTATGCAGGCTGCTAATGGAAAACATGGGATGTTTTGTTTGCTGTAATGTCAATCCGCATTCTTTACAATGCTGTAAACACACTGATAAGCAGGGGATTTTTTCTATGCTACCTCCAGACTCCATGGTGAATAAAAGGTTTACCAAGCAGCAGGGAGTGGGCTCCGGTTCTGCATCAGTTCTCTCCGATAAATATTACATCTTCCCTTAGAGACCAACGCTGCTAGAGGATGTGTTACCCAGTTATACTTGCATAACATTTTTATAATTAGTGAACATTACTTTGGACTGTCAATGTTCTCTTCTGACTGACCGCTAACACATTTTCCCCTTCATGCCACAGTTACAGTATTGGGCAAAATCACTTTCATTAACAGAACATGCATCACCTCCACCTGCATTTCAGTTTTATTTATTTGATTTTATTTTGCACTTTTAAATGAATCTCAAGGGTGGGCTATGCCCTGAGTAGGTGAGCAGTGGGGTTTGTCCCACCCACATTTCACTTTACTTGCTAAGGCTGATAAGAAAATAAGCAAACAAGTGACAAATGAAGCATGTATCTTTAATTGAATTTTTTATTCCCTTCCTGTTCATGTCCATTTAGAGATCTGTAGCCTTCTGCCCACTGTAAAAACATATGTATATTAATAAATGAAATTTCCTGCGTGTCCCTTAAGCACATATTGTAGATTCTCTCTATACACAACAGACTATTGTATTGGCTGTAATTAACAGGGCGAACGAAGACACTACATTTAATCAATGTTAGTTATTCAAGAATCTCCAGCGAGGCAACAGTAATGATTTCCTGGTGAGTCTAACAATTGCCTTATAAAATTAAGCAATTTATTCTATCATGGTAGTATGATGAATCTTTTCCATGCTAGAATCCTCTTGCTATGCACAGAAGACTGGTTAGAAGGAAATAAGCAGGCCACTTATGAATATGCGCAAAACAAAAAAATCAATTAATCATTTAGTGAACTGTGAAACTATGGTCAGATGCATATTCTCAGGAGCAGTCAAGTATAAAATCAGCTTCTGGGAGCCACCTGCAGCATTTCTGTGTGGACATGAAGCCAGAGGTTGCAAGCCCTCCTGCTGAGTCCGCTGCTGCAGTGAAGGCTGCAGCGAGTGCTAGAGTATGCTACCGTCTTCCAGCAAATATGCCCCTAGAAAGCCCTGCGTCTTTCTCCTCAGAACTCACTGTGCACTGATTGGCTGCAGCCAGAGGTGCGTTGCTATGTGACAGCTGTGTTGAACAGCCAGGGGGTCAAGTGCTGACCATGGATGAATGTGGTGGTGAAAGACTTGGTGCTTGAAAACCCTCCCTCTAGAGACAGTCTGAATCAATTAAAGATTATTATCTCTCCTCCTGTACAGTGGATTGGATGGGTTTTATGCGGATAGTGCTGGGAGAATGGTGCTTAACATGAAGCAGCTTCATGGAATTACGACTTTACCAGGCAGTTTCTCCAGCAAGCAGTGGGGTAGGCCAAGTCTTTCTGAAAGGATTTGGCTCCACTATTTTTTTGTATTTTCTCTCTCTCCCTCACTCTCTCTCTCTCTCTCTCACTCTCTATCTCTTCTCTTGCTGTCTCTTGCTGTTGTCTTCTCTCTCACCCTCACCCTGTCTACCCAACACCCACCACCACCATCCACCACCCACCAGCCCCCGCCCCCGCTCCTGCTTTCACAGAGCTTTGGAAGAAGAGTGTTTTGCTAGTGGGGAGATTTCTTACTTGTACATTTCTTTATGCCGGACCCTTTCTTCAAAGCATGACGGTTGAGCTTGCAGTTGAAATTGTTCTCCCAGAATTCAGCAAACCAGATGTTTCTCCTGTTGTTTTCAAGCGTTCGGCTGATGAAGTAACGATCAAACCCTGGGAGCAGATCGATGAGATAAGTGTCACTTTAATGCACTCTGTCAAAATCAAAGGGCACAGCCACTGAGCTGTAGAGGACACGGGCCAACACAACATGACTAAACCTTTCTCTAAGCAACATGCTCCATTAAGGCATACTTGGCCAAATGGATAGGTAATGTTAATACACTCTTAATCAATGAATCTTGATCTACTATCACTATCAAAGGTAATCTTATCTACAATGCCTACTGTGTTATTATTAAATATAAAGGTAGCACATTGATTTGTAGATGCTCACCTTGTTTTGAAATAGGTTCTAATGAACTGGACCCCAACCCCAAACCTAACCTAAAATGCACACCTAATCCTAAACCTAAGGCTAATGCTGTTGATAATCCACTGAATTAGGTTTACACAGGTTCATCACTTTTTATAATATATCTCATTATAAACACGGTTCTCCATACCCTGGTTCTTTGTCACCCCTGCCCTCCACATTATATGGGTTACCTGCTCTAACACACACATTTAACCACTGGAAAAACTAAATAATTAGCGGATTAGTTGGATCAAGAAAACACTAAGGTGTGCAGAGCAGGCAGACTGGGAACTGTTGTTTTAGATAATCACCCAAAGAAAAAAAGATTCTCATACTACTTTCCCCATTTGTGGTGCTTTTATGTTTAAGAGTGTATGTAATTTTGTCTTACCTTTAATAGACTGGCGTTTAGGCAGGATAGTGACTGCTCCCTCAGCCATCTCCTCTTGGTGGAGCACTGGAGATATCTTAGAACCCCAGCTATCTGACCCTACCCACAAGAAGTGACCGGTCAGATTGGCTTTCTTTGCTGATTGCAGTAGCCGCCTAAAAGAGAGCAGAATGCAGAATGAACATTAGGAAAAAAGAAAACACACACACACACACACACACACACACACACACACACACACACACACACACACACACACACACACACA
>JBBPDC010000109.1:15957304-15967815 GCA_037974485.1 Hemigrammopetersius urotaenia | reverse complement strand
GTATATAATAAAAAGCTTGTTAAATTTGAGCGAAGAACAGTTGTCTGTTGAGTGATTCTCGAAACTGGCATCAACACTGGCTACCCGCTGTTTCCCTTGGGTGAATGGGTTTAATGCAGAGAAATAATTTTGTTCTGCTCACACTGTGTGCTGTGGTGTGTTGACATATGTCAAATGGTCACTTTATTATAAAGACATTCTTAATGAAGGTAAAGACAGTTAAAATGCAGTAATTAATATTATCTTCTGTTCTCTTTTACAAAACCTTCAATCTGCCATTAAGTGTGTGTAAGCACATATGCTGGCAAACAGGCCATAATCTTGGGTCAGTTTCATGGCTTCTTCCTGCCTCCAGCTTGGTGCACCTCATGCTAACTTTCAGACAGTTCATTTGTCCCCCTGCTAAAAAGAGAGCATTTTTCAAGGCTTTGACCTGTCCTTGTTGAGAGAAGATCACTGCTCATTGTCAGAGGTGTTAATTAGAAGAAAGACTCTCAAAAGCACCATATGGGACACAAGCAGCAGGATTCTTATAGACATAGGCAGGGCTGTGTATATGTTCTGCTGTAGCAGAGGGCAATTTGGATGACTGATGAACTCTAGTTTAGAAATCTTTTTTCACAGGTAAATGAGTGAAGGGAACATTTACAAACTGTAGAGAAAGTTCAGCTATGACTCATCATGCCTCAGTCTATTTTAGTCAAAAAACTTCAGCTAAACTGCAATCTAATATATGTGTTACTAAATAAATTTCCGGCGTCAGTGCATTTTTCTGTATAGTGCGCAAAATTGCATCAACAGAAGGGATGTTCTGTATCCCTTCCCATTGTATGTTGCAACATGCTGCAGTGTTATAAGTATATGAGACAGATGGAATAGGATAGATTTAGTCTTGATAAGAACAGCTAAATCCAGTTGGATGGTTTTATTTAAACAGATTCCTAATCTTCCACTATTTTTACCACTAAAATGTGAGACAGAAGGGAGATTTTGCACAATGGCAATGGGCCTGCTGTGAAAAAGTACACAGGGCTGATGCAAATGTTCAGCCGCTGCCGGAATAATATTAACACAGTCCTATTGTTAGGATGTATTAACTTATTCCACTTGCTTGCCTTTGATTTGCAAAAAAAAAAAAAGTTTGTTGGGCAGGCATTTAAATTCGAATGGCAAGATACTGTGATGACTATATAGACACACTATATTCTGAGCATATCACTGACTACTTTGGTGATTTCACAAAACCTGTTGTAATGTACCTTACTTGTGCCTAAAGCTTTAAAATGCAAAATCTTACAATATCTGACCATGTTCTTTAGCTGGCAGCTTGTGATTAGGGAGTTGCACCTGCAATCAGAGGGTTGGGGTTTAGAATGAGGTGCACCGAGCTGGAGGCAGGAAGAAGCCATGAAGCTGGCCTGTTTGCCAGCATATGTGCTTACTCACTTAATGGCAGGTTGGAGGTTTTGTAAAAGACAAGAGAAGAAAATGTCAGGTATTGCATTTTAACTGTCCTTACCTTCATTAAGAATGTCTTAAGGAAGGTAAATAATAAATAACTTAATTCAAGTTTCTATCTATCTGTCTTCCTTCCTGACAGAGGAATTTACAATTTTTTTTCTCAGACATTTACATTAAATATGATACATTCATGACTTAGCAGCGTTCAGTTGATCCAGAGGATCAATGGCAAATTTGAAACAGTATTGAATCAGATGTCAGCATTGTAATTTTCAGTAATCCAGTAAACAAATATTTAATGTAGTGAGCATAAATATTGAGTGTGTTGTGTCTACATCTGTCGGTTTGTTTATACAAGTGTAAGTGCAGATCACATGTTCCACAATGAGTTCCACACATGTTCTACAACTTTTCCTTGGGCTACACTGTTAGAGCAGAACATAAATATTATATATGATTTAAATGTATAGTTCACAAATGCAACTACAATTCCTCCCAAAGGTACTGGATGGAATTCCAGTGTTTCACAGCCCAGTGATGGGGGCTTCATACCCCTCTAGCCGATGCTTGATGTTGGAAAGGGTCATTAGGCTCCTGAACTTAGGCTCCTGAAAAGGCTCAAGCATCTGAGAATAATATAGAAAACCATAGATGTGGTCAGCAAACATTTGTTTGTTCAAAAAAGAATAAACACAAATAAACAAAATAACAATATACTGTGATTCAATGTGTTTCAAGAAAAAGAATATAATTTACTATTTCCTTGCAACACTTAATTTATCTAATAAATCATTCCTTAAGTTAAATCACAGTGCCTCTATGAAAATATCACACAGTAAGTTTACCAAAATTTCATGAGACAAAAGTCTGAGCTTCTTCTAATCATGTTTTAATGTTTATATATATTTATTCTAATGTTATATAGTGAGATAAAATAAGCATATTTAAACAAGTTACTGCTGCAGTTGAGAACAGGAGAACCTTCAGTCTGATAAAGGGAACTAATTGCGGTAGATCATTTTCTACGGAATTAGTTAGACTTTTTTTAGTTTTGGAAAGAAGACAAAAATATTACATTTGAAACATAAATTTCCATTGTTATATAGTTTTATGACTGAAGTTGAACAGCATTTTAAAACATGGCAGCAGGAAATATTGTATACTGTTCCATCTTGAGAAGACGAATACATGTTTTGTTTAAAACCTATGAATCATTTACAGCCAATTTTAAAGAAAAGTACCATCTAAACCTATTCATTTTGAACTCGTTCTGAAGTGCACTCAAGCATCTAAGCAACATAAGGAAAAAAAAATAAGTGACAGTTCTCCTCACTATAAGTGGTTTTGGAACAACAGGCAAAATGTTTTGTCTCATTTAAGGAAACACTTTATTCCTTGCATGTAATGTTTAACTCTGTCAGACAAAGGTTCACCAGAATTAAAAGGCACATTTTCCAAAGCCATGTTGAATCTGCCAGATTTTTAGTCAGGTTTTACTTTTACTGAAACCACTTTCCATGGTCTAATAACGACTCCGGACTCGACTCTGACTTTCAAGTCTATTCAGACTCTATTCTTTATTTCTATTCACATTTAAATCAGTGGTACCTTTATTTCATATAACCATTTGACAAGCTCTGCTTAGAACTTAGAACTTTTTGCTGCTGTGCCTTTAAGATGAAACAGTGTAAATAAACATTGTGCCTCATGAGTGGGCAATGTTGTTTTGTGACTGTGACGTCCGGAAGGTCCTTACCCACCTGTTAGCACACGGGTTGTACGTGAAGGCCGAGAAGTGTGAGTTCCACAAGAAGGAGGTCACATTTCTCGGTCATCGCATCAGTGGGAAAGGGGTCTCTATGGAGGAGGCGAAAGTAAACGCTGTGTCTGAGTGGCCAGAGCCCGCGACGGTCAAGGATGTGCAACGGTTCCTGGGGTTTGCCAACTACTACCGTAGGTTCATTAAGAACTACAGCACAGTGGCTGCCCCTCAAACGTCTCTCCTCCGAGGTAAGCCTAAACATATCCTGTTTGACAGTGCTGCTAGAGAGGCTTTTATCAAATTGAAACATGTGTTCACCACTGCCCCACTTCTACGGATGCCTGATGCTGAACGTCAGTATACCATAGAGGTAGATGCATGGGAGGTAGGGATAGGGGCAGTCCTGTCACAACACCACGGTTTCCCCAGGAAGCTGTACCCCTGTGCTTTCTTCTCCAGGAAGCTGACGGAGGTAGAGAGGAACTACGACATGGGCAACCGCGAACTGCTGACTGTGAAGCCGGCGTTGGAGGAGCGGTGCCATCTCCTAGAGGGGGCTCGATCACCGCAACCTGGAGCATGTGCGACGAGCAAAGAGGTTAAACCCCAGACAGGCTCGATGGGCTCTTTTCTTTGCCAGGTTCAACTTCCAGATCTCGTATCGCCCGGGGAAGTTAAATAGAAAGGCGGACACATTGTCGCGCCAATTTGGGGCCGAGGAGGACATTGGGGAGCCTGAGCCCATCCTACCACCCCAGTTTTACACAGCGCCTATCCAGTGGAACCTGGACGAGGAAATCGCGGCGGCACTCGAGGAGGGCACAATACCGCCTGAGTGCCCCGCAAATAAAACCTTCGTTCCAGAGGCGCTGCAACCACGGGTCGCACGAAAGTACTGGTGGCCATCCCTGTGCCACCATGAAAAGCACTCGTACCCTGCCAGTCTGAAAATTAATGCCCCTACCGGTGCCAGACAGACCGTGGTCTCACTTTGCGGTAGACTTCGTCACGGATCTTCTGGTATCGAAAGGGTACACGACTATTCTGGTTGTGGTGGATAGGTTCTCGAAGGGCTGTCGCTTTCTACCATTTCGTTCTCTCCCCTCTGCTCGCCAGGTCATGGATGCTCTGCTCCAGTCTGTGTTCCAGTTTTACGGCATCCCGGAGGACATCGTGTCAGACCCCAGTTCATTTCCAGGGTCTGGAAGTCATTTCTGGGTCATTTTGGGTCAGCGGTCAACCTGAACTCTGGGTACCACCCCCAGTCGAACCATCCAGGAGCTCGGCCGATTCCTCCGGGCTTACTGCCACAGCCGGCAGCACGATTGGGCAGACTTCCTCATCTGGGCGGAGTACGCCCAGAACTCCCTGCGCCACTCCGCCACCAGTTTAACCCCCTTTGAGTGTATGCTCGGGCTCCCCGTTCTGCCCGTGGGACCGTGAAAGAACGGAGGCATCTGGCGTAGATGACTGGTTCCGTCAGGCGGAGCAAGTGTGGGAGGACGCACACACGTCCATCCAGCAAGCAGTTCACCGGTTTAAATGCCGTGGCGATCGTCGGCGGAGGGAGGCGCCTCCCATCAAGGAGGGTGACAGAGTCTGGCTTTCCACTAAAAACCTGCACTAAAAACCTCCACCAAAAGTCCCGTGCACCAAGTTATCCCCTTGTTTTGTTGGTCCTTTTTTGGTTTTAAAACAAATTAACCCTGTTTCGTTTAAACTCCGTTTACCCCCTCATATGAAGATTCACCCTGTTTTCCCTGTGTCCCTCTGCACGTTCCGTTTGTACCACATCCCATTATCATTAGTTTCATGTGTTTCTCGTTTGTTTTGCTTATTTAAAGCCCAGCCTGACCCCTGTGCCTTTGTGTCTGTATTTGTTATTCCTTGTGTGTGTGTGAGTTCTTGATCCATTTTCCCGTGTTGATACTGTATGTTTAACATTTCTTGTTCCCTTTTCTTTGCAGACTCGTGCTTTTCCTTAACTGGCTCTGTGTTTACGCGCGGTGGCGCTGAAGTCTGTACCTCGTACGTGCTCGAAGGCACGCAGGTTTCTGTAACCCGTTCCTCTCGCCGGATTGCGAGAGAGGTTTCTGATTTTCTGTTTGTTGTAAAGCCCGGAGAGCACGAGCCCTGCCGTTTTGTCTTCCTGATTTGTTACCCTGGTTCTTGTTTCTGGTTTGTTTTTCTTGTTTGGGTTTTTGTTGATTTGAGTCCTGTTTTTTTGGTTCATTCATTGCTCTTTTGTCTCCTGTTTCCTTTTTATTTTTCATTAAAGCCTCAGTTTCCCTTTACATTGCCGCAGCGTCCTCCCCTTTTCCCACCTCAAAAACAATGAATTTGAGTGAATTGTTTTTGCAGTGTGATTTCCAAGTATGGACTGTATGGATTAGAGAGTGATACATTTTGAAATTTAAGCGCTGTTTATATACTATATCAACGGTCCCATTTCATCAGGTTTGATTTTTGTTCCTGTATGGCTAGAAACTGACTGTGTGGTTTGCCAAGATTGCTTCTGCAAAAAATGGTTTGTCAGGTCACAACTACCTTGTGTGAATGTACCCTTTGAAATAACACTGATCACAGCTTTATGACTGACTTAGAACCAATTTTACATTCCCACTGAATTGCAAAGACCAGATATCAAGAAAATGGCATTTAGCTTATTTGCTCATACTTTAAATGTGCTCGTATTCTTTGTTGTTGTTTTATGGAGTCTTTGTTGCGACTTGATAGAGAAATCTATGACAAAAGGAACTTACATAATTTGAAGAAGAATGGCAAGAAGTAAATGTTAAAATAAATAAATAAATTCAAACGTGGTTATGTAAAGGAACTATCATGAGGAAACAAAGGAAAAAACATCACACTGACAAACAGCAGCTTCTTCAAATGTCTGCTGCTGCCCTTTTTTGGAGATTTTTTTTCCCTTTTTTTTTTAAAGCAGCAAAAATGGCAAGCCCTGAGTCAACGTGACACAATGTCAAAACCTTATCCTCAGATTTGTGCCAGAGTCAGTTATCCTTGCTAGGCACACTGTGAGAAAAGTCAAAGTGAAGAAACTCACAAAGCATCCATGACTTCAAAGGATTCAGCAAAACATCCTCAATAACACTTAAAGAGTCAATGCTCTCAGATGAATTTCGATTTGAAAGTTTCAGGGCTGCACTTAAAGAGTGACTTTCACTTGAGGCAAGGAAGGAGATGTATTATTCCAGACATTTTCGAAGCAGAAAAATGCTTGTTTGTTGTCTTTGCCGAAGCATTGGCTCAGAGCTGGACTTTTTGGGGCTCAGTGTGGGTTTAGTGAAGTCAGCCGGGGAGAAAGACAAACAGTGCTACTTTTTCAAGACCTACAGCTGACTCCAACATCAGGAGGAACCGAAGCACTTCATAAAAAGTCAACTAGAGTCAACTCAGCCTGGCATTCAAACATTTATATGCGTCAGTCTTTTGCTGCAGTCTAGAAATTCGTGTTGAAACTGAATGCAGAATGAATGATCAGTAAGCACTACTGTGTTTTATCAGAAATTTTCTTCCGATTAAAAGTCAGGTTTCCACACTACACAGATCGGGGCAGAGCATACATTGCCTACTGTATTCCATATGGCCTGTTTTTCAATTCTCATCAAGTATGAACAATTGTGCGGACATTCACAATGCAAGAGGCTTTTGCACTGTAAGGGCCGAATTACCATTGCCCACTCTTACCGCCTACAGATGAGTAACCCCAGACCTAATTAGATATAACAGGGCCTCTAAGGTTTCGATTAGGATCTCTGTGTGGAATCAATTATGGCTGGCAAATCTTGTTTATCTAAAATTCCAGTAGTATGTATGCTGAATGCGACGTGGTCTGTTTGCTGTATAATTGAGGCATGCTGGGTTTTAAGATTACTCATCAGTCAGTGGTGGCCCACGTAGGCTCCACAAAGCTACTGGCCAAGAGTCTCCCTCTGTGATGCACATCGGTGGCAGTCACCTCTCAAAAGTCATCAAATCTATTCCGCTGTTTCAAAAAATCGACTCTTCAAGGTCCCTCAGCAGCAGCCGCATTATAAATTTGTCCATTACTGCAACCCTGAAAATATTGAATATGGTCGCGATTCAAGGACGGTCAACAGGGTAAAGAAGAAAAGTGTATTAAGGAACTAAGTTTGTACTACTACAGTCTGCTTTACTACTCTTTGTTAACAGAATGCAATTAATATAATACTGTTTAGGAACAAATCAAAGCTCAGACTACATTATTGGTTGTAAATGCAAGAAACAAGATGGCAATGGATCTGTTAAAACTTCCAATATTAACCAAACCAATAGCAACTCAAACAGCTGAAACACTGTAATCAATTTAATAATTTCAGACAACATCTTTCTAGGAGCTTTAGGAAAGGCTCTTTGATAGCCATGTTCACACCATATGTGATTTCCATCCTTTATATTTCATATACGACACAAATAACAGATGTTGACACAGTTTATAGACATTACACAGCCATCTGTTCAAGGAGCATTCAGCCTTAAATTTGTAATTTTACAATTTCTCATAAGATGTTCAGAGGTTTCTTGCCTACAATTATCAAGCCCCTTGTAGATAAAACATGATTTAGCAGTGAAGTAGGAAGGGGACAGCTCCCTCTTCCTTTAATAGAGTAGATCATGTTATAGTTAAAGGCGTAACCTGGAGGAAGCCCCCTAGTTGGAGAGATTTACACATGCAAGCTGAAAAAATACAAGTTTAGGTTTTTTACCCGGAGAACAGCCCATATCCTTTTTTTACTTCTCATTCCCATGTGTTTTATGCACCCAAAATAGTCGTAAATCAGTTTTATACCACCATATCCCAAGCTCTCCTTACAATTTATCACTTACCTTACAAACTGTTATTTGTCACTGTACTTTCGAAACTAAAATGTGTTGAAGCAAGCTGAAGCATTCCTTATGGCTTTGGCATGATAAATGCCATAAATATAAATGTAAATGAATAGGCAGTTACTTGCATATTTGTTATTTGTTGTTTTTGTGGCTTTATTTCCATGGACTATATGGATTATACAGGGAATTATAGCTTTAGAAACCTTAAAACATGAATGTCTTATTTCAGGAACGTGAGGGAAATTTGTACGGGTTTGTCTACACTAAAATTTGTTTTTAAGCCTAAAACTTCTTCATGTGATAACAACCAAAAATCAATTAAAATATCACAAACATTTCAATTTCTGAACTGTGTCACTTCATACATTTAACACAAGAGAAATGTTGGACCCTGTAGTAAACCCTATTGGACTATAGGTTTTTGGGAAATAATTACATTCCTCAATGTGTCTTTTTCAACACTGCAGAAAACACATCGCTACATATGGGACCTAAAAGGGATTGTATAACCAAAAATTGGAGAAAAGTTTTCCTGAATATTTTAAACAAAATAGCTTGCTGTAGTACATAAATATTATTTCATACTGTTTTATTAATGGCATGTGGAAAGCAAAAAAGATTTAATTTGGTCACAGAAAGTATGCACTTGCATATTGCTGTCTCGTTACTGTATTATTCCAGGGTTCATATTAAAGCTTTAGTTTCACACCCTAGCTTACAGCATTATTCAAAAACAGTGATTTATCCTGTATCACTGACAAGTCTCTGCCAATTCACTTTCAACAAATGGAGAACGTTGTGTTTTTGTATAGCCTGCCCTTTTGTCTACATTGGGAGAAAAATCGGTACAGGTAGAACATTGCCCACCATTTCACACTTCTTAGGACACTTCGACCAAGAACCATTTAGAAAGCTTATTTTTTGTAAGAGTGTAAATTTTTGAAAAAGAAGATTTCGAATGATCAAAGAAAGTCTCTCCCTCGTTCAGTTTCACATCAGCAAACCAAAAGAAATCAGAGGTTTCCTCAATATCTACTAGCTAAGAGAGAGGACATGTTGTACTTCTGGTGTATTCCGTTAGCCATATAATATTTAGTAGATAAAGCTCTTGTGTGAATAGAGATGCTCCACTGTCACTGTCATGCACTGGCAAGCTACTTTCAGGAATGCATATCTTCTTTAGCATGTCCTTTCGAGCGGTGCCGCTTTTGCTATTATTCATTGGGTGTTTTTAATGAACTATTGAGACTCAGTCTTTAATCAACCCCCAGTGCCCACAATGCTACACTTTAATTTGCCCAATTCTACATGAATTTATTGAGTATGTTAAGGGCTGAGTCAGCGAGGCAAAATAAAAATATGCTAGCAGACATCATGCTGACATGATTTTAGAGGAGCCCTGTGTGGGGGTACGGGTGCAAGGCTGTCATAGAATATTAGTGCCAGGCATCATATTGCACATCCATTGAGGAGCACTGCTGACCATGTTAAAATCCATGTCAACAGAGCTCCAAAGGACAGTCTTCACGAACCAGCAGGTCTAAATCCTCCCAGAGCTAAAGTGATTGACTCTCTCTTTCTCATTCTATCTCACTCTTTCTCTCCTCCTCTCTCTCTCTCTCTCTCTCACCCTCTCTTTCTCAACCGCTCTCTCTTTCTCACCCTCTCTCTCTCACCCTCTCTCTCTCTCTTTCTCTCTCTCTCCCTCTCAGCTTCCAGGGCAGATGTGCAAACACCCCTGTGGCTTGAGGGAAGGCTATTAGGAGCGAGCAGAGTGCTGCAGTGAAACTCATGGTTATTCATATCACGGCCCTCAAGTCTCACGCTGTTCATCCTCATCCCCCCAGCACAGCTGTGGGACCAGTCTGGACATGACCACAGCTACAGAATGGAAAAGAGTTGCTTAGAATGAGTGTTCTGCCACTATTTGTCCCCCGGACACAAGTTAAATCTGGTGTTTTGGGAAATAATTACATTCCTCAATGTGTCTTTTTCAACACTGCAGAAAACACATCGCTACATATGGGACCTAAAAGGGATTGTATAACCAAAAATTGGAGAAAAGTTTTCCTGAATATTTTAAACAAAATAGCTTGCTGTAGTACATAAATATTATTTCATACTGTTTTATTAATGGCATGTGGAAAGCAAAAAAGGTTTAATTTGGTCACAGAAAGTATGCACTTGCATATTGCTGCTTATGTATGTTCAGCAGTTTAGTTCCACACTTCTATAAGGAGTATTTTTAAACTGGTTGAATCATAATATATAATACAGGCCAATGAGAACAGAGGTAGTAAATATCCTCATCCCATTGGCAGGAGCTGTGGTGAGAGTGTCACGAGCCGGGCCGCTAGACCCAGACTCGGAACTACCTGGAAGGTCCCAAGAACAGGCAGGCAGGCAGAGATCC
>JBBPDC010000109.1:15940909-15950911 GCA_037974485.1 Hemigrammopetersius urotaenia | reverse complement strand
CCCACAGAAAACAGAACAGAACAGAGAAACAAAAACAGAAGCAGGGGTCTAATCTGGCCCTAGACCAGATCCTAACAGTTATCTTATTATTTGACTAACAACTGCATTAATGTATTCATCTAACACATTTACAACTCCTATCACTCACAGTAATGTGTGCAGTCTATTTTCGAATGTTCCAAAGAGACTTTACTGAGCTCCAAACAGACAAGAATTATGTGATATTCTTAAAAGACACCAGGCACTGCATACACTCTTAAAAGTATAGGTACCAGAAGGTTCTTTAGAGTGATGTCAAAGAAGAACCACTTTTGAGTCCCCAAAGAACCTTTCAGTTGCTTTTATCCAAGTCAACAAATCACTGTAATTTAAAGTACCATGTCGTATTACAGTAATCATAAAGCAACATCGATTTCAGTGCATTCAAGGGCACTGTGACCTATCAGGGTCCGAATCTCTTAGAGCCAATTATTACTATTATAGAGACTTTAAAAGGTACATCATAATAATTTCTATCAACTGAAGGATATAAAATGACAGAGGGCTGGGAAGTGAAGGATCTTTCACAGGTCACCTACACATTAGGCACTACCCCATGGAGAGGTCAGATCCTGGGTCAGTGCATGCGGGAGAGACAGCTGTTCTTCTGTTTCCACAATGCCTGAAGAGCTCAGAGGATCCATACAAGGGAACTTAGGGGCATTTGGCCCTGTAAGCTCAACTGGAGCGGGTTTATATTTCCAGTGGGAAACTGCCAGAAGCTGTAAATTCTACCAAAATGTATGCAGTGATTCATAGTGTAAGTAAATGTGACACAACGCAGCATTTCTTATAAGGTTTATCTAGTCATGCAAGTACTAAAAATGAAATAATTAATAAATAAAAATCCGAACAGAGCCAAAGCTTTTTTTTACTCTTTTCCGACATGTTTCCTCGCTGCAGGAAAATGTAAACTTGTTCTAATGGTTTACATAATCCTATAATGGCATGAAGTCCATACTGTAGTGCTGTATTTGTTGGTGGAATTTCAGATCTTGACTTACTTGAAATATCCAAACTGCCTCTGGGCCAGATTGTGGTTTTGCTCTTATCTCCAGCAGGAAGTCTTCTGCAGTAAAAAGCTTATGCACTCTGCCCAATTACACTCGGAGGAAGCATGTCTACAGTACGCTTAACAAGAGGTATGCTCTGCAGTTCTAGTCACATAGGTCTGTGACAGGAGATAAAGTCAAATCTACACTTTCTTTGACCAGTGGGTGCAAACATCTTCCAACTTGTCAATCAAACTTGACTTGAAGTTTGTGCTAAGAGAGACACATGGCCTTTGAGGCTAGCAAGGGTGCAACAGTAACAAATCAATCACAGCACTCAGAATTCCTCACACAGGCACAGTCTTTCAAGAGCACTCTCTCCCAGAAGAGCATTTCAAGCTCCATTTCCTGAGAAAAACTTATAGGTAGTATAAAAAAGACAAAAACAAAATACAGCTCAATGCTCGATGTTTGAAATCTTCTCTTTCTGACATGGATTGTCTTCATCAAAGGAGCATCTAATTGAAGAAGCGTGTAATTAGGAGATAGCAGAGGTTATCTCTAGCAGCAGGGCTTGGGGCATGTGAAATAGACTGAGCAAACACATTAGTGCAATTACTTCAATTAGACTGATTCTTACCATCCTCGCGGGACTTCTGAATGAAGGCGTCCACTCCACTTTCTCCATAATTTCCCTCAGAAGCCACAGTGGAAACGTAGTTCCAGCCCAAGTGCCGCACAATGTCCACCATGGCCTGGGCCTGGTAGGTATCAGGAGGAACCACCCGAGAGAAGAAGTCGTAGCGAGTGTTGTCACTCAGCTCTGGCGCTGTCGAAGCATAGCTCACCTGGGGGATCTGTTGGGGTGGGAGAACAGACACACAGTTTCACTTAAGGTCTTAAGTACACAATCCCCACAAACCCTGCTGAGCCCCAGCTTGTACCACTGACAGATTACAACACACCTCATCATGACGAAAACTACATTCCCCATTGAGTGTACTCTCTTCTGAGCTATGTGTGATCTCCTGAAGACCACGGGAGGTAAGGGAGTCTATTCCATGGTAATGTATGTGCATCAGGGTGCTGACATGCAGGTCAACAGCAGCTATCACACCTTTGCAGGCAGCTTCTTCCAACAGGATCATTTTGTTGTGTGTGTGTGTGTGTGTGTGTGTGTGTGTGTGTGTGTGTTTGTTTTTTTCTTCTTACTGCTGGCACATTTCGACCCCAAACAATACAATTTCTTGTAAAATTTGTTTTTTAAAACCGTGTTACACCACTGATGTATAGGAACTCATAGAGTGCTTTGTTTGGTATGGAGGATGGTGGCTGGCATTTTTACCACCTCCTGCCCTTAAGAACAGCCCGAGGAAAAGGTTACACCTGCCTATCATAGCAGCGTTTAGGCAGCACCTCCAAAATGGCAACATTATTTCACATTGGCATGGCAGCACTTCTCGCCACGATGTGCAAAAGATGGGCTATGCAAAACAGATGTCTGCACAGCAACTGAAGATAGAGGATGTGCTTTGATATGCAGTCGCAAATTCTGTCAGGGCCAATATCTTCTTGCATTACTCACCAAACGGAAAAAACGACTCACATGAGTTTAGGCATTGAATGCGACAACTCCAGATGGACGTGTGGCACAAAGAATAATGGGAATAAACCCAAGGTACCTCTGTGGTCATTTTCTGTGAAAATTCCAAATGAATTGCAATTTTGTCTGGTTGTGTTAAAGCTAAATAAAACAAACAGTAAAAATATTTTTCAATCAAAAGCATTGAGAGTGGATGTGAATTGGTTATATTTAGAGGATACTCAGATTTCTTTATAGTGTTGATGATGAAAACCACAGGTTGTTGGCAATACCATGGAAATACTGGATCTTTAAATGAAAGAAAACTTACAAATAACTACTTAAATATAAGTATGTAACAGTATAATAAAACCCCTTTCTGCAGCAATTTGACAGCATTGCAGTTCCCCCTGCTTTAAAGCTGTAATTACAGTCATTGGGTTTTTTAATGACTGTGTAGTTACACATTATAACACTGTAATCACAAAGTAACTGCTGGTGCTGTGTTCACAGTTACAGCTGGATTAGTGCATCTTATGTAAAAACATGCTCGTTAACTTGTTAACTATTGGTAAAACTTTACTTTTAATGTAATTAAAATGTGTTATTATGTTCTACTGTACTGCTGTAAATCATCTTTAACAGTCAAGAGTGAAATGGTTCTATTAAGTGTCCCAGAAAATTGCAGATATTGTACAAGCGGTTGCATGAAAGAAATATATCTTTGCTGCATAATTTTTTTTGGAACAAAAACACACAAATTGATAAATCAATATTTAAAAACAATAGCAAATATAGTGATCGTGTTTGATTTTGTCAACACTAAATAAACAGATCTTAAGATAGAGCTGTTGACTAACAATATCTGTTTATATTGACAACCTGCGGAATTATTTGGTGCTGTCAATGAAAATACCATTGATAATGTGGTGAAAATGATTGATTTTTATTTCAAACTCTATCAGGATTCAGGCTTGTAGCTTTAGACCTACTGAAAAACCAGTTAGCCCAGCTAGGCTTTAAGTCACCACCTTTTTATTTCTGTTCCAGCGACTCAGGCTGTGCTCTTCCATTTGAGTATAAAACACCATCAAAACTATTTACCCAAAGCTTTAGAATGAGGATAGCATACCATGGGGAAAAAGGAAAAAGGTAATTGATTATATTCCCTTCATCATAATCTGTATGTGACATCTACACTGATGGAGCTCATAGTTGTAGGTGCATATTTTGAAGGGATCTCATATATTTTTGATCTTGTTCATTTGTACATATGACCTGTGTATTTTATGTATCATACTCAACACTTATTTATTTTTCTGAAACCCTGATAAGATTCAGGAATGTAGGCCAGCAGCCTGGATCTTGGTGATGCTGCTTTTGAATGAATGAAGTGTATCAGACATCTGGTACCAATCACCAGCACTGTAAACAATCCTGGCTTGGTTTGATTCCCAAGAGCTGAACATCGTAACAATTTAATTACACAGAAAATTTGAAAAATTGGCAAGATTGCCCTTTGAATCTCATGCCACACATACATTTTCCAATGATATAGATAGCATCTACTTTGTGATTTCCACATGCCATTTGATGCCAGCCCCTCTTTCATTCCACCAGCTTGATTTATATACAATGTTTATCTGAGCAGGAAAGGACATCAAAAACACTTCTTTGCATCTTGCAACCCTCTGAGGAGTTCCTCGATGAAGGCATGGAAGGTTACAGGAGCTGATTTGTCTTGTGAACGCGTGCTATTTTAAGATTTCACATCAGGTTTTGTGTGCACCTGAAGGGCACCTAATGATAACAGCAGCCAAGTTTAAAATAAAGATTTCTTGTTGAGTGCAAAAGTGTTCACGGTGCATATGTTAGCATAAATCCATTCCATTATTGCATCCCATGGCTAGAAAAAATATGGTCCACTCCTCGTGTGGGTTACATCATTTTTACAGTAATAACATGGATGCTTAGCATGAAGTACATAACAGACGTGTAGGTGCAGTCTTTTCAATTCTAGTAAAAGCACAGAGTGGTTTGTGATGAAAAACACAGCACTCATGTAAGCTTTCTGAGCTCATGCTATTGTGAGCTCACAGTTCACAGCTGAGGTTGGTGGCTGCTTGCAGGCATGGAGAGGCTTGTGGATAAACTAATTTGAAACAAATATCCCTCTTCCATATCTAACAGTGCTTCTCCAGTGTTATCAGCTGTTGTTTACTCTGATAGGAGATGCAATTTTCACATCTGTTACTGTCAAGCTAAGTGGAGCAGCAAATGGCTGAGCTACAAGAACAGGATGACAAAAAACTCTGCGTAATTATTGAACAAAACAGATTGGTCCTATGCTGGGAACAGGCATTAGCCTGGCGACTGGCGTCTCAGAGAACCATTCCCGTACAATACCATAAGCATAGGCCAATTTCTTGTTTAATATTAACAAATTATGGGCTAAAATGGATTGGACAGGAGCATAAATATGTTTCTAAATTACAAAACACATTCAATGCATGCTCACTGTTTGGTTGAAACAGCTGAAAATAAAGAAAATAAATGTTGTCATGTAATGATAGTGTCCCTGTCTGTTAACTTTAAGCTGCTGTTGAGACTCATCAGTCAAGCTTTGGGCCAAAGCTGGTTAAAGAGCCACACTGCACAGCCAAAAGAGTGTGTTCACAGTGCTGACGACCCCCATCTGGCGTCCACAGAGGCATCCGGAGACTGAGTCGCTCCGACTTCAAGCTGTGAAGCAATGAAATTGATCTGTCAGTTTAATGGGCGAGCTGCTCTGAGATACACGGTGAGTGACAGAAAGCGAGACATTCCTCTGTGCCATCAGCTGATGTATCTCTAGAGTCTGCCATTTATGTCGATGTAGAAGGATAGATTGTGCATTTTGGTGCTAAAGCCCAAGCAACTTCAATCTTGTTACAAGTTGTTGCCTTTTCACCGGATTTGAATCTAAAACACTCATTCTGCGAGTTGTATAAACAAAAACATCTGTGTGGTGGCATTACAACTATTCTACTTTTATGGGTGTTTGGTGCCTTTTAAAATGATGAGTTGTTTGCCATACAGTAAGTTTGATGCAAGTGTTTGGCGTATTCAGCTCACAGCACTGGAGTCATTTGAATGAGACTTTCTTTGTCAGATACTGTAAGTATCATCCTCATTTCTAGGGAAAAAACAAAACAAGCTAGATGCATATCATTTTTTACAGTTTAAGGCACTGTTTCACTAAGAAGAAGGCTTCACAATGTGCATTAGAAACCTTTATAATATTCTCATCACTCAAACTTGACCTTTGAAGATTTAGCAGTCCATTGCACTCTGGAAATGGCATCTAGTCATGCTTATCTCATTCAGTATCTCTGGTCTCTAGGGGAGACTGTCATCATGCAGCCTCCTTAAAGTATTTCCATCGCTCCTGGAATGAATGTTTTATGGGGAGCAGAGGCCCAGGTCTGGTGAATCAAATTAATATCTGACTCATATTCCAAGCTCAGCTCTTTCTGCTTGACCAAACAAATCCCTCAGCAGATGACTAGGATGTGGAGTCTACCTGGTCACCTAACAGACGAAGAGCAAGAGTTTGTTCTTCGGTAGGTGCGATGAATCCCTCAGGCAGTCCTGGTAATCAGGGGTATTATGTAGGGGTTATGCAGGGCGAGGGAGGTAGGTAAGTCTTTGTCAGTTTATTATCTGCTCCGAGCAGTGTGGTCCTTGTTCAGGGCGGACAGCAGGAGAGGAGCTTATCCTGCGTCGGGGTCAAAATGGGGTTTGGATATAATCACCTCAGGGGGCTCCAGACAACCAAGCAGCCTCGACAAAATTCAGCTCCAGCCATTGATTTGTTTGCCACACTCCTGTGTAAGACAGCTAACAATCATTACATGGCAGGGGCCACACCTGATATTTTGATGGTTTCCGTGATAGCATTAGTTCTCCTACAGAAAATGGGTTAAAGCCTTATGGTAATTATTCTTCCGTCAAAGACGCTTGCTTGATTCTGCTTGCTTGTGCATTTTTTTCTAAAACCCCAAGCAAAATATGGGATAATAGGGCAACAGGGGCCCGTTATTTACATTAAGAAAGCTAACTCTGAATTTTTGCATTTGAAACCAATTTCACCCTACAGAACTTTTACCCTTTTTGCCCATTTTTTTTTCTTTTTCTTTCGGGAAACCTTAATCAAAACAAGTCTGGTCTGTGCTAGGGTATGCTAATCAACACTGTCAGAGGAAGCCATTTCATCATCTACAAAGACAGCATTGAAAGCCTGGTGAGAAAGCTGAGGCTGCAGAGCTAGTTTTGTGTATTGCATTAATGGGGTCCCACTGGAATATAGAAGATCAACAGATGCTGTAATATGGTGTCATGTGTGTGTGTGTGTGTGTGTGTGTGTGTCTGTTTGTGTGTGTGTGTGTGTGTGTGTGTGTGTGTATTTCTGGTTGCTCTTTGACTCCTCTTCCTGTGGAAAGCATATTTTTACACTTTAGGACCTAACCAAATAATAAATCAAGAAAAAATTATCACAGGCAACGGATGCAACACTCTCTCATTAAAGTCAAGTGGTGTGTTCATTTTTCTTCACCTTGACTGTCACTGTGGAGAAGGCAATGCGTTGTACATTCAAAAAATATGGATGAACAATAGCACTAGGAGCACCCATGTGGAAAAAACCTAAAGATATAATAATAGCCAGAGACTACTTACATAATGTTCATGATAAACTCTGAGAGAAAACTACAGTGACGCCCCCCTTGTATCTTCTTTAGACATTTAATGGAGAAAGGCCTCAATTATAGATGCTTGTGAGGAACATTAATTATTCAAAGTAGCCTCGGTGGTGTAGACCTCTCAATGGCGATTGAGGGTGAAATATTGGCAAGGGAAAATACCACCTGCTTAATTACGGTGATTAGCTCAGGGGGGCATCTCAACTCCCCTCTACAATCCATGCTTATTTGTCTATTTCACTGCTAATCATGACACTGCAGATGGAGAACTCAGGGCTAGATTTTTAGAGGTCTACCTGTTGCTGCTACCTGTTTTCTTATTTATGGTTGATTCAGTACCAAAAAAGGCAAACCGAATGTAATGCAACAGAATGAATGTACTTAATAATTATAGCATTCTTTAATCTCAGCTGAATTAATTCTGCATTATGAGGACACATCAAAGAACTGAAAAAAAGACCAACAAGATGAAAAGGAAATGTTGAGTAGGTGATTATTTATGTAATTTCCTCAGTCTTTAGATGCTGTAAATAAAGCTGTTGAAGGCTGAAGGCTCTGACTTATACTCCTTCTTGTAATGGGTTAAAAACCACTGCTATGTCATATTGCCTGTATTATTTTCTGTATACAAATATGATAACATGGGAAATCAGTTCATTAACATTAATACAAAATACATAGAATCAAATAGAATTTTCAGTCACAATTAAGATTGTATAATATTATAGTGCTATCATTATAATGCCATGTTAGTGTTAAGTACTGAGACAAAAAAGCTAACTAATCTGAAATTTCTTCAAGGAGCATTTTAATAATGAATAAGCAAAATTGTACTCATTGAAAACCTCATTGAAGCAATGAAGCAATAGTTCACACATGCTTGTATTTACATGCTCAAGATTGTTTTTATATAATTCAGTTACATTTCAATTTTGATAATGTATTTAATGCCCCTGCATCCAGAGGTGCCAGACCACAAGGGGGCACTAGTCTGGTACGAGTTTGACACCTCTTACGGTAATCAATAATAAATTAGCTAGCTGTTAAGGAAGATCTATTCTGGGCAAAATGAAGTGTTGATAAGTAAGTAGATGTTAAAAAGCATTGTGTTGAATCATGTTACCAAAATGTGCAACTTTTTCCACTCAAAGCTCCTGCTTGTCATAGTTAACCCCTTATAAGATAATACTAGTGCTGCCCTGGCTACCAGTCAGAAGTGTCAGATCCGGTTGTGGAAAGTACTAGTTACAATTTAAGTATTTAAGTACAGGGAAAAAAAACAAAATTTAATGTTATATAATACAATATTTTAACATATAATACATTGCTGCTTATAGAAAACAATTCCAAGTTAGTGAAAAATCTACAATGTTTTGCAAATAGCTGTGAAATTGTCATGCTACTGAAAAAAAGTACCCAACACTAATATTACCAGAGGTTCATAAACATGTCTTTTGGGTCCAAATCATAATGTCTGTGGTGGGTCAAGGGCCAAAAGGCCAAAGTATACATTTAAAGAGTTTGCACTTCAAAAATAGTATTATTTTCTAAATATATATGAATGTGTGATTGCTACATCCTATTTGAATGCTTCCAGGCTTGATAACTCTCACACAGACCAAGATCACACACAGCAAACAAAGGTAACTCATGCTCTAGTGATGACTGACAAGTGGTCATAATATGACAGGTTAAATCAAGGAATATTGCCAACAACACCTCCATTAATCAAACAAGCTTCATCAACTCGGAGGTACATCATTTGATTTGTCTACTAGGAGATCTAATAGGATGTGCAAATGTAACGTTTACTGCACCGATATTTCTAAATGAATGTGAATAACCTTTAATCCTCCATGCTTGTTCTAAATTTGTAAACTCATTAAAAACAGATCCTATCTTTTTGACTGCATTGCCTCACATGTATTTGTGATAATGATGAAGTGACAGATCACCTTTAAGTAAAATATAAATATTCTTATCTAAGCTTTGTATATGCATTTTAATTAAAATTTGTCTTGCTTTGTCTCTAAGACATAATGAAATTCAAAATATCTGTCAGATAATGTTTGAAGTGTTTGGAGCTGATTTTTATGTTCATAGCCATTTGGCAGAATGAGCACTTCAGACAACACCAGGGCTGGAATTCACAAAGCAGCCGCAAGGAGGACTGATCTCGGATCATATTCCTCCATAATCATGGCGGTCTTTGTCACAAAACTTTCTCTTGCTTCTGGCGTGGTTTATGAAAAAAAATGTCTGTAGCCTTTGGCTACACTGTGAAGTTTTGTTTTCTGTTTGTTTGTTTGTTTATTTTTTCATTTTTATAGCTCAAGTCAAACCACAACCACAAGTCTGCACCATGTTAATAGAGCTGGAGCTGGATGCAGTTTGAGTGTGTTGAGAGTTTTGGGGATGTTTTACAGAAAAGTTTTGGTGACTATTGACTTGTGTTTGTTAGCAACTTTAGCCTCACAGCAACAGAATTCTCAAACAAGGATCGAAACCATGGTCATAATTCAGAGTGCACAAACCCAGAGACAATGAATGTAGTTTCAATTAATGGATTCCATACAGCTGTCACGATTACTCTACAAAAAAAGTTAACCTAAAAAAGTACCTTATTCCTCAGTCAACAGTGTAGAGTGAA
>JBBPDC010000109.1:15917899-15938894 GCA_037974485.1 Hemigrammopetersius urotaenia | reverse complement strand
AAACTCATTCAAATTCATGCAGCATGTGAATGCTAAAACCTAGTTATATGCAGAATGAGAAGGGAAACGGAGAGGCAAAATTCCTCACTGGCAAATCTTTTTTCCCTCATAACATAATTTTTTATACTCATCACCTTGTCTCATTAATGTTCTGCATGAAGTTCTTGTCTTAGGAGAAGTGTGCTTGCAGAGATGCTTCGGCAGTCTCCCAAAGGTAGGTGCCCGACATTATCTGTGTGATAAATAACATGCTCAGTTTCGAATGGACTGTATAAAGAAGGTCTTCTGAGCACTTTCGACTTCAGCCTATGGAACAAAAGAGAGAATATAGAGTTCCTGGAGTCGTTTTTTCCCCTACAAGAGGAAATACATCACCGTCTCAGCGATGCTGTTGTCATGGCATTGGCTCTGAACTTTGATTTGTCTGACAGCAAATTTGGAGGGCCTTTCTCTCTCTCTCCCTCTCTTTTTCACTCTCTCTTCTTTCTCTCTTTCTCTCTCCCTCTTAAGAGGCAGTGCTTTTTGTTCTACAAGCAGAGGAAAAGCTTTGAATCCATTAAGATTTCATGAAGTACATTTCCTACTCAAAATATCAAAGGCCTCCTGGTAATCATAGCATTGATCATCAGATAGGCAGTGTGCACATGGTCAACTCATACGCCACTAATCTAGACAAAATTACAGTAAATGGGGCCATAATAGGCACGCATTACTGTATTCCAGTAGGGAAAAAGGATAGTGTTTGTCCGAAGGCCTGAAACCGCTTCACTGCATGAAGTGGGATATGAAGGTGGCCATATGATATATTGTATAGAACCATGGAATGCTATTGTTACAGGTGATGTCAAGTTGCCTTTATTTTACCAAAGCGGACACTTGCAAGCAACTTCTACAAGTTAACATCACCCTGGCGGATTAACAGTGACTCACAGATGTATCATCACTGTAAGCTTGACCTCACCACATCTCTGCATGGAGATATAGGTACGTATACACCTGTATCCACCACAGCACAGGGCAAAGGCATGAATTTAAATCATGTACAAATAATTTACTATAAGATTATTTTCTTGTGTGTCCACTAATATAGTATGATAACACTTTCCCAGTGTTATCATACTATATTAGTGGACACTTTCCCAGTCCATCAAAATGTTTAATTTACTAAGACACAAATTAGAGGAAATAATCTGCAATTTTGGAATTGTGACAGGTGTAAAATATTGTACCTTTTTCCTACAAGGACAGGTTTTACCTTTTGAACTTGAAGTTTTCTTGAAGGTCTCCAGCTAGCATTAGTAATAAGGAGGAACACAAATATTCAGCTTTTCTGGAAGAAAGCCAGAAAAGAAGGTAGGCTGAGAGAAACCAAATTGGTAGCAGCATAGCCACACTTGAAGCCCACACGGCTCTCTAAATTTCTTATTTGCTCTGCTGCTCTTTCTCTGAGTGCAAAGAGAAGAGCGTGAGGGAGAGCAGCAGGGCAGGCTGATGTGGAGGTGAGCGTGAAAGGAGCAGATCGACACTGTCAGAGCAAGGACCTGTATCTCCAATAAATAGTTCTTCAATGTAAGTTAATGTGCAGCATTTTTTTTCTCCTTTGTGTCATTCCTACTGGTCAGTGTGTTTTATATTTTGAAACTAGGTGAATGACATCTCGCATTTTTAAATTAGGTAAATAAATAAAAATGACGGTTAGATCCAAAACTTTGTTCTGATGGTGATGATACAGTGGAAGACACGATACATTAACATCAGTCACTGTATTACTCTACATATTTACAAGTTATTATGTTATTCATTTCTCAGTATCAGACAGAAAAAATACTTATCTTTTCAGTCTTAAGACTAACCAGTTATAGACTTCCAACTGAAGTTGTTTCTAAAGCTCATGTTCCAGTTCAATGAATCTTCACACAACTACACACACACATACACACCTCTGCTGCCTTACTTTTTCTCAGGTACACCTAGAGTGTCTAAGGGAGAAGTTTCTGAGTAGAGGTGAAAAATCATCAGCTTCTTTAAAGACATCTGAAAAAACAGCTCCCAAAACCTAAAGCTTTCTTTCCGAAGAACCGTCCAGACAACTCACGGGCCTGCAAGGACATGTAGCTGTTCCAGAAGCTGTTACTGTTAAATAGAAAAAGAATGAAATGAAAATGGACATTTGAGATGTGAAAAATGTCTTCACGGACTGATGAGTTTAAATTTGTAATTGGGATTAACTTGGCTTGCCAGTGATAGAAAATACAACCCACTTCTGAAGCGCTTTGCAAGCATGAAAAAATATCCCAAAAGACTTCAACAGAACATCTGAAAGCAAGTCTTTCAATAAAAGAGTGAACAAAATAAATAACAAAAAATATTATATCAAGTTTTTGAGTAATCCTGATTTAATGACAGTCCTGAACACATTTTTGCACAGGACTCGTTTGCTGTAAAAATATACAGCACACAGAAGATGAGATGTCAAACACAATCATATCCATTTTGCTTTTAATAGTTTGTGACATTTCATGACAAATCTCACCTTAACAGAATATTATAATTAACTGCTCACCGAAAGTGTGTTTTTGTTTAGTCCTCTACTACAGGTCTGTGAGAGGATGCTGCCTCTTTGCATTTCATGCCCTAATGCAATTTCTCATTATGCTTTCAACTCAAAGCCTTGAAACACTGAGTGCAGCTTGCAGCACCCCTGAAAAGGAAAAGAACAATAAAAGAGGAGAGTGTGAGTGGATTGTAAAGAAATCTGATAACAGCGCCAACAACAGAGTTTCCAGTACTTCCTGTTCCATGGCCTGCAACAATTGATTTGTCTCTCAGGTTGCCATTTCAATTAAATACAGTACAGGGTCTCCCAGCAGTTGGCACAGTGTGCCTCTCTTTCAGCCACGCATGCCACACTGATACCATGATATGTTGACCCAGGCAGAAAATTATATCATTCTCTAAATTTAGAAACCCAACAGTAGAACTAATTGCTAGATAGCTTTCATCTAACTGCTCTTTTCTAAGGTGTCCCATGGGTCAAGTAAAAGGTAAGCACTGTACATGTACTTTTCTCTTCATTCAGCCAGAAAGAGTCACCCGCTGACCAAACACCTGCTGTGAAACGGATGAAGGGTACTCATTTTTACTTCCATTGATGTCGCGCTACTATCAGTAAATCATTACTTAAATTCATGAAGTGTTATATGACCTCTTGCTGTCATTGTGTCATCAGCAGGACAGATCAGTAGCATGGTCTACCTTTGTGCAGGCAAAAGTGTACTACACGAAATTGAGGGAAGCAGGGTGCATGCCTCAGTGATAATCCAAGTTTAATCTGCACTGACCTGCCTACAAATGCGCTTTTCATAGCTAATGTTGCAAGGTTGGACAGGCTTTACAGAAGGCTGTCAAGCTAGCAGCAATTTGCAGTAATGTTCATTTTGAGATGCTGCAGTAATGTTCATTTTGAGGATGCAGCAATCCTGTGACAGATGAGACTGTGTCTGCAGCCAGAGTTATGGATTTGACATGGATCTGTCATTTGGTATGAAAGATTCACTATGAAAATATGTTATGCCATTCACTGTAAAATGATTCCAATAAATCAACACAATTGGGTCCAAAAGAAAGGTCATCTTTCATGTGGAACCGATGCGCACATCTGAAATAAGTACATTCAAAAAAAATTTTAATATTCAGTAGACATTTGTAAGAAATACAAAGCATTCAAATGTAATATTTCCTAGCAAAGTTGTAGTCTGACTACTCCTAAAATTTATTTTTGTGTTCGACAAAACTTGCTTTAGCTTTGTCAACACATGCCTAGATGTGAGGGGAAAATTGAGAAAAAAGTATTTTTCCAGGAACAGGATAAGGCCAGACATGTTACCATCAAATGGCTTGAGTAATCTACCAAGAGTCAGGGGAACATTAGACCACAAGGCTGCAGTGACTCTGGCTGATACCTGTATCAGTCTTGGGCTTCTTGAAAGAAAACATAAGCTTTAGGTTGGTGGAGGGGAATGGAGCAGAACTATCAGCGTTATGGGAAATGAACTTGACTTGTGTGCATTTCTGCTAAGATCATTCTCAGGCTAGCTTTCATGCCAAAATTCTCTATATGGTCAGCATTTGACATGCAAATATACCTATCACAGAAAGAGACCTACTCTGTTGAAGCATGATAGCCAGAGCAGTGCTACAACAAAAATATACCCGCACGAAACAACAGCAGAAGGTGGGATCATCCTGGAAAAACATTTAAGTACAACTCAGAGACTCTTAAAAATGTGATGATGTGAACTTCACTGACTGTTTTTAGTTCCGTGACTTCTCTTGCCTCTGTAAAGCCCATTGTTGGCAAAGTGTGCAGACAATTCAGAAGTTTCTTAAAGGGGACATATTATGCAAAACTCGTTTTTGCATCCTTTTGTATTTCCATTTGGGTTTCTACTGCTCCTATAAACATTCATCTGTTTTCTGTTAATCAATAAAATGATTTTGGTGTCAGGAATCATATGCTTCTATGAGCCATTTGGATAGCAAACCACCCCTCATCTTTCGAGCCCCCACCCACTAGATTAGTTGAAGATATGCCATTTTTGTCTGCTGGTTATACAAGCTAGCATAAGATGCTGAGCGCCATGGCTACAGGCAAAGGCAAGTCACACATGAAGTCTTGTGTTGCTCTGGGTTTGACTTGGGGTCGAACATATAGGGCTGGATAGCACCTCTGTTTTCAGACTTTCTCACGTGTGTTAATCGCACTGCGTTAGCATGGGTGGGTGTGTAATGGCCAGCAACAGCTTATTTGCATAAAAGTGACAGAGCCCATAAACGGCTCCTTTTGAAAGGGACTGAAACTGTCAAGAATAAAGTTGGTGAGATCTCGTTATGTGTGATATTTGTGCAAGGAACTTCATGAACATGTTTTGTATAGGCCATAGACCTATTTTAACTAAAGTGAGTTTAATGAACCACTGCAAGTTGTCAACAAGTTTGCTAACTGAAGTTTTGCTAAAAATGTAAACCTAACTGATCTACAGTTAATGGTTAATGAACCCTAATTGGTCTGTGACAGTTAAATCTACTTGATAAACTCTGCACTGGCCTGTAGAATTATAACTGAAGTGAAAATTAGATCTGTTAGTGGTCATGTATTCCTTTCAAAGTAAGATGTTTATTTCTCAAACTAAACAAATTTACCAACATTTCCCATGAGTTATTCAATCTGCAAATTTCATTTGATTCTGTGCATTTGTTATAGGACGTAATCAGGACTTGCTACATGTTAAACTGCAAAAGTTAAAAGCTGAAAAATAGCTGAGACAAAGAAATACAATACATTCTGTAATGTAAAATTAACTGATTTACACAAAATGTATATTGACATTTGTAAAAAATTTTATTGTATTATTATATCTTTTTTGCATGGGTAGGTGGGCTCAGGGTTCTACCCAAACCAAAAGCAATATTAAAAAGTGAAAGGGTTACCCCCTTTTGTCAGTATTTTTAGAACAGGAAGTGTGTATTTGAAATGTACTGTGCTCAAAGAGAACATGTATCTGTATCTGTAGTAGAAGTGTAGCTCTTGAGGCTTGTGAAACACAGAAAATATTTAACGTTACTCTCCTGCTGTTACTGCGCTCGACCTTTCCTGTGCTTTTTCCTGTTGTGATCCACTTCTCCATAGTCCCCAGTGTAGATTGCCAAAAAGACTGTAACAGACAAACTTCCAATTGCTGTGACCATCCTAGTGGACAATATATAATGAATGGGTGGTGTATCTCTCTGGTGGAGCGTCTGAGGATAAGGGTACGCTGAAGTAAGCACACATTTCTTAATTTTTTTTTTCCCTAATGCAGGTAACTTTTTTAAGAAGTGTGCAGGTCTGGGGATGATGTCTGTTCAAGCTCATAGTGCGGGACAAATCAATACCGACAGGCCTAAATACAGTACATTAATCCTCAAGGTCTGAAGTCCCAACCAATTTTCACACCAGACAAAAATAAATCGTAAGCCAGAAATGTTTCGTACAACATGCCAAGCGAACACTTTGCTGCTGTAACTCAAACTTGAAGCAGTTTTGCTCTAATCTTAAGAGTTTATATGGAAATGTGGAAAGTTTCCTACTTGGTGATTTTTTTTTAGAATCCTGAAATGCTGTCTTCCCTGATGAGAAGAAGGCAGACTTCGACTGAATACTTCCCAGGGGAATCACAGAGAGGTAAGCAAACTTCGAGTGGAGCTGCAGAGCGTATGGGTAGATCACAACAGGAGATAGCATACAATTGGCTTTGAGGGGTTCTCAGATCAATCAGGGTCCATTCACCAGACTCCCACTGACTCCTTACAAAGATAGCGGCAGTCACGTCTGCCTGCAGAACTGAACACGAATTGGACTGAAGCAATGCTGTCTTAAGTCTCTGTCTTAGCTGCAATGCCTCAATTTCCAACAATAGGATAACTCTGTTTGATTCATTCCCAATTCACCAGCCTCCAAAGGAGGAGGCATCACAGCTGAGTTTAGCCTCGTGTTTATCCATGTCGGCCTCATGCATTTTTCATGTAGACACACTTCTTTGAAACACCCATTCTGTATCGCTTCCCTGTGCCACCTATCTTACGATATATATATATTTCTCCCAGTAGGATCCTGATAAATTATCTGTCCTGATAAAGAACAAAAGACGAGCAGAAGCTTGAAAGGGTGGATCAAATGAATTACAGGAAAACTGCCAAGTCAAGCATGCTGAATTCAAAAGAATGAGTCAGAAATCAGCAGCATTCCTTAAAGCATGAGTTTCATAACAATGGTGCAAATAAAAAAGTCCAATTGCCTGCAAATCTGTTAAACTGTGCATTTGAATCACTTGGACATGCAATAATCAGGCCTGAGTCAAAAGAACGATGTAGACAAAAACTGAAAAATGAACACTGAAGTGGAATTTCCCCATTAGCGACACGCCACAGCCAGATAACATCGTCTGACAAGGCGAAAAGAGCTTAAAAGGGTTTCATTTTGCAAATCTTTAAAATCCTTTTGAAGCATGATATCCCATGTTTTACACTCTCTTGGCCTCAATTCAAACGTAAAGGCCTCAAATTCTCGATGAACAAAAAGAGGACATATCTTTTCATTCTGAAACACAGTAACACAATGTGAAAAACATCAAGGGAGGGGCAACTAATCCACCACATCTTTTGTTGGGACTGATCATCAAAAGCCTCAATAGATACACATCAGAAACACAATTAAGTACTACAGTTCTTCTCTGACAGTTTGATTATCACCACAGACACAATCATGATCACTCAAGATTTTCTGTGATGAAAGGAGCAGCCTGATAGTGGAGAACAATGATTGCTCACCACAACTTGTTCCATGAGAAACAGATGCTCACTCCACTCTTCATCACTTCACAAAGGCTGATTCATTTGGAAAAATTAGTGAGTTTCAGATCTAGCAAATTGTTCAGCAATGGCAGCAGCGAGGGGTTCGGATTCTGTTGCAGGCCTACTGGAATGTTTGGAGCGCTGTGGCTAATGAAACCGGCTCATATTTGTTTTTCATGATCAAAAAATGTTGTCTTGTTATAGTCGATCATTGCCACAGTGAGTGTGTCTCCATGTAATCCAATAACCAAAAAAAGAGAGATTTTGCCAGTAATTCACCCAATAGATCTCATTCATGAAGCGTGAGCAGAAAGAATTTGCACATGAAGCACTTTTAGGTGCTGTGAGTGTAGTGCTGACTTAAGCTCTTTTCTATCTGGTTAGTTTAGCACAAGTATAGATTTCACGGTATACACACACTGAGTAACTTGATCAGGAGTTTAAAACCTTAGTGTCTATCAGATTTCTTGGACAAACAGGTCAGTTGTCCAAACACAGTTAAAATGCAGTCTGAGCTAAATTACACTGCTGATAGGGACTGGGAGACTGACTATTGGAATTTCTTTTTAGTGCAGCTCTAGACTTAATTTGTGTCTGGGAAATAGCCCAATACGTATTAAGCAAGTGGCTTCTGGCTTAATTTGTCTCTGAATATACTTAGCATTTGAACACAACACCCCAGTGTTGTTGTATGTACTATGCCTTGCTAGTTTCTGACTATGGTATTGCACATGATTCATTAAGCAATCACAAACAGGGAACGGGCAGTGGCACACTTGATATGTCCAGTCTGAAGCGTGATAGTGCAGGGGGTTAGGCAGTGTGCAGGAACAGCTCAGTAGAAGGCTGAGAGCGCCCGCTGGCAGCGAGAACGAGGCTCAGGAGGATCATTTGGGAGCGCCTCATCATTCACACGGAGCCATGCTCGTGGCTAATGGTTCCTCCTCCAGCCTGCTGCCCAGGCCTCAGCTCTAGGATAACTCCACACGAAATTGGACACCGCTCAGAAGGGAGCAGCTAGCGGGCCACAATTACGAGTCCCTGTCTACCTGATGGCCCATGACTACATGTACCATACATTTGCCAATATTTCCCAAAGGAACCTGTGCACAGTTCCATAATCCAGTTTTAGTGGATCAATGGTGCCTGTGTTAACCCTTTTTAATAGAAGGAAATGGTGGACAGACCAGTAATACTGGTGGCAAATATGCACAGGGACACTTTTTAAATTTACTATTAGACAGTATTACTGAACTGACTTATCAAAGATATTTTTTTATAGCATCTGCTGCAAGGCTGAACACTTGTTACAGAACAGTTCAGCTTATTGAGAAAGAGTACTTTCTCACACAGAGGCAGAGACAACTTAAAGAGTTGTATGTAAAAAGTCTAAAGTCAGTACAGGCATGCCTCAAGTTGAGTCTCATGTCCTAAACATCAAGTCCTGGACTACTCATTAAAAGCTCTTAGTCATTTGAAAGCTATTTCGACACTGAACAGAAAGAGTAACAGAAATGATCGTATGTTAGTAGTATGTGGTTTACTAATTTACTATTGATTATAAAGGATCAATACTATTTTTACTACCCTTCAAAAATTGTTAAATATAACCTGACCATGACAAGTCTGACCATGACAATCACAACATTGTAAACAATCATTGTATAGAAGTGCAACTTCACTCAAACACACAGACAGAATTTCTCTGGGCAAACACAGCTGACAAGCTGCTTACCAGTTCTGCCCATCTCAGAGGCAAGATAAACACTACAATAAAAGGTCGGTTCTGTGATTTTTAATTTTGACAGTAAACAAACTGCCCTGATTAAGCTTACAGCATAATAATGGTGAATTTTACGTTTGTTTTAACTACAGAAACCATTACCCTGTCTTGCTATGATTAATTATATAAAGCATGTGGTCCGTGACCACATCAACTACCTCAGGAGACTAATTACTCTCAACAGCTGTCCTCTGATATCAAATGCTGGTGTAAGGATATTGGGAATTTTAAAATGGGAACCAATTTTTGAAAGCAACAGCAAAATTAGGTCTATAGGTTGCAGGTGTATATATAAGCTGGTTTGCATATAAGCTTAATTTCAATTACTGCTGGTGCATTTATGCATGTGGTAAAAATGTGTGTCAATCAGATACGAGTCATATCTGATGGAATGACAAGGTGTAACCAATCACCAAATAGTTCAAGTGTTTATGGTCAGAAACAAGATGGACATGCTGGCAATATCAGAGAAAGACAAGAGAAAGACATTTAAAAAGATTTCTGCCTAAAAAGCTTAAGTACAGATGCTGAATAATTTAAACACAACCAGTTTAGAGCACACCTTTTAGTGGCTTTTGCTAATTTGAATGTAATTGTTGCTGTTCTTCCAACCTAGTGACAGTAGCGACTAAATAAGGCTTCTGTGGGTGGAGCACGGATTGACAATTTACATTTAGAGAGAGAAAGAGACACATACAGAAAGACAGAGTGTGAAAAGCTGATTTTTATCTGACATCTCTGTCTGTCTGTGCCTCTTTCAATAGCGCTTCCACATGCAGCAGAAAGAGGGTCCAGTTTCAGACATGTACAATCACAGGATAATGCACTGTAACATGAGCTCGTCCAGCCCTCTCCTCGTCCATTTGGCTGGACAGAGGGCAGCCAGGCATGAGTTTTTCTAGACAATCGATCCATTTAATATCCCGTTCCCTTTAAATGCATTTCTAGAATCCACCTCAATGTCTCGGAACCGTGGGGCTTTCAGCTGCACTGTAGAGTATGAAAACAAAACAACCATAAAGCACGAACGAAAAAGAGAGAAACCAAATGTAGTGAATGTGCCATGCCATATAGAGCGATGGTAGACTATGTAGTTGTTACTGAGTGTAATATGGGACATGGAGGTAGTAAATAACTGTAGGTGGAATTCATGGATCGTTCATTTTGTTCACATGCCAGGAGCCTGAGGTAAAGTGTGATAATAGATTTGCAAAAAATGTACATAATCAGGTGAGTTAAATACACACCTCCGCTCGAGTGAATGCCCTGTGTGCTTTTGTAAAAGCCCTGACGCATGACTGTTTGTTTTGGTTTAACACTTTGAATAACCTTTTTTTTTAATGTAAATAATATATATGTATATAATTAAAACACAATATATCTGCTAGCCTAAGGGGAAGGGAGACCATGTGTGCCATTACACTTGTCTCATAAATCCTCTGCAGCATACTCCATAATCCTAAGTGTGGCTATCTCTGGCATTAAGGCTTTGAAATGCACTGAAATTACATTTGTCCATTTAAGTCCACATAATAGTAGACAGGAAAGGGTAGCAAACAATTCACAGGAGTGAAAAACTCCCAACCCTGCAAACATCCAGGTTTAATGACTTTAGGTGGCCTTTAAAGGAATGCGGCTTAACGTCTTTGCTGTCATGGCACAACTTTAGTAAGCAATTATTTCAGCCAAACTGGAAGCAGACAGCACTATTTAAAGACTTTCTTCTCTTACAAACATGCCGCTGACTTCCGCCAGAGCTTTGTGAGGACGACAAGCTATTGTGGTAAATGCATGAGTACGGAATCAGTCATTCCATTCAAAATCCTGAAAATACAATGATAAACCTACATGTCTACATGTGGGGATTTGCCTTGTAATTAAATTCTTCTTTAAATTCTCAGGAATCTGTCCTTTGAGAAACCATAAACAAATTGAGAAAGCCCATAGTCTTTTCCATGTTTATTGCGATAAGAAACCTTCGCCACCTGCAAAGGTGCTATTATACAGTTCATTGGTCTATACGCCCAAGAGCAACCCATTAAATCAGAAACAAGTCCACACGGAATCAATATCTTCCAGTATTGCATCCTTAGTTTCTCTTGCAGAGAATGCACTGGCCAAGCACAATGTGTAATCAGTAGCTAAAGGCATAATGATAACATTTAATTTTCATGCCCATGCCCTTCAGAAATCATCATGATTTATCTTCATAATCCCCCATTACTCACAGCAGCTGTATGTTTTAAGCCTCTAATGTACAGCGTTCTCCCTAATTATTGTGGGAGTGAAATGTATTATATTGCTGCATGCCACAGTGGCGTGGATTGATAGATTGATGGAAAAAATACAGAATGTGTCCTTTCATATCTGAGCATGTCTGAAAACATGGCAAAGTAAGTATTATTGTCTTTGTGTTCTGTCCATGCTGGTTTATGTGAGCCTCAATACTAGAGACATGAATGTAGGGTGCAATAAAATGGTGTATATTTGTGTTTACATATGCCTTGTACGCAGTTGTATTCTGTCCATCATCATGCCTAGAAACCCAGTACCTGAGTAAAATCTGTACAAACCAAGAAGACTGGAGGCAGAACCATGAAGAAATTCAGAGATAAAAGGTAGGTGATAAAATATGATAATAAAGGGCCTATAGTGTAACTGTACACATATACAGATGTATGCAAAACATTGCATATCTTTTCTAAGTGGTGGGCAAAAGTCGGAGGCCACTAATGGAGATCCTTCTAATTATGTTCTAATTTAATACAAAGTTTACCCCTTTGTACAGCATGACTGTGGGTGATGCAAGTCAACAATAAATATTATACTAATTAGGAATAATTGCCTCCTGTGTGAACTGTGTGGAGAAGAATGCTTTTGTTTTTTTGGTGGTACTCAACATTTTAAGCCAAATATTTTCTAAGATGGTACACATGTTAGAACCACTGCAGTACATTATTGTTTTCACAACAACATAAATTATCTCCATTTTTGTTTTAAAAACTCCAGCTCTTTAGGTAAGTGTATACCTATACATAGCACACGGATATACACAAGTCAGGGCTGTTTTTGTGACACAACTGGCAATAACAACAAAAACAACTGTTTGTGACAGAGCTGGAGAGAAGAACAATTTAAGCAACAGCAAAACAACTAAAGCAGCATAGGAGTGTCTGATGTGCACTGAAACATCTTCTCTGCCTGTTTACAAGAAAATGAATGCAGACACATTGCCTGGTGCTTTGCTAGACAATGACCCAAAACACACTGCCGACACAAAGGGTTTGTCACTGGGGGAAAGTAGAACACTTTACGTTGAATGGGTCAAAAGTCTCAAATGGAATTTGACAGAAGTCATAAAACTTTCCAAACAAACAGAACTGGAATGGCTGCAGTATAGACTCGGCCAAGCACTTCAGAGCAGATGTTTTGTGCAGGTGGTGAAGTTAATGGATCAGAGTTATCACAGCTAATGTCAGTGATAATGTTCTCTAATATGACATTAATGAAGGACTATCATTAGTAATTACATTAGTAATAGAATCTATTTTGTAGGGATTTTATGTTAACGCCAGGCTGGAGGTGGTATACATTCATTTCCCACTCAGGTTTTAATACAACCTAACCTTGCAACTGCATTACCCAGCTGTATTTAAACATGACCATTTAAAGCATTCGTCTGTTACTGTTATTGCTATTATTGCTATTGGCACAAAACAAAGCTTCAAATAATTTTACAAAAGAAAGAAATAATGGTACTAACTGTCAACATAAGATCATGTAACAAGAATTTATTGATATCATTTTGCACGAAATGGTCCCTTTTCTATCGGCCCATTCATCACAACATTTTGACACAGTGTTAGTTTCAGGGTTGTGGGATTGTCCCAATTCAAAAAGACTGAGGTCGGGTGTTGTATGACTGGAAACAACAGCCTAGGTGTTGCTAGCAGACAGACTTTCCTACAAGAACTCTGATGCAATTATATGTATATGGGTTTTCTCTTTTTCTCCACTTACTCCTTATTGAGAAATTTCAGTCTGCCAAATGTGGCTTTATGATCACTGTTAGAGCAAGAAGCATATGTAAAGAAACAAAGAAAAGCATCACAATCAAAAATAGCTTTCTACTGTGTAATCCAATAAATGTAAAACTACATAAGGGATGTAATATATTACACTGGCTAACATAACAGTTTATCCGTAACCCATGGAAAGACCTGAATTCTTAACAACAAATTCTTATCAGTGGTTAGCTTCTACCAGCACTACACGCACAGCCCCAATGTCTATTCATCTTCCTCCTATTCATAATGCAGCTCATCCATGATAACTATTTTCAGACAAAGGGACATGTTCGCTTTTGTGCCATTGCTACCATTTGACTTCTTAATGCCAAGTTCCCCCTTTCAAGGATTTTGATAGGTGTGATTAGCCTTTAGTAGCACAAGTACATTGATCCTGAAAACCAATTCAGCTTCCATATTATTTTAGTTAAAGCTTTGTCATGCACCCACTTGACTAGCTTTGTTATGCACATACAGGACCAGCAGTGCATACAAATGAGTATCATCATTGTTGTTGTTGACAAGAGTGATATATTACTAGGATCTGCTAGATTAGTCCTAATTGGTTGGGTGCAGCCACTAGCATTGGCTCATTGATGCAGTCATAGGGTCCTTTAAACCTGAATATGTTAGATAGCTATTCAGAAGAAAATGCTTTGAGTAATAGTGATGGCACTGGCTACAGAAATCTCTCAACTGGCTTTGAAGGCTGGATGATTTTTTTTTGTTAAAATAAATTGTATAAAATATAATAAATTACACATTTCAATTGTCAACAAAGTCTCCCAGCTCAATTTAGTTTTAACCAGGCTCTTTAGTCAGTGAGCAGAGGGTGTTGTGAGTATGTACAGCATGTATGTGGGGAGTGTGAAGAGCTAATGCCCCTCCAAATGTCTGGGCATGTTACTGTTCAAACATATCTTTTGTAAACTGCAACATGATTTATTACTGTAAAAATGACAATCTAACATTTATGTAGACATCAACGTGTTTGGGACAAAACAACACCATGTAAATAACCAACTTACAATGACCTTTTTTCATTGAGTCATTTTCATATGACTGAGTGATTGTAATACTTTCACAGTGGAGCACAAAAGATCCTAGTCATGCTAAGCTAATATATGTTATGCCAACCCAGCAGAAGTCCTCTAACTATGACACTGCAAAGAGCCAGGTTTATGCTGCTTTTGTTAATAAAAAAAAAGTCCACTGTCTCTAAGGAGTCTTTTTCATCTATTAATTACTTTTAATTAATACATGAAAAAGACAGAAACATCAACATCAAGTGCAGGTTCTTTCAAAGCAAGAAAATGGACCTTCCTGCAGTCAGGACCAGCATGCTAAATGTGGAGAACCACTTAGAGATGGTCCCCTGAAATGTGCAGTTAGAAGCTAATGCAGCTTCTAGCAACACAAGAGAGAAAGCCTGGCTGAGGAGCAGGCGGAAGCAAAAAGAAAAAACATATGAGGAGAAGTTGGATATTAAACCTCAGCAACAGGGATAAATAAGAGTATGATGGAATATAGGGTAGGAAAACAGAGGAAGCCTCTGAAAATATATTCTTAGTGCTAAAGAGGGACGTGGGCCTAAACAATGGTAAAAAATGTAACTGTATAATCCTCTGTATGCAGTTTAGGCTCTTTTATGTTTGCCTTTTATGTGAGATTCTGTTGGGTAACATAATACAGTAGTATGATATAAGTAGAGGTGGGCATAGATTAATTTTTTAATCCCCCCCCACCCCCCACCCCCGGACAGAGAGACCGAGACAAGTTTAAAACGTGCGCGAGTCGGACAAGTCACTGAAATATCAAGGTGAAATTCATCATAACCTGCGTAGTGTTGACACAGCTCACTCTGTCCGGGGGAGAGACCGAGACAGGTTTCAAATGTGAGTGAACCGGACAAGTCCCTGAAATATCAAGGTGAAATTCATCACAGCTTGCGTAGTGTTGACCCAGCTCACTTTGTCCGGGGGGGGGGGGGGTAACGGCGATATTTTTTTTATCGCGTGATAAGAATCTCGTGCCGTTAACGCCGTTAATGGCCCAGCACTAGATATAAGTATATAAAGGAATATTGTAAAATATCCTTACTCATAGTTGTGATTCCCTGGAGGGACAGGGCTCACAACCTCAATAATTATAAATATAATTTGAAACAATAAACTCTCCAGAATTTAATTTAATTCTCCTAATAAAATATTACTGTTTTAACTGTTTATTCAATTTGACACCACTGAACTCAATGACCACAGTTGGACTTCATAATATACCCTACAACATACTATCAGAAGAGGATCGGTTCTCTAACTGTGTTAGACATATGGAGTCTGTTGTGGCCCAGAGCAAAAAAAAAGCCTTTCCCCCATCTGAAAATTACTTCATGAATAAATAAATGTCACCGTAATTTGCTTGTTTACTCACTACTGTTATGTCTCCAACACGTTCATACTCTCAAGGCATGCCATTCCACCCATTAGCATCTACCGTAAAGCTAATATAAATGTTTATGTTAGACTGCCTATTTAAATTTTTATATGGTAAATAATGAACATATCACATCGCAGGTTGTGAAGGATCTGTTTGAAAATGGTTATCATGGATGCGCTGCATTATGAAAAAGAAGGAGATGAATATATATCAAGGCTATGCATGCAGTGGTGATGTAAGCTAGAAATGAGATCTTTCTGTGAGTCATTTGTGAATGGTTGTGTCAGTATTCAGTATCTGTAAGAGTGGCCTAATAAGAATGTAAAGAGGGTAAAGTTGTCATGGGCCACATTGCTATTCCTTCACCCCACAGGGTTTTTTAGCCATTAATGCTGAGATTATATAATTGTTATTGCATTGAGATTAAATCATTATTACTTTTGCATATTTCCAAAAGCCGTTTAATAGCTTTTGCAAAGTTTTCGCACGGCCGGCCCTGTTCCACCTCTCCAGTGTTCAACCCAAAGTTACACCCTGGTAATAAAACCACAAACTTTGAGTAAACTGAAATAATGTCATGGTTGTATAAGTGAATGTAAAATGTAACATATATTAGCTGTATATTGTGCTTTAAATGTATAAACACTTTCACGGTATTTTTGTGGGCTATAAAACAATATACATAATATTAAGCCTGTTTAAAGCACCCATATTCTGCATTTTTCATTTTCCCTTAGGTCCACTTGTGATTTTTGGGTTAGTGCACATTGAGTTCATCAATTCATTTTTACCTGACCAGTTTCCAATCTCGCTGTCATTTTGTGACAGCACAAAACAGTGAATTTATAGATGGACCATACGGACCGGAAAGTAAATGATCTTGAACAGTGTTTATGAATAATATCAACTTTTATTTAAAAAGCATGAGAAATATTTTTTAAATGTGCCCAATAAAACTAATTTATAGAAATCCCCCCAAATAATTTTTCACTCTATTACATCTCAGTCTCAATATTTATGGAGAGCACTCTAGAAGGGATCCTTTGTTATTGTTATTGTGTTTCTGAGCTGCCTGCTTCTTTTGCTGTGATTATATTGTAATAACAAGATTATGCAGAAATGCAGCGATGCAGTTCTTTATTATTTTTTCCTCTTTATTCTTTTTCTTTTTCTGTTTGGAAATAATCAGGATCACAGCCTATGAAGTTAAAGTCTGGTCTTTTTTAATGCAGGCAGAAAATTCAATAGATGAATAGATAATGTTGGGCATTTTGCAGTTGTCACTGGTAAAGCCAGATAACAGCCTGCACATACTGCTTTTTTTCCTCATTTGACTACAGTACCTTTGCTTCTGGTGAGGAGACAGACTGACAGAGAGATCAGTGTGGAGACAGGTAATGTTTTTAGTGAGCCCATGCCTCTATCTCTTTTTGGATGTTATGAGGCCATTATTACTCTGTACTGATGCACACTAATGCTGGGAAACAAAAGAGCCCCTCCACTGTCAAGACCTATTCAGTTAATGAACACTTCCACCCGAGTGAGCTCCTTTAAGAGCCACTCTAAATAAGAGCACAGCACACAGGGCCTTCCTCTAGTGCTGCCTGACTTGACAGATTGGGGAGTTTAGATTTTGCCTCCTTCGCCGTCACACATGGGAACATGTCACTGTGGATCAAGAATCAGCATCATGCAATGTTCCATCTTCCTATCACAAAGGAGCATGACAACATGGCCTGAGTTGCTTAGTGTAACAGCATGGTCTTGATTTGGCGAGCTTCACTGAAAACCTGCATGTGAACAGAGATCTGTGCTGGGTCATCTGTCTCCTGAGAGATCTAAGACATGAAGTAGCATAACAATGGCAGAGGAGGCCTTGAAAACACCCATCAAACTAAACAAAGGGATGATTTGTGCAGACCTGGCCAATTTGCTGACCTTCCAAAGAAACTCAGGGCCAGTCTGCTGAACAAAAATTCAGTCAAACAGGTTCAAAAAAAGCAGAGAAACTACATAAAGTATACTTCATGATGGACATCTGACCAGAGCCCCATCTCTGATAATAGCAAAAACATAATGTTACTATTCTTTAAGACACACAATGTTGTGTTTTTCTGGTTGAAACAAGTGTGGAAAGACCAAAACCAGCCAAACAGAAGTGCTACATGCCATAAACTACAAGTACAATATTTTTCCCAACATTTCTAGAATTAAGTTATTTAAGTACAAACAATAGGACAAATTGGTTAAAAAATGAATATGTTATCAGTCATGTTTTTCTAGTTAGCTTTGCAAACAATAAAAAATAAATTGTCATGTTACCATGGCCAAAACTAGGTGTTGCTCCTAAGATTAAAACAGATCTACCATTGGAGAAATTTGAATATGACCCAAAAATTAAGTTGCAGAAATGTTGTCCACTTAGCAGTCTTATTTGAATAATGTTAACTGTATTTTTATTTCATTTTTATTTGGTCTGTAGATTTCCTCATTATTTGTATCTTGTAATTATTTTGTATTTGTACATTTTGTCTACATGTATATGTACATGCTTTAATGATTCTAACCCAGAATGCCTATGTTGAAACTGCTGTATCTGTAGTCGTCAGAATTTGTTCTTTGAGGGATGTGAAGGCACAGGGGTGGCCAGGCTGAAACCATTACTCACGGTGAGGTGGTACCATGAGCAACGGTCTGTTTTGCTTTGCTTATTGTAGCTCTCAGGGGAGTTTATAAACCAGGGAGTGGTCATAGGAAATAGTTAAAATAATAGAAGAAATGAGTTTAAAAATGTTCTGCCTCAAAAGTTGTTGTGTTAAGTTATGAAACCACATATATTCAAATTTATATATTCATTCTGTAGAGCATTTATAAAGTCTACTGATGTTGGCACTGGTATAAATATATGGTTGGTGGAAGTGTGTGTGTGTGTGTGTGTGTGTGTGTGTGTGTGTGTGTGTGTGTGTGTGTGTGTGTGTAAGTATTGGAACAAATCACTTAATCTGCCAATATCATCAGTATGATCACATTGATTATTTTGTAATAATTAATTTATTACATATATATTAATCAGTGTGATCAGAAAATATTGGCAATACTGGTTACAAATGTAATTTATACAAGTAATTATAAACACCATCAGTTCAAATATGTCGTTTTTATGGTGCAGTTTTTCTCATTTTAGAAATACTGATGATACCCATGATATACTCAGAAAGCGTGTCATAATGGAATTTATCACAATAGTGCTTTGACAATAATACATATTGTCATATTGCCCATCCCTCCTCATCAGACCAATTAGATTTCACCTTCATTTCAGTGAAGCACTCAAGAAGAACAGACTGGTCAACGTGAGAGATAGCAATCCATTTCTGCCACCACAACTTCATGCAGCAGACAGAATCTGATTTATGATGCTACATACAGAATATAGCAGCCATGTACAGTGAGTAGAATAGAGCATCATGGTTATTCATCAGAGGGAGAACAGAGAGAAAATAAAAAGCTTTCATAAGGCAGCAGATTGCTGCTAGCGCACTTGCCATCGAACACACTTGACAGTGTAAACAGATTTGTCGGCCAGCTTGGCTATCACCTCTCAACTAATGGGGTTGAAGAGAAATGGGCACACGGTGCAGATATTGAACAGGAGTGTTAATCTTGATTCAGCTGTCATTTCCCCAATGAGGTGTTAAATCAATACAGATATGGTATCCCAGTCCTACACTTCACTTCTAAGGCTCAAGTAGAATAAGAAAGGCAAAGCATTAATGGAGTGTGTACGTCGTTTGCAGGAGTTCTCTGAGTGACGACAAATTCATCAGCCATCTTATTCAGTAAGCTCAGTAATGGAGAGTTTGTTGGAGGCAAATCATGTTACCCCTCCCCACAAGTAATGGCGCTCCATCCTGTTTCTTATGTAGGGAGAGCATTTAGTGAACCCAATCGCTCCTATGTAGAAACACACAGCAGGGCTCAGCAAGGCCACTTCTTTCACAAATTTATCACAGCTAGTTGGCATTTACATGCCATAACAATAGCCAGTTCTGCTATAAAACTGTCCAACTAGGCCCAGAGTGTGTATTTGCAAAGCAGAAAGTTCAGCATTTTTGCTTTTAGTAGGCTTCACATACTGTGTTTAAAAGAACTTTAAGCCACTTGTCCAACCCTCTCATCAAAGTAAACTCAGGTTTCAGCGTTCCATGTTCATGTCCCGGCAGAAAAGACTGTAGAAAATTCCCATCTTCACAAAGTTTTGAATGATTTTGCTCGGTCGTAAATTTGCCTTGACCTTATTTCAAAACACCTGAAGACTGAACACAGCTCTGTGATCCTGAATTACATTTTCTGTATTCACTTGGACTACGGCTGGAAAAGCTAGTGCCACTTTACAGGTCACATTTGTGGTTTATGGACTGTTAATCAGTGTTAATAAAACGAATACATTCGTTTGTCTCCTTAGAATAGAATAGCATGTAACCACAGCAAAATTGTAAGTATCATTATAAAAAGCAATTAACCTGCCTTTTATTGCTAGAACCCCACTTGCATTTATCTTTTTATACATGTTTCTTTATAGGTCACTTTACTGCAGGACTTTGTTAGAGCTTAGAGCTCAGTGGGGAAGATCTGGGAGTTTTAGTGCAACTGAAGTTGCCCACTGTACTCTCCGACTGTCTGGAGTTACATGACCCAGTATGATTATTCACCTCAAATGAGTGACTCATGCAGTCCAAAGAACAGGAAGAGTAGGTCTTATTAGAGGCTTAATAGATTTTGCCTTTGAAGCACACTGAATTATAACAAAGGCAACCAAGAAGGACGGTTTGAGCAATTAGTGCTTTGATTTGCTACTTTGAATGAAAATCAAAGCATCAGTCAGAAACGCAAGGAATCATAAATGAGGCCATGAGTTCCATCATATTTGTGAGTGCAGTGCTTGGTTAACAGTATTGGTAATTATTAGTGATGCACCAAAAGGATTTTTTTGGACCGAAACCGAAAACGGGGAAACACTTGTCCGAAAACCGAAACCCAAAAAAAAAATATTATTAAATTATTAAAAGAATCTGTTATCAAAACTATGGACATGTTTATTTAGCATTCAAACAATGCACAATATAATATATAATTTGAAATAATATAATTTACTTGCCCCCCCTAAAAGATAGCTGAAATATTATACAATTAACTATTGTCTCTCATAAAACAAGTATCCAAGTGCATTTTAAACTCTGAACAAAGTGCATTCAGAGCAAGTGCTTTAAAAACTGGTGAAAGAACAACATTCTCTGGAGTCCTTTAATAAAATAGT
>JBBPDC010000109.1:15907578-15917799 GCA_037974485.1 Hemigrammopetersius urotaenia | reverse complement strand
GATCCAGCCAGAGTCGGGCAGAGAGAACCAGTTATCCGCGAGTGAGATCATCGGTGAAGTGTGTTCAATAACTAATGCTAGGGATCTGTTAATGTTTTGTTGCGCGTTTCTGAAATAAATAAAAAAAGATATATATTTAAATATATATATCGGCCGATATATCGGAATATCGGATTTTAAAACGAACAAATATTTGTATCAGTATCGGCCTTCAAAATCCTTTATCGGTCGGGCTCTAGTTTTTATATCACAAAACGCTTAGGTCTAATGGGATACTCCGGTCTTCAAAGCTCTTCAAAAATGATTATTTTAAATAACTATAACATATATGATGTCATTTTTCCCATAGGGGGACCCTTGGTATAATTTATGTAGTTTACATGCAATAAATAGTTCCACTACAACCAAGTCATAGTAAAATTGTCCCAATCTGTGTATATTCACAGAGAAGGTCAGGTTTTAAACCAAAAGGTATTTTAATAAGACAATCTATCTCCCCTTGGAATTGTTTTACTAACTATATGTTGTCCTCAGCTTGACTAACCTGAATAGCAAACGATAGACTCTCATGTCAAATAGGTAAATGTGTGATTTTTCAATGCTTTACTTTCCACCTCTCACAGTATATATTTCATAAACTGACCCCCAGTCACATAGAGACAGAAAGTTAAACATGTCCACGGAGGACAAAGTGCTTGTGACTTGTCATTCAGACTCACTTGACCAACTGGAGCCCACCAAAGCTTTTTATTACTCGCAAGTGAATGTATAAACAAGCAGAGTGAGAAGTAGAGCGACCACTCTATGCAAGACCATCTCTGAAAGGTTTCAATGTCAAAGGAAGTAACATTGCTGCAGTCTGCGCTTGCCCACTCAGGGTGCAAAATGTGCACTCAACAGTAAAAGCTTCCTCTTGTCCCTACTGACCATGGGGTTAACAGCAGTGGAAGCAGACTGAGCAATGATGTCTCTCTCAAACAAATATTAACGGTCAACTACACTTCCAAACTGCTTATGTGGCAAAAAAAAAAGTGGGAAAAAAGTTTCTGCTGTTGACGGCATTGATTTTGTGTTGTTGTTCACAGACTAGAATATATATAAAACACCAAAAGAATTATCCACTGAATAAGTGTACTGGATTGGCAATGATCACTGATTATTAGGTCTGGTCCCTGATTTCCTTTTCCATCACAAAAGTCAAAGAAATGATGTGGATGAGTGTTACAGCCTACTGATACAGTTAGGTGCAAAACTTTAAACACAAAGTCAAATGGCATGTTTCTAAGCGAAATTAACACACCAGGGGAAACATAAAAACAGCATTTCTGGAAAATGCATGTGCATTATTTGACAAATAGATAAATGTGTAGATAATGTGTTTTTTTTCATATGTAAAATAAACAATATTTGTGGTTATCTGTGCAGAAGCGTGTTCTCTAAATCGACATATGCTTTGACTGGAGGTGCCCAAACTTGCATTGAACTGTGTGCATAAATATGGCAGAATGCGAGGACTAAGAAAACTGCAAATAAACCCTCTAATCAATATTACAATGGAAAATGAGGGCTGCCATCGTTTATTTATGAAACTTCATAGCCGTCCCAGTTTTGTTATTTATCACTTTCTCCCCAGCCATCCATGCTGGGAGGCATATGCATTATAGCACTATTGATGGCATGTCAGGACGTGAGAATGTTACAGGCTGTTTTCATTATTTCTAAGAAAGAGGAGCTGTTTTGTGACACTCCTTACTGCGAGGTGAAGCGACACAGTTGCAGCATTTTAATTAGGCCACAGAGAATGAAAGTGACGCTAAGTATTGCACGCACTCCGAAATCCTCCATGGAAATTTAGTGGGCAATCACAGAGCCTGCATTTCAGTAAGACATAAAGAGGCGAGCTAGAGGAGGACATGGCCGTAAACTTTATTAGTGCTTTAAGTTTGACGGAGGGTCTGTGCCAGACGAGATGAATAATGAAAGCTTCGCAGCGTGCCTCTTCCCTAAAATGTATTAGCCTTTTTCTCAGCAGCCGCTCTCTGTGGTTAGGATTTTTGATGAGTTCAACACATAGGAGTGGGAGAGCTGCAGTTCGGAGGCCCCCAGCTGCTGTTACGTAACCCCTAATGTGAAATATTAATCAGGCAAAGCTCTGGACGCATGTCCACATGAAGCTAGGTGCTGAGCAGCCTGCTTTTCCTTCAGCTTCCACCATGGCATGCAGGTGGCACACCTCCCACGGTTTTGTGTGTGAGTGTGTGTGTGCATGTTTATGTGAGTGTGACCAGACCTTCTGCTGGCACGCATTCGTTTTCTTTCTATGAGATGTTACACTTTCCATATTTGGGTGGGGCAACTGCTGAATCTGATGAAGCTGCATTAAATCCACTCAGGCTGTCTGGAATTGAAGTGCATTTCGCTGATGTGTAAATCCACCGTCTGTCCTCCACAAAAACCACAGTGTAGTCCCTTAAACGGAACACAGCAAGACACCAGCAAGACACTGCTTGACTGTTTAATCCATACAAAGGCCAGTGAATTCTTTTAGTCTAATGGCCTATAGGACATTTTTCAATCAAACCAGTACACGATTAATACACCCCCCCTCATCTGCCTTTCTTGTAAGGTCTTTGATGTGTAGTGGCTGGGTCAGGGTTGAAGCCATTCTCTAAGTGGATTGTAAAAGTGGTACATTAACTCTGACTCTGTACTTGCAGTGCCATTCCAGGCCTCCAGTCACAAAAGCCCCCCAAATGGGGAGGAGAGTGTTTGGCAATGATAAGAATGGGATGGGTGGTATGGTGATGATTAGAAGAAGAAAAAAAAACATTATTGAGGAAGAACAGTGTTATTTATTTTCAATGATAGGCAGTGATGGGAATAAAACTCAAATCCTTGACTGGAGTGAAGCAGAACTACAGTGAAGTCTGAAATAATTTAATTACATGAAAATAAAAGTGAAAGTGACCCTTCAATACTTATAAGGCATGAAAGTTCAAATTAACTAAAGTATGCATGTTCATCAAAAGCTTTACTATTTTAATGTCACCTTGACAGCTGAAATATTAAAACAGCTATGCTGGGAGTTTGAACAGCCAAAACTCATTTCATGGAAGTATAAATTTGTGTAACAAATTACAGCAATATGCTTGGATGTGGCAAATGTAAAACATTGCGTAAAATCATAATAGCACACATTCCAATTATTATTGTTGCAACTACCACACCTCTTGTTTATCTGCATCTGTTAATGTTATCCTCCAAGATGATGTTCCAAGTCCAAGTTACAAGTCCATTCTGTTCATAAATGTCAAAATTGGTCAATTAGTGTCATATATTGGGAAATCATGGTAAAATTCATTCCTGTGGGCCTCCTCTGGACAGAGGTGCACCAAATGAACTCTCTAGGGGGTGATTAAATTCTTCTGATTTTACAGGGTGATGAGCTCTCACAGTGAGGTAGTTACAAATGTTCTGTTCTAAAGGCTGTGAGGATGAATCAGAAAAATGGGTTTATTTTTAATTCACTGAAAACCTTTTACTGTTCTTCATGATACTTACAAAAAGTAAATGATGAGGGTCTGTCAGACAAGTCTTTGTGATCGCTTAAGTTACTTCCTGAGTAGCCTTGCCTGATATATGTGGGAAAATTCAACCAGACAATCAGAGAGCTGGAGTCAAACTTTAAAGGGGACATATGCAAAACTCACTTTAGTTGTAATAGGGCTATGGGCTATACAAAACAGGTTCACGAAGTTCTTTGCACAAAATAACTCTCACATAAAGAGATCTCACCAGGTTTATTCTTCACTGTGTCAGGTCTTTTCAAAACAAACCATTTAGACAGTGTGGGCCCATTTCCGTATGACGTCAAACTGGGACAATTAGCATAGAACCCCACCCACTAGATTAGTTGAAGAGCCACCATTTGGTCTGCTGGTTTTACGAGCACGGATAAGCTGAGCGCTGTGGCTACAGGCAGATTCAAGTCACACATGAAGTATTGCGTTGTTGCTGCAAAGAAAAGCACAAATCCCTCCAGTTTCTCATAGGCATTTCCGATGGCCATGTCCCAGCAACAAGATCTCTCTTTATGTGAGAATGATTTTGTGCCAAGAACTTCATGAACATATTTTGTAGCCCATAGACCTATTATAACTTGTGAAAAAAGTGAACTTTGCATAATGTGTCCCCTTTAAGCAGACAATCAACTTGCAGGACTAAAAATTCCATTAGCCAATCGGAGGGTGGGAGTGATGACTCACTTCACCCATTAAACTGTAGCAGTGAAACTAGTTCAGTAAGAGTGCAGGATTGAAAAATCATGTAGACAATTAGAATGCAGGAGGGAAAATTCAAACACACGATCATAATGAAGAACTGACAATTCAACAAGCCAATCAGATCATGCAGATGTTCAACCACCGATCAACACAGAGCGCCGAAAGAAAAATTCAACTAGCCATGAGTATAAAAACCCATAGAACAGTTCAAGAATATTTTCTGCTTCCCGGCAGTAATGTTCACTCTTCTACATTAGCCTTGCAAAAAAAGGGAAAAAAATAGGATACCACAAATGTCTACTTTAAAGTGATTGTCTCAAAATGTACCCCCTATAAAAATAAGGATGCACTACAGACTTTTCTAATATCAAGCACAGCAAGTTTCAGTTTTACACCACGGCCTTAGCTGGTATAAATATAGGTACAGATATTTTGAGCACTGAACAGATACATGTACAGATATGCACAGCATACTGTTACACCCCCTGAGTGTATGTGTATTTGTATGAGGAAAGCACCCAACATCCTTGCTACGACTCTACACCTCTCTGCCTACTTTCCTTCGGCAATGTCTGTGTTTTAGTTGTGAGCTTTAAATGTGCTTATCGCAGCATTTACGCCCAAGGCCTGTCATCACCACCACAATGCTGCCACATTCCCCCCTGCCTGTGATCTGTCTTTGATCACACCTCTCTCTCTGATGAATGGCACTGCGTAGCTGAGTAAATATCCATTTAACGGTGAGCAGCTGTCTCTGGGTAGCCCAGGCAGTGGAATGAGTGCAGATCAAGAGCACTGACTCTAGGCCAGCAGGAGATAGTGTTAGCAGTTAAAGAGAGATTCGTCCATTATTCATAGGGCTGTACTGCGAACAGGTGAATTTTTGATCCTCGACTGCAAACACAATTTGGTTATGTAACCAAGCAGAGCCCACTGCAAATGGCAGAGGAAGCTATGAGCAATGATTTTTTTTTACTCTAAGAGGGGTGGTTTTGCTGAAGCAAAAATCTCGATGACAGATGTGGTTCCAGAAGGAGAGATTTTAAATGTTTCTGGCAAGCTGAATGAATAGATAAATGTGTAGATAGCTAATTTTCATCACACAAAGTGGCATCAACAATGTAGCTTTATCTAGTGTGCTCTAAAACGTATTACGATCTTGAAAGCAAGCTGTAATATATATATATATATATATATACAAAATATATATATTTATAGTTGTACGTAGAGTCATATATACATATATACATACTCAGACAGGCCCAAAAGTGACTTTTCATTTGAAGAAGCGAGCCTTTTTATGTGATGTTTAGTTGTTTTGTTCACACTCCCTTTTGTCATCTGCTTCTGTTTTTTGAGCGTTGGCTGAATCCATTGCTCATTTGCATATTCCTATTTTTCCCCCTCAAGTGTTCATCTAAAGTGTGCTGTTTAACATTCATCAAACTGAAATATTACCCTTCATAAGAAAGAGCACATATGTTGGGGAAATGCTGGATCTTTTAAAATGAAAAAGCCACTTACTAATTCAAAAGTCTCTAAATGATGAAGTATCAAGCAAAACTTGTTAAAATGGAGAGGACGTTATGTGGCAAAATGAAAAGGGCAAATAAATATTGAGAGAGGACACAGAATTTTCAGTGAAATTAAACAGCATCATGTTAGTATGCGCTTGTGGACTAGCAAGCAGCAGCATCCACAGTTACATTCTGTCAGTACCTGAACTAATGCATTTGCATGGTCACAGCACATCATGAAAAGAGGAAGTGCAAATTATTACCACAGAATTATATTTAACCCTTGCATATTGCTCATAGTGTAACCTTTCTTAGTAAAGACCAGGTCATTTTTCAACTAGTGCACCTACTGCCTCGCAACACACCACATTAAATATAGTCATTGGTCTTTCTGACATGTACTCATTTTATAATTTACACCTACCATGTAGGTGCTCTTTAGAGGTTACCAGTGTAGTCGTACTGTTGATGTACAACTTTAGAGCACTACTCTACTCTATCAGTGGGAAAGGACCATAGGACCACCACTGATGAGATATTATTTGAGAGGTAGAGCATTCTCAGCACAGCAGTGGTCCCAATATGGTCAATATGGCTGTGTCATATTAGTCTGTCTAGCTCTGGTACGAGTGTACGAGACACTGCAGTATTGCTGTGGTCTTTCAGCATTGTGGTTCCTTTGATGAGGTAAAATAATGTACAGTAACAGATGTGCAACAGTCTATAAGTGAAACCCTAAAAACTGCACCAATATGGAAAATGTTTCTGATGGTCAAATGGTCAATGAGCAAGAGTTTTTTGTGCAGTGTTTTTTGTAATTTTGTACACACAAAAGTGTAGTTTTTCAAGGGTTTGAAAAGGGTTGCATACATTGCATTCAAATGTCAAATTGGTTCAAATTTGACCCAGTTATTATGTAAGCGTTAAAGTGCTGAATCTATGCAAAGGTATTATAATTATTAAATAATAATATGTAATGTGCCATCCATGTTCAGTTAATCATTGCATTAGCTGAGTAATTATGAAGTTAGGACAATCAGGTCTACCTGAAATAAGTAAACGAAGCATTCAATTAGATTTCAATTAGAATGCGATTACAATGTAAAGGTAATGAAAGCATGTCTGAGATCTAATCTTCCAGCCTTCAAGCCACTTAAAAGATCAAGTCAGTTTAATGATCTCAGCATGGTGCCTACCTTAAACAGGCGGAGGATGTTAGCCACCATGATGGACACCGAGCTTGAGGAGGCACCAATTACCGCCACAACTCTCTCTGGCTTGGTGATGATGGGTGACCCGCCTCCCTGACACTTCACATCTGTCCCGTCCTTTTCTATGAGAGCCTGGACAAAAGTGAGAGACTGCTCAAGAGCATGAGTGTCCCGCGAGCATGTGTCCAGAATACGGGCCCCCAGAGTGATGTTGGGCAGCAACTCGTGATCATTGTTGATGCGGTCCAGAGCAAAGAGCATGGCCTCCAGACGATGAATGCCTTTTTCCTTCTTCAGTTCCCCGCAGGGCTTCCCATTGTGGCCCCGTGCATGAACTGGAAACAGACCCCCGAGAGAGATGTCTCCATCAATGCGAATGGAGTTCAGGTGTGTATGGCCTGGGCCTTTGGGTCTTGCAGCCAATGCCACCAAGAAGAGACTGAGAAAAATCAGCAAAGACAAACAAAAACATATGGTCCTCTCACCCATGATGATCATGGAAGTAGACAATTCCAGTTACTATTTTTTTTTTAATCAGAAGGGTCCCTCAGGTGATTAGGAGGTGATCGTTAGAAGAACCTTTGGACGTAAGAATGTCTTTTGAGATTCATTTTTAGAGCAAGCAATGTGAACATGTAGGTAAGCCAGGCAGATCTTCTAGTACATATTGTGTCACAGCTGTCTCTCTCCATGCATAATGATATCTCTAGAGTGAGCTTCAGGATTAACCCTAAGTCATTGATCCACAGGATTTCCAATCTTTTTTCCAAAGGAGATGAAAAGAGGTGTGTCTCTGAGGCCAAGGAACGCCAATGAGTTGTTCCCTAGAGAGAAAAAAAGAAGGTAGTGACAAACAGCTCAAAGAAAAGAAAGCTCGTCTGATGCTCCTTTACTGGTATAGGTATTGCAGCATTTTAACTTTACCTCCTCAGTGTTCCTTCATAGCTCCTCACTGAAAACTATTTTTTTCCTTTCCTATTTCTCTCACACACCCCCTCCCTCTCTGTGTATCTTGAATTTAAAAGGTTGCTATGGGCTCCCAAGGTCGGAAGGAATGAGTGTTAGCTCCCGCATGTCTCTTTTCAACATTCTGAATGAAGGGGCTGCATTCTGATGAACTGCTGCTATGCTATGAGGTGGAATGTTGTATATTGCAGCGAATTGCATTTTACTTTATCCCAATCTCAAGAGACAATTTTTTAGGAGAAAAATTACCTGTAGTGATAGGAAATGTACTAACTTCAGACACAGACTTTATTCTGACTACGAGTGTGGCTTTATACTACTAAATACTTAATAGACTCAAAATTGACCGCAGCTGTTTAATTGCGTTTAATATTTTAAATGTAAACCTGTCTGAAACTAATGTTAAACAGTCTAAAAGAGCTGAAAGAGTAGATGAGTTTACTGAATCTTATACAGAATCTCAGAGAAAGGAAAGAATGGCAGGAGAGCTAGTATGGATGAAAATAAATAAATAAACATCCTATCTGGAATGTAAAAAAGCTGCAACAAAGCAAAGATGACATCTTAATGGGATGGAGTGATGAAAAAATAGAAATGGGGGAAAGTACAGGCACAAAAATCAATATATGCATCTTAAGTGCAAAAATGAAATGAATGAAGGTCTAAGGTGGGAGAGTGCAAGGGAAGAAAGGACAAGCCTGGAGCAATACACCTTGTGTGTTTTTATTCTTAGTTGAAAACTGCAGAAGGAGGAAAAGGAAAGACACTTTATCAAAAGGTAGGAGCAAAAAGGGAAAAAAGAAAAGTAATAGGCCAATGGCCTAAACCTTCATACCGTCTTTGGAGAATCCCACTTTAAAGCTGCAAGAGTAGAAGTGACTCTGAGAATGCCAATGAAGAAAAACAGAGGGAAAAGAGGCAAAAGTGGGCTATCAATACAAAATTGTGTGCTTTTTCATCAAGTGTGGGCATTTTTAGTCATCCCACCATTGAAGTGAAAGGAATTTTCCAACACATTTGAAGGTCTGCACAAAAAAACAAAACCACAGAAACGACCCGACGCATTCGGTCATACAGCATTTCTATTCCATTTCAGACTTCGGCTTCACATCCAAGCAAAAGCGGCCCATTTGTACACAAAGCGTTTGTTCAACATACAAACTGTACAACAAATGTGATGTTATGCTGCCTAGTGAAAGGACCTCCTTCCCAAGTGTTTTTATTTTGTCACTTGGCATCATGAACCTAGTCTTAGACCATTTATTTGATAGTTAAAACTCAACAGCTCACAATGCAAAAAAGGTCTGTGTGCCAAAATTGTTAAGCTCCAAAGTGCTTCTAAGCAATTTAGGTTACACATTAAAATGTTTAACTGTAAGTAACTGAAAGTTCAACCTTCTGGCTTAGAACAAATCCTTCCAGTGACTAGCATTCATGAAAACATCTATTATATTATCAGGGCTCCAGATGGCGACTAAAAGAGTCGCCAATGCGACTAGATTATTCATTTTGTGACTAATTTTTTGTTTCAGTTGCCAGTGGCATCTCTCACAACCAAGAGAAATGAAAATAACTAAAAATACAAGAAAAGTGATACCTCAATGTGCAGATATGCTCAACCCGAGTCTGCTGTCCCTATTACACTATCACACGATTAGTTATGAGAAATTCGACTCTTTTTAATGAGTCGGATCATTTGGATCAGATCAATTAGACAATTTGACTCAATTTTTGTCTGCCATGTAAACTAACACAAGCAGACATGGTTTTCTAATGAAAACACAATTAGATTCTGTGTATACACATGAGCTTAAGAAATAATTTCTGAAAACATTTCACACATTTCTCTTTCTCACACACACACTGGTTACTGTGTTATCACTATATTGATTAAAGATTGATCGAAATAAACTGACTGTTTACCCTAATGTTTACTGTCGGATAACATGCTCCGCTACTTTGACCACCTTGACTGTCTCCTCAGAAGGAATCATTAAACCTCCACTGTGTTTTAATGACAGCAAGTGGTAGCTTTGACCATATGATGGAGGTTCAGCATGTTCGCAAACTAGCATGGCAACTATAAACATGAACTACACAAGAAACACTACTTTGGAGCCCTGATTATACTACACAGTTCCATGTACCTTATGTTTGTGGACTGTTAAGACCCTTCCTCACCACAAAAGCAGCACAGATTCTTGTCCAGTCCCTGGTCATTTCCAAACTGGACTACTGTAACTC